>OU744725.1:31472647-31906521 GCA_916613615.1 Steromphala cineraria | reverse complement strand
AAAAGCGCTGAACTGTCTTGTGGCGTGTTAGTAGGTACGGGATTCCCTCGATGTATGCCTTCGTTATGTAAAACAACACAAGCTAAGGGTAAAAGCCCAAAGTTTAACCGTCGATTAAACATACTAAACACATCCTCCAAATATCTCAAACTTTCAACGAATCGGTAGTTAAGTTAGTCATCTTGCAATTTCTATTTATGAATATGTAAGACAATAAATGAAACGACGATGTGCGCATAATCCTTCACTATTACAGCATGCAGCTTGTCTCGCCTAATAATACTGAACATGAGAAAACGGATGTATTTTCGCCATTAACAATGCTCACATGAGAACTGCTACATGTACATCTGCATGCACAGTTGTTTGTTGTTATTGAATATTACTTAAGTAGCACAGCAGAAAGGATGTTATTAAATAAAAAAATAAAAAAATTTAAACCAATTTTTAAAAAATGTCTTTGACTTCATTTTGTTTCAGGATAAAAAAAACATACTTGTTCTTACTTATTTCATTTAGTGATGGATAAGTTACCATTCTAAATGAAAGGCATGTATTGGATGGTGACTGGTGTCTTGTTTAAAACATTATTTTAATAGGGCATTGAAAATATACTTTCAATGACAATCTTTATGTTTTCACATTTGTACATAGAGAAGATATTTTTCACAACAATACCCGATACATTGCCCAACAGAATGAAGATTTATTAAATGAACCTTACCCAAAATAATTATCAGATAGAGCAAAAACAGTATTCCTAATTTCAACAGGTTATAATTTACTAATCGGAGAAAAAAAGGATGTTAAGGAATACAATTGCTATTTGATGTTACCTATTTAGCTGATGTCATAAAATAGCCAGGTGTTGATGATTGTGCATTATATAACCTACCTGCTACAGTCATCATTTGATAGCTTTTAATTAGGAAACAGACAAGAAATACGATAGACATTAAAGTAAATGTGTAATAAGTGAGTATCTGATCTAGAGAAAGAAATAACACCTGCAGACCAATGTCATTGTTTTTTCAACATTTTTGCAACAACGCTCAAATCTAAATGTGAGCATTGTAAATTCGGATTATTGCCATAAATAAGCCAAAAACTTTGTGCTCTGTTTTATATTTTACTAATCAGATAGGATGTTTTTCTCTGCATGCCAAACTGTTCATTCAGTGAAAATGCGAGCTCGAAAAAAAAAATCGGTGTAGTGATCGGAACACGTGAGTTCGATGTTGATGGCACATTGCTTTGTTTTACCTAACACAGCGGGTCAATTGGCGTGGAACGATCAATGTGAAAAAAATTTGTCTACGGAGACTTTATCAGGAGATATTCTATGACAGTTGACAGTAACACAATGATATGACATACTGTACTGTTAATCGCTTTGAAAACGCAGAACTACGGATTTCGCCTATCATTTTCCGTACAAGCAGACGAACGCTTCACCTACCGCCACGTCATTTCCGGTATCCCCTTCCCGTGGCCTCTCAGCCTTGTTTTGGTTTGTCGGTCGACGGCGACAAGCAGACGCCTTGTTACACAATGTTTACTTAGTTGTGGTTTCATTTAGAAACTGTGTATCGTTGCTGTTTTGGCCTAATATCTATGTTATATAGTTATTTGACCAATATCTTATGACAAAAATATTTAGTATTTATACAGCGTCCCTTTAAAGGGGTGTGCCAGTGTCTCTGGTTATTTCGTAAGTCAGTTTGGTGGACGTCTTCGATTGCTACTGGGATAAATGTTTACAGGTTTCTTGATATAAGAAACTGTCAAGAGTCATGAGTGTCCTCTATGAGTTTTTAGACAAAGCGAAAATAGGTCGGGTAATTGAGTTCAAGAGACGTTAAATGACGTAATCCGGTAGTCGTCTCAACTCTTCATGAATCATCTTGTCAAGATCATTTATGGTCTGAGGTGGCCTATATCTCTGCCTTACTTGTTTGGTAACGATCTCTCGGTGACGATCTCTCGGGGATATTTCAGGGGAACCTTTTGGCTGCGGCTAGACGTTTGCTAGACGTTGACATGACGTTTTGCTGGGCAAGGATATCACAGTCAGTCTGGCAGTATGGGGTCTGATATTATTTAAGTGTAAAAACGGTCCGTTAGCAAATCATTTCCTGGCACAGTCTTTGCTACCATGGATGCAAACCAGAGATGGCTAAAACATTTTATATCATTTGCATTGCAATTTTTACCAAAGTAGTCTCCAGAACGCAAACAATGTTATTTTTGCGGTGGTCAAATCCTCTTTCTTAGTGTTATGTTATGATATTAAACTGTTTAATTAATAACAATCGCTTATTATTATTCATTTAATTTTATGTATATCAAGGTGTAATGTTTCTTTTGTAGTTGGGTTTATATTACTGCTTCACCTGATTGTAATTTTTTATACTAACGTATTTGCCAAAACGGTGGTTAATGTTCTCTTCAAAACTTTACTTCTACTAAAACTCAAAATTAGGAGTTCAAATGTCAGAAAACTACCTGTCTGGACATTTTGTTACAAAACAGTGTTGTGTGACTGACTGTAAAACAAAAAACTTCCAATACAAATTCTTACATCGCACTATACAGACGAAATCATTTCTCTTTAAAAAAGAATAAAAGTACATTTTGCCAATCAAAATCACTCGAACACTTATTTTTTGTCATGTGAAAAGGTTCAAATTTTGGCAAATTTTGAATTTATCAGCTTGTATGAAACAAAAGCTCGTCGAAAACTAAAAAAAAAATCTTAAAAAGCTTCCTCCTGGGCGATGCAAAGTTGAAATTTCTTGAAAACTACTTTTTTTATAATTACAATACGTCAAATACAAAATTGTCAAAATCAGACAATATAATGATTGTACTCGCAATTTTCTACAACTGCTATCACAAATTATATAATATCACAACATTGAAAAATACATATTTGAAAACAAAGGCGATTTTGTAAAAATATGGACGCCAAAACATATGTAATTTTATGATTGATTCAAACCAAACCATTGAATAGCAACTAAAAATTCTGTCCTGCCTGCAATTCTGTTAGATCTCTTTCCTTCCTCCTTCCCTGTAGTTCTACTGTCCTGTCTTCCTTTATCCTTTCCTCCGTGTTATTAGTATCATTGTTTGTTCATTTTAATTCATTGAACTCTCATTTACTTTGATAAATCGTTATTTATGGCGATTTATTATCCAATGTACTAATTTTCTGTCCAAATAAAATATGAGACTAGAAAAAAAAGATATGAGCTAAAAAATAGACGAAGAAAAAAGTAAAACATAAGTTTGGAAACATATATACATGTACCTACAGCAGTTAGAATGACAGTTACGAGTTGATAATGTTTGATACGTTATATAACTAGTATCCATGTAAATTATATGTAATACTTCAGAAATGCTCATGTAGGATAATCAGATGTTTGGAATCTATAACATATTCATTGATGCATCACAACCACTAGTATGGAACTCGTGCATCATTAAACATAAATCAGATATATGTAACTAAGATAAACATGAATTAGAATGACTATGTATGAATGAAGGAATGTCTTTATTTCCTCCAATGGCATTTGAAGATTACAAGGCAAAAACAATATCAATCAAATATGTACATAAGGAATATTTACAAGAAATTCAAACCATAACGGTGCACATTGCAATATTTACAGGAGCATTGTTTAGAAGTATTTACTCAGAGAGATTCTTATATCGTAAATATAGTGTGAGAATTCAAGTATTACAGTTTGTCTATCTTCATTTGTAAGGCCATTAATGTCAAGGGGTGCACCACCGAATAGTGCCAAGACATCGTCATCATCCAACAATTCAATAATCACATAGGCATCTAAATCAGGTATGTTAAGTTTTAAATAGAAGTGTTTTCTCTGGCACATCAAAGATTCACAATGTATGATGACGTGTGCATCATGGTCATAGCAGTGTTTATTACAAAGTGTACATTCGTTTGAAAATTTTGCCTTAGAACCAGTTTGTACAATTAGTTGTGTATGGGCTTTGTAATCTGGGTATAAATCTATAAAAGTATATAGTCTATGCATATTGAGGTTTTGGTGTACTATAGCATATCTTGACATATCTTCTCTTATGGAGAGTCTCAGTTTCCGATAGACTTAAAACTATTTTCCGCCATACTTTTTTAAGGGGGAAAATACCAGTTTGTACATAGTGTTCAACATATTTGAGAAGATCATACTTTTGTGCTGTACATAATAAAGTGTTGCCAATACTGCGGGAGTTAGTACATACATGAATATTGAGTGATAGAATGCACAAAACAAAGTTTTCGTTGATGAATTACAGCAATTAATACATAGTCTTCCAAGGAATAATAACCTACACTTGTCAATATATCCGACCATTGTCCATAGACCGAGGTTAGAACAAACAGAATCTGTTGACATACGTCTGTTAAAACCTTGTACACAGCAGGCAAAATATCGTTGAGTATTTTCCACAATATGGATGTCTTTACCATGTAGTGTGGATAAAAGTTCACAACCATAAAAACTTGTAGGTCTCTTCCATATATTTACACACGTAATTGGATGTAGGTCAGTATTGATAAGACCCATTGAACGTAGGGAATTTATAGTTTGTCTTGCCTTTTGACAACTAGTCAAGATTCTATCTCTGCAAGAGAGATCTGATGAGAGAAGGATGCCTCCGTATTTTACTGATGGTCTTACAGTTATGAGGGTATTACAAAATGAAAATAAAGGTTCAAGACAGGATTGTTTCCCTTTCCGAAAATGTTATGTTAGGCGCCATCGAGAAGCATATTGTGAAACAATATTGAGGGAATTTTGAAGCCCAGATGGGGTGGTACTTAGTAATAGTGGTAATAGTGTTGTATCATCTGCCAGCAAAACTGATGGTACATTTATACCATATTCACATATACCATTGTCAGATGCTCTTAATTCAGTTATTAAATCATTTATGAAAACAAGGAAGAACCAAGAAGACAGGACTCTACCCTGTCCTACCCCTTGTTTTATTTCAAATTTATCTGAACTTTTTCCATCATACATGACAAAAGAGGAGCTGCACGTGTAACTGTGATATAGTAAATCCCACATTTTACCTGTTATGCCTAGATCATGAAGTTTAAAGAATACCCCATCCTACATGGTGCATCCCATTCTTTCATAATGCAAGGAAATTATTTGTGTGAATCAACGTTTTAATATAGTAAATTAAGTACAACGTGAATAACTTTATCTAAATTGCCCCCTGATAACTACAACAAACATTTTATTTAGAGTTAAATGAGAAAGAAAATTAAGAGATTTTTATCCAAAATAACATTGTTAAACATTTCATTGTTTGTATTATCATTAGCAATTTTACATTTCCAACAGCCTTTCAGTTATGTATGGTTATATACTGGGAAAAGACGTAAAGGGAAACTATATAGCTAGAATTATATTTTTCATAATAAAAATTGATTAACATTAGCCTTGAATTAACATGAAAATTTGAACAACTTGACCAAAAAATCATTATCCCTTCCACTTTTTATTTTAGTCAAAACCATAAAGAAACGAAAAACCCAACTGTTTCACAGAGAGAAATAACGTTATATTAAAAAAAACTAATTAAACATATAGAACTACGTATCTTTAGTGTCATTAAAGAGAAAACGTGACTAGGTTTTTAAGTTAATGACTGTGACAAGAGCAAGTAAAATTAAAATTTCACAGAAAGTGACAGAAATTGCTTCGTTTACGTGTTGACGCATTGTACAAAGAGTGCGACTGAGATTATATTGTGCTCGACGAAAGGATCGTACCTGAAGTGTAATAATGACCACGAAAAGTATCCTCCTTCTGGTAAGTTTGAACCCTTTTACACTAATACAAATACATAAAGATACATTGAGATAGGTACATCAGTTACAAGAGCTTAGCATTTGACTGTTTACATACCAACATTAAAATAACGTTTTGTTTGTAGTATTATCTTAACATCTGTTCAAATGTTAACGAAAAAAACAATGTTGAAATTTACTATATTTTGGTGTACTTTAAAACTAAATTTAACACCTTTGAACGCGATGAAATGACATAGTCTTTTAGTTATTTAAGTTGTATTATAAAGGAAGTAAAAGCCATGAAATTAGTTGAATGAAAGTCTGTTAAAAATTACGGCTCTATGCCATTGAAAGGGTTTATTTCTCGTAAAAATCATAAGGTTTTTGCATTTGAAAAAAATCTCAACTTGACAATGTAACAGTATACACAAGTTTGTATGTGTATTGCAGCCATTACATCATATCACTTATTTTTTGTTATCTACCCATAAGGACTTGTTATGATACACATGTAACACTGTACCTGACTGAATGCTGAAATAAAAAAGAAAAAGAAGAAAATGTGTTATTGCTAAATTAAAAAATCGTAATTAATATGACAGTTTTCTTATCTCTTTATACAGATATCTGTTGTTTGCGTTGTCCTCGTGAAAGGTAAGATAATATACATGTAATTTCATCACAAATACATATTTTCATGAAGTATGATTCATATTTACTTCTTGAGATTATATTCTAGTAGTTGTTTAGTTAAATAGTACAATATCAATATCAAACTTCGTCGATTGTCGGCCGAGTGGACCAGAGCGTGAGATGAGAACACGTGAGCTCTCTCTAGACCAGGTTCATAACCCCTGAAGCCATACTCATGGATAATCTTGTACAGCACACGACCCTGTCTATATATAAGTACCAACGCATCTGTTGGTACACGGACAGAGCATGGTTTTATGAACATTTGTTAACAACAAGATGCGAGCCGGCAACCTACAATATACTTGGACAAATAATCATACCTCGGTGCGAAAAACAACAAGGTTGTAATGATATTATTTTGACAACCCAGAAACACGAAAAACCGTTGTCTCTTAACTGCATGAAGGTCGATATCTGTTACGTTAGACCACCGCTAACGTTGTATCGAAGTGACGTCATGGACTCCGCACATAAAATCTCTTCAAGATATTATGTTCTAATGCACTCTAGGAGCTTGGAGTGTAATCAGAGCTTATCGACTTACCGAATGATAATCATTTCGCACTTAACATATGGATGATTTCAAACGAGAGAAGAACGTCGGAATAAGCATACCCTTATAAGATTAAACTGCGATTGTTAACATCTCAAACGGATATAGAACTCAAAGCTCAAAGACGTACACATCATTAGTGGACAAGCTTTAAACCAGCTAACACAGAAACGTTTCTGAAACGTTGGTTTGTGGAGTTTTTTCGTTCTAAAAACGTTTCTGAGAAACGTTTGTGTAAACCTTGTAGGTACCTAACTTAAGACATGAACATAAGTGGGAATTTATGATATAGAATTGTATCAAATTGAATGTTTGATAAGAGTATTACGTTGATAAATATATAAAACTACTAAATTAAAGAAATAATCCAATTTTCTTTTTTACATAGAACGTTTTCACACAACAATCCTTGTTAATACATAAGTTTTATTTACAATGTTCTAAAAACGTTCCAAAAACGTTTTCAAGCCAAATTTTTAAAAATAATTTCAGGAAGGCTGTAAGTACGTTTTGGAGAAAAGATTTCAATTAGATGTCGCAAAAACTTTTGTAAAAAACGTCTTTTTGGTTTAACTATTTAGGGTGTCCTTTTCATACAATGTGTATGATGTTTTATTTTAATCAAGTCAGAATAACAAGCCTTTTAAGATTACAATATTTGAAAAATCATTTAAGCACTGATTGCGAAAGCGTCGAGTAATGTCACAATTGTCATTTAACACTGGGAAATCCTTCAAATCAACCAATCAGAAACGAGTATTTATATATATATATTAATTACCGAAGTCATGTTACAATACATGCTACAAAGTGATGTTAGTAACGGGTATGTCCACCATAAGCGTCTATATCCGCAAGAACACGTCTACGGACTGACGTCGTCAAACGTCTGATGACGTCTGGGGTGATCCGTTGCCATTCGTCGAAGGGGGCATTGTTCAACATCCTGGAGGTTGGCTTGAGGCACAGGGCGACTTCTGCCATTCCGATCGAGATAATTTCATAAATGTTCGATAGGGTTCATATCAGGCCGTGCCCAGTCGCGACGCTGCCACCGCGGACAACCAAACTGTCTGGCGACGTCGGCATGTGAGGCCCCTTGTCGGAAATTTCCAACGGCTCTCTCTCTTTCATTGACTGTCAAACATGGCATTCTTTGATGGTCTTATTGCTGTCATTACGTGTGGATCGAGCCGTTTTATACAATTTATCTGTACATGCAAAACGTCAATAATACAGTCAATAATTTCTTTTTTACAAAGTTACCGATTTCCCCGGAAGTGATGGTCCCGGTATTTTCGATCGAATACACAGTATTTGGTATACCTAATATACAAAAACATGTTTCCAAACGAAATGATTACTAAGTAACAAAATTATTTGGAAATTTTTTTTGTAGCGTTTCTTTTGGAAATCATTGCAGAAAATCAACGAACGTCTGGAGGGCAAGAATTATTACCCCTGCTCACTTTTTGAAAAAGTGTACAATTGTTTATGTTCTGTTTATTGTTAATGGGTTTGTTGTTTAACGAAATGGTAGATTAATATGAAGTGCATTGTTTTTAAACGTCTCTCGTTTTTCGTTCAGAATGATTACAAAAATGGTAACGTTCTTTTTGTGGCAATGAAACTGCTTCGTTGATTGGGCACGACGATCCTCTCAAATGACATGAAACAACAGTGTAAACAGGCTCATATGTTCTTTTGTTGAGGAACTGACTTAAAATTCAACTTTTTGCTCGCACTTTCGTATTTTAAAGGTAACAGGTGGGAATGTTACCTTGATATTTCAAATACAAATCCCTAAGAATGCGCCAAAAATGATGTGTCAAAAACTGAATTCGAGAAACATTCTCCTAAATCTTATGTCAATACCTTTCATTGAGTTATTGGTTCGTATCAAGACTCAAAGGCAGGTCATTTCAGTACGCATTCCCCTGATTAAAAATCCACAGTGTGAATGACCGTGGATACACTTTGTTGGTATATAAATTTCAGTCTCAGAAATATTTTTTTAAATTGTGTTTCCTTCTAGGACAAGGTTTTCCCCCATGTCCCCCTGGGTTTATACTTACGACTGAGTGTCGAAACGACTGTTCCAACGACGCACATTGCAGTAGTGGCAACTTCTGCTGTAGAAGTGATGCTTGTTCAGTCAGATGCCTACCCAGACCTAAACCTGGTAAATACAGCTGCGTACCTTAAGTTTGTTCACTTCCTTGTGTATCTTATCTTATCGTAATTTAGGTTTCATTTGGAGGTAAAAAATAATTCCAAGGGCACTGACAAATGATCACCAACTGTTTATGTGTCAAATAACAATTCTCAAACCATATTTTCGGATCGTGTCGTCACTGCTGCTGAATGTTGAATAGACAGATGGGGTCATAATTGTGAAATTAAGATTTTCGTAAATTTCAAATAAATATTCCATACAGATGTTGTAAAATAAAAGTCAGCACAATTACATTGAGTTTGTGTAAAAGAATACATATGACTTGAATCTAAAGATGTAGATCGCTTATGAAGGATTTTGTAGAGCAAAATGAAAAATAGTGATTTTGAAATTCTGACCCCTGGTCACTTCAATGACCTGCCAAACTTGTTACGGTTGTCTGTTAGGTATGACATACGAATATGATAACGCAAAGTAAATCTTGACATACGTTGCGAAATCTTACACTTTATACATAGTTGATTTATAATACGATTGTTCTGTAATGGTGAGTGTTAAAGAAAGTATTCTATATAAGTTGACCCTTATGTTTCTATTCAGTAAATTGCAAACATATTTACATTATTGATTTAGGACATGCAGATAACTTTTCTATTTTGTCCAGTTTTAGGAGTTTGAAAAAAAGAAATTTTAAAGGCGTGATATTTTAGAAATCTGACAAGATAACGTTTCAAATTTCATAAATAACTTCGGTGGATGCTGAAGACAGGTTATTATGTGATAGTTTGACTCGTGGATCAAACTTTCGTGCATTAAAAGGTGGTATCGTTTTCTTTGTCCCTGTGTGTATAAGAGAAATTGTTTAGATAGCAAATTTTTACTTTTGATGTATTTTGAGAAAAGAGAATTCAGGCAGTTATTCTTTCACACTAATTTCAGGCACATGTCCCCGGCAAGGAAATCAAGTGACCGGAAGGCGGTGTAGAACCGACGTTGACTGTGATGGAATTGAGAAGTGCTGTGACAGATCCTGCACAGTTCCTAACACTCCAAGGGCGTCCTCTGACGCTGGTTCCTGTTAAAATATACAAGATGATAGAATCTAAGTCTACTTCTGTTAATACATGTAATCTTTAAAGTAAACAAATGTAACTTTTTATTCATATTTCCGATTAAACTATTTTAAATTGTACAAATTCTTCTTCTATAAAGGTCTTGATTGTAAGGTTGGTACTGTCGCAGGTTCCTGTTGACGATAGAGGGTAGGCTTTGTGATGAATACATTCTTCCTCTGCTTTGGATTAAAGATCTTTTAAAATGATAAACACACGTATCATTATTATACTTGCTTTTAAATACAGAGATTTGAGCCTGGAACCCTAGGCAACGAACGCACAAAGTAGATCAAAGTCGCGAGGTATTTAGAGTTGTCTCCGTTGTTACAGTTGACGTTTGAACGTGGTTGCCATCACAAAGAAAATGCACTCACTTGTGGATAAGATTTGTCAGTTTGATACAATCTTTCCAGTTTGTTAATGAACTCAAAAGTCGCAAGAGGCGTAACTGAATGGTTATCGGTATGTGTTCGTTAACGTTAAGCCAAACGGATAAAATCAGCCACATGTTAATGTTATTTAAAGTTTTAAAATGTTCCAATTATTTTTGTTGTTTCTTTGGTATGTATATATGATAAAAATAGTATGATATGCTATGACCCACACCTTCACAGCCAGGCAACTATCCTTAAAACTACCTTTACCGAACGTTACGCTAACTCCACTAATCTGTACCCTGGGCTCAGAAGCTAGACTCGCTCGCGCGGCCCGACTTGGGATATAGCCAATCAAATCATTTTCTCGATAAAATTTCAACGAGAATTTGATGATTTGACTGGCTATATCCAAGGCCGCGCGGGCGAATCTAGCTTCTGAGCCCAGGGTACAGATAAGTGGAGTTAGCGTAACGTTCGTACCCCGAGACAGGATGTCAAATCATTTACTTTTAAAGTTAAACATTCTATGATATTGAAGCGGTTAGATTTCCGAAAGGAATTATCTTGACTAGATTTCCCTTGATTTAATCAAAATGAGATCATAATTTTTAATTTAAGGAATCTACCCATTCTCTCCCCAGAGGCAGATCAAGTCATATTGATTGAACCTCTGTTCTAATTCGCCGAAATTCGTGGGTTCCGGCAGTTTCCCCTGGCGAAAACAAAATTGCACCACAATCCATTTGGATTTTTTAGGAAATGAAAACGCTTCTTTCTCATGAAAAGGGTGCTTCATATATCAATGTTTTTGCCAGGATTCAGTAGCGAAAATGAGGATTTTAGAACAGCGTCACTGATTGCACAACTAACTTTGATTGCCTCCAATCAGGCACTTCCCATTCTATCCCACAAATTCAGCGAGTAAAAACAGAGGCTACATCAAAATGACTTGATCTGCCTCTGTGCGGAGAGAATGGAATCTACCTTAATTCACAATCGACGTTTTGATAGAGGTTGACGTTCATTGTTTTGTAAACAGATTTTATACAACATATATATGTTTGAAGGACAAATGCTGACTTGTTATAGTTTCGACGTAAACATACATAAAGCGGATACTGTCATTGTTGGGGAACATCATAGTAGCCTGACCCCATTTGATAACTTTTCTTAAAAGGTGATTCCTCAGAAATATGAACAGAAACTAGGAAGTTATGGCGAACCAATATTCTGTATGGAGGTATTTGATTATGTTCCTACCCTGAAATTCGAAATTGGACGAGTCAAGACGCTATCTAAATAAACCTAAATTAACGTTTTTCATCATGGCTCGGACAATTACCAGAAATGGAACTATCTATCGAATTCACCCCCCCCCCTCCCCCCTCCTTTAACCTACACAAAACGTGTGTATTTCACTTTGGGAAAAACGTTTCAGCTGGCGTCAAACCTAATCCCCAAACTTAAGTGTATGTATGTTAATGTACAGGTTGCTTGCATTTGTATCTGTCAAACTGATGACATCTGGATTAAATGTACAAGAAGTCAACAACCTAAGATAATTAATGCAAATGTGAACATGGTCTGTCATTGTCATACGCGGGCAGACACAAGTGCTAGAACATTGTGTTTTTAAACTACTTTCAAAATCCATAAGTCCAGATGTTATTGTAAAGGGGCAGTTGCACGTTTTTTGATAATTTTATATTTTAAATTTTTCACTGATAATTGTAAGTTAATTCTAAATGTATTATGTTGACAGTGTCAACAATCTCATTACACAAGCCAATCATCCATAGTCAGAGGACAAAGTATGAAGATTCACATAAAATCCATTGGCGGCCATTTTGTGTGAATACCTTTAATTCCATTTTGTGTAAGAAAAAGGAATCGCATGGCTAAACTTTACATTATATATTTTAATTATTACTGCTCTAGTTAGTTTAAATACATTGTCTTTCAATTGACATCCTGACATCCTGACATCCTGACAACGTGCTACTGCCCCTTTAAGATGTAACAAAATAGTGTAAGAACATGTTTAAGCAATATTATAATATTATCAACATGTTTGTACATTATCGACATATTTGTACTTTGATTTAAAACATACATAACTCTGTTAACGAGTTTTGGCTTACTTACCACAGTCTCTCGAAAGTTCACTTGTGTGACACATCACATTACTTAAATTTAATTGGACTGCATACTTTACTTTTATTGTCACGACAGAGGACCTTTGTCTATAAGTGTATTTGATTCGTAGTGTAACTCATATTTACATACATTTAAAAACTAGAAATCTGTGCATGTGATGCACTGTGATGTCCCCCGCTAACATTTAATCCGAAAGTGACCCTACCCCCATTATGTACATTATTTCCATGGAAACCAGAAAAATAACAATTCAGAATAACTAAAATAGAAAAAGGCACCACTCCACCACTAGGTCTAACCACATACCAAGTCTCGTAAAATCATATTGAATAGTTTTTGAGATATTGCCCGGAAATGGTCCTTTCAAACTGTTGCCATGGAAACCAGGAATATTATATAATTCAGAATGACCAAAATAGCAAAAGGCACCACTCCACCACTAGGTCTAACCACATATCAAGTTTCGTTAAAAAATATTGAACAGTTTTGAAGATATGGTCCGGAAACGAAAGCACCCCCCAATATGCACTAAGTTCAAAATGTTTCCACGGAAACCAGAAAAATAAAAAATTCAGAATAACCAGAATAGTAAAAGGCACCACTCCAGTACTAGATCTAACCACATACCAAGTTTCGTTAAAACATATTGAACGGTTTTGGAGATATGGTCCGGAAACGAAAGCGTTACGGAATTACGGAATTACGGAATTTCGGACGGAACCGAAAACATTATGTCTCCCGCAAAGCTTTGCGGGGGACATAGTAACTGGACCCACATGTTCCAAGATGCTTGAAAACTGTATGAGGATCTTAAGCGAAACGTCGCTAGTCTGACAGTTAAGACGTTGATCAATCATTAAACGCCTTAAGCTTGTTCTTGCACCTTTAGCCTATCTATATTCCGAATACTCGTTTTAGCAATTGTCCTTGTCTTTTTTGTCATGAAATATATTCTTAACTAACCTGTAGATACCCCCTCCATGATCGTGAACTGACTGCCGAAAATACAAGCAAGTTTTGCAATTAGTCGGACAAGTTCTGACCGTGAATGACTACAAGTACTAAACATCGACATTTGTAAAATATGTTAAAAAATCATGTTTTCATTGGGCACTCTAATCTTCCTTTTAGGAGAGAAAACTCGCACATATTGTTTGAGCAACGCTGGGAAATGTTCTTATCTAACTAATGACTGAGTACAAAAGATTGAAGCTGTTATAAATTCACAATTTCAAGAAATTGCCTGTCTTTTGGCAATGTTCACTTCTTATAGGTTAGAAAACGCGCAAAATTTGCAATGGATAGAATGAACATATATTCTGCAATAGATTTGATTTATGCTGTTTTTTGCTTGTGATTACACACTGCATCCCCCACAATGGGGTATTTCAAGTATTTAGGAAAAAACCCTCGGCACGGCATCGTTGGCTTTACCATAGACCCACGACGGTTGTTTGGTGTATCATAATTAATCTCTCGGCATCGATGGCTTTACCATAGGCCCACGACGGTTGTTCGGTGTATCATAATTAATCTCTCTCTCTCTCTCTCTCTCTCTCTCTCTCTCTCTCTCTCTCTCTCTCTCTCTCTCTCTCTCTCTAAAAAACTGAAATTTACTGATAACGAATGTTGTTAACAAACCGCCAAAATGGTGTGGGCGACTGTTTGCTGTGGTCACTGAGGTACATAGTGTAAGATGATAGGACAACTCAGCAATGCATCTCTACTGTTGATTTAATATACATATAAATCTTCATTTCAACAACCTTTAACACAGATCATTTAAATAACCCACTTGAAAAGTATGTTTTTATATGATTTGATCTGTTTTTGTTCATGATAGTTCATAAAGTGAAATTAGGGCAAGTAATATATATGTAGTGAGGCAGAGTAATGCTTCATGTTATCATTTTGATCTGTTAAACAATATTGAAACGGATCAGCTATAATAATAAGAGAACTATTATATTTTCATACATGGTATTGAGTATTAAGAGTGTTTAATCGATGAATGTGAGTGATGTTTATGCAAGTGTTTTTCATGCCCCCGAATCAGAGATTCCGGTGGTATATTGTTTTTGCCCTGTCCGTCTGTCATTCTGTCTGTCTGTTTGTCTGTCACAAAACCTTTAACCTTGCTCATAACTTTGATTGCTTGTGGGTAGACCTTTGATATTTCACATGTGATTAATCATGTTAAGACCGTCAGATGAGGTTATAATTTTTGACCTCATGACCATGACCTTTGCACAGCAACCATTTTTCGAAAACATTAAATTTGGTCATAATTTTAATTGTAAAGAGATATGTTTGATATTTCACATGTGCATCTACCATGATAAGACTTTTCAGATGAGCTCATAATTTTTGACCTCGTGACCTTGACCATGTGGCATCAACCATTTTTCCAAACTTTAACCTTGACCTAAACTTGTGATTGGAAATAGATAGACCTTTGATATTTGACATGTGCATCTATCGTGATAAGACCTTTAAGATGATGTCATAAATGTTTACCTTTCACCTTGACCTTGGCACCGCAAGCAATTTTCGAAAGTCTTAACCTTGGCCGCAACTTGTGATTCGATAGAGATATACCTTTGGTATTTCAGAAATGTCTCATGTACATATTGACACAAAACATATACATTTATAATTTACTTATATCCGGGGCATCAGTATTTTATAATCACATCTTGTTTATTGTTGAAATAAACGTTGAACAATACAATTTATCCTACCTCATGTAAGAATCTCGATCTCTGATTGGTCCACGTGACCCTGAATAAATACTGATATCCCCCGCTTGAGCGGGGTAATATATCATTTATACCCCGACACATAAAAAGCATGAAAAAAGCGTGCAGATTGAGCGTCTTGAAATGTACAATGTATGTTACCTCGAATACATGATCAAGCTGGTTACTTTTGATCAACCGATATGTAGCTTTGAACAAACTATAGTAACATGACTTACGTAGTTCTTACTCTTTATCTTCATATGATATGCGTTTTGTTTAAACACTCGGTAGGACAAATTCGTTATACCATTTAGAGGCGGGGTTCAAAGGGAGATATCAGCCTCTCGCTAGGTGTTATGGAACTCGCCATAACACCAAGTTCGAGGCGGATATCTCTCCATGAACCCCGCCTCTGAATGGTATAACTTATAATATGCAATGAAATATTGTTACATTATTCGTAGGTAAGATACATATGCAGTATCGTTCGGAATCATATTTAATCATTATTGGTACATTTTTCACAGGAAAAAATGTAACAAAATGAAAAGGGTACCATTTTTCGTATGTGATGTATGAAAAATGTATCAAGTTTACGTGTAGTTACACTTTTCTCAATCGTTACATTTTACAGATGGGAACCAACATAATTCTATTTCTTCCATTCATTCCTTAATCGTTAGAAAACAGAATGAATTTAGTTTCAAACGTAATGACAAATATTTTAATAAGTGACTTGGACAAATAAGGATAAAACTTTCATCATATAGTTGTTAGACGCTAGTGAACAGGCATCATACACTTCCTGGGACAACCTCCACAACACTTCTGTTTACCAGGACATTCCATATCCGTTCTGCATCTTGCTACACATTTCATTCGTCCTGGTTTCGGTTTTGGACATTTTCCAGGCTTTCGATGAACTGGCACTATTGGCTGTGAACAAAAGCGCGGACAGACGCCACAACACTTTCTACTTCCGGGACAGTCAAGGTCGGTTGAGCAGTAGGCATCACAGAATGGTAAAACACTTCCGGTGTAGTAAGGACATTCTCCCTTCTTTTTAATCGGACCTGATAATGGAAGCATATATTCTGAAAATGTGTTTTATGTATTTTAATGTCTGCAAATTTCTTGATCATGTTGCAGTTTATAAAGTGGATGAAGTCGAAAATGTACGAAAATACAATGTTTAAAGTCCAATTAAACCAAAAAACTTATTTCAATGTAGGCCTACATTGACATAAATCTACGTTTTACCTGTGAACATATTTAAGCAATCGAGGTATGTCTGTGCATAGTGATTCGTTTGTTTATTTTGATAAAGATAACTAGTGTATTTTAACAGTTTGGGGAATTAACGAAAATAACATTGCAGTCAAATAGAACAAAAATCCCTTGAATCCGTTCATGATAATATATATATTTAATTCCAAAAACGGCTGATTCACTGACGTCACAGACAACTAAATACACAACTTCGCGCTGAAAATTGTATGATAGGAAAACAAAAAATCAAAACTTGTTAAAAACAATATCACTTCCTATGTTTTATCATAAAGGTATTAAAGCCTAATTGGTAACTTGGATGAAGCTCCGTTTAAATGAAACTAATGGTTTATGTATACATGTGCTCTTATGGAAAGTATGAAGCACATGATATGTACAAACTGGTCAATCAAAGGCAATGCCTTACCCGGATGATGGTTCATGTACATGTGACCTGTAGGCATATGATGGACTGGTACACACATTGCTTTGTATCCACACGAATGTGAGTAACAAGGGATAGGGTGCAGCACACACTTCCTTCCATGGGGACACTTTACCCTCTGAAATGTAAAAGGTATATCAGGATCTGAAAATTACAAATTGGTCAATGTTCAAACCTTTTATCAAACAGACATTGAGATTTCTATTCCCAAACTATAATTCATGCAGGGTTATTCTAAAAAAGTTTTAATTAAACATATCTTAGGCATTATTTATAAGACCCGATTACTTTGTTACACATTTCTTTGATCGAGTACGCGTACAGTTACCCCGAAGGCATTTGTGACACTATGCAAACAACATTAAAAGCGTGGATTGAGTTTTGTAAAACTGTAACATCACGTAAAAATGATGACTTACCGAGCATGGATCAATCTTGCACACGCTAAGGGAAGAGATGGATAGAACCAACTGCAATAAGATAAGGCATGTCATCATACACGTTAAAGGGGCAGTAGCACGTTTTTTTAACATTTTATATTTCAAATTTTTCACTGATAATTGTTAATTAAAGCTAAATGTATAATTTTGATAGTGTCAAAAATCTCATACCACAAATCAATCATCCATAGTCAGAGGACAAAGTATAAAGATTCACATCAAATCCATTGGCGGCCATTTTGTGTGAACACCTTTAATTCAGTTTTTGGTAGAAAAAGGAATCGCATGGCTAAAGTTAACATTATATATTTGAATTATTACTGCTTCATTTAGTTTAAATAAATTGTCATTCAGATGGAACTATAATTTTCATTTTCCTGACATCTTATATCCCCTTAAAACGTGCTACTGCCCCTTTAAGAAGGTCGTATATAGTTAGTTGCACGCTTATATGAAAATGAACTTGAGTGTCTTAGAAATCTTGTCCACAATGCTATCTTGTATATGGTTAATCCGTGTACGATTTTTTTAAAATGACAATAAATATGTTGAGTCAAATATGAGATCGAAAATTTGGGCTACAGGAAACAGTCACACCACATTGACATGTCGTTTCGTTAAAGAACTGAAATATAAAAACACTATTTGTTTGATCAAAATATTTTACATCATACCGAAATATAGAATAAAAAACCGCTCGTCATATGTGACCATTAAAAAAATGCAAGTTGTACAAGAGTTAAAGGTGATTTAAAAAATAAAGAAACAATTCAGAAATGAATAAATATGTTGTATAAAAGCATTTGTAATAGCTCTGTCAAAAAATTAATTTATATTTGGTACAAAATGGCCCGAATTATAGACCTAAACAATATAATGTGTTTGATTTTAAAGGGGCAGTAGCACGTTTTTTGATAATTTTATATCTTAAATGTTTCACTGATAATTGTATGTTAATGCTAAATGTATTATTTGGACAGTGTCAAAAATCTGATTACACAAGCCAATCATCCATAGTCAGAGGACAAAGTATGAAGATTCACATAAAATCCACTGGCGGCCATTTTGTGTGAACACCTTTAATTCAGTTTGTGCTACTGTCCCTTTAAGGGGTATATGTACACATAATAAATGTTCATCTAAATGTTTTTGGCAGAAATGAGAATTGAGATATATGAATAAAATATGAATAATTTCATAAAAATATGATTTACTTTGTTCATTTTTTAAAAGGGCGTTGGGTAATACTTTACAACAAACATCGTATAATGATTATTGTTACAGTTTCAAGATATTTTCAAACACCATGTCATTCTGGTAAAACATTAAAATTAAATCAAATACATGTACTTCCAGTAATATTATAATGATGTAAATAGATAAATTGTCTTATTAATAAGGATGTTGTAAACAATAACGTCCGCATGAAACTTTACTTAAGTTGCGTACAAATGTAAAATGTAATGCAAATCATCAATACGTCCATACAATTCTTCCATAATACACTAAGATAAAACTTCAAAATAAAACAAAACTTAAAACAAAACCGAAATTGTTATTTCAGTTTTTTAAACTATCATTTTGCCATACTCTTAATCATACTTACAAGAAAGCCCACAAGCTGATACATTATGGAGCACAATGCGACTGTCACAACCCAGCCACTTCAGATGATGCAAATAAGCATGCTGAATGTAGATGTTGTTGATAGGTAATAAAACTCTCTTCCGTCACGACTACTGTTATGGATGCACATACGATACAATCCGGAATGCGCATATTGACATAAACAATGAGCAATGTTTACGAATTTACATTTCATGCTCAAGAGAAATGAACTTTTTATAAGCTTTTATAGACAAAGCGTGGTATTTGTTGATTTAAAACATCGTCATTGGCTCTGAGGCACAATAGGTAACTATAGGTATTGATGATATATTTGGCTGAAGTCTAACTTTTTGAAAAACAGGAAATAAACGATTGCCTCAGAACATTACAAGAGCCCCGCCATTTATCGGGAATCATATACATTGTAAGCCAAAACTTAAAACACTTTTCATTATAGTTCAATGTCAAAGTACCAAAACTTTGACCGTAAATATACCTTAAGGGGGTAGTACACTGCAAAAATGGTGTTTTGACTTTAAACATGTTCCGTACGTGTTTTACTCAAAACATGTTTTGAAAAGTGTTTATATGCCAAACACATGAATTTGTATGTGTTGTAACTCAAAACATGTTGCGATTTTCAACATGTTGCATTATGGTAACTAAATGGCCTTTTTAACTCTAAACATGTTGTAACTCGCAACATGTTTTGAAATGTGTTTATATGCTAAACACATGAATTTGTATGTGTTGTAACTCAGAACATGTTGCGACTCGCAACATGTTTTGAAATGTGTTTATATGTTAAACACATAAATTTGTATGTGTTGTAACTCAAAAAATGTCTCGATTTTAAAGACATTGCGTAATGATATCGTGATTATAACACATGTATCCGAACTCATTTAAGTAGAGTCATGACATTATAGAAGAAGAAGAAGAAGAAGAAGAAGAAGAAGAAGAGTATTTGATTAATGTGTCACATGCTGTACATATATATATCACTGTATAAAAAGCTGTTAAAAGTCAGCACCCAGCCATAAGGCTTACGAGACACAAACATACAATTACAATTATACATGTGGAACATATACATGTTTCTGTCACGGTTAGTTCAAGTAGATTGTACTTTTGTACTATTGCCATTGTCATTTTACAACTGATTTCACTTGTTTATTTCAGAATTAATTTTAAAAATGTTTTAAGAAAATAATCTTTTTATTTTGGCAAGCAACGATTTCTCAATATAAAGATCAAGAGTATTGACAGAATTTGAATTGGAAAGCATCTTTACAAAAGGAAAAAAAACTTCTTATCCATTAAACACATGCTGTCAAAAATATACTTACAAAATAGGGGTGGGGGAGGGATATTGTGCACTCTAATAAAGCTTAATGATCTCATTATATCATTTTGATTCATGGCAAAAGTAGAGTTTAAACATTTTTATTTTATTTTATTTTATTATTCTTAAAAATATTATGACAGTGTTATTTCAAATATGTACGCTAACAATTACAGCTAAGTTGCTTAATATTGCATCTCAGGATTTACACTGCAAAACAATAAGAATAAACATGTTCTATTCGTGTTTTAAAACTCAAAAGATGTATTGAAATGTGTTTATATGTGAACGGGAACGTGTACGTGTTGCAACGTACAACGTTCATGTTTTGAATTTTAAACACATTCAATCGTGCAATTAGAGTTACGGGCCCTTGTCCCGAAAGCGCGGGAAAACTCCTTCGTTCTCTTTGTTTCATGATCTGATATAAAAGCGCCCTGTTTCCTTGAATTTGAGTCTTCAAAGTCAGTAAGAAGATTATTTACGACAGGACACTATTGTAGGCCTATACCATCGACGACAGAAGTAAGACCCATTTAGCAACATATTTGAAGGTAAGAACCCGTTGAATATGACATATTTTAGCAATTGAACAACTGTGATAGTCATTACCAGCTATAAGAGTTCTGAAATTATCTGCCCTTAGCTCGTTAAGAAGTTTAGTGTGACGTTCGGCTGACCTGTGCTATAGACACCGCATGAGGTTTGACCTTGTTGCGTCATGAGACTAAGTAATCCCACATGGCTATCACTATTTAACAGGTCAAGCTGAGCTACTGATTTCGGTCAGTGGAAATTTTTGCCCTGGTCCATAACCGTGGAAAAGCCAGGATCCCTCAATACTGTCTACCTCCTCAATTAGCAAGTCTAGAGTTTACAATTATACAACTTAAATATGAAGAAAAAAATCTAGAAAAACCGTTCAATTATTTAAAGAAATATTTCATATATATAATACGTCGACGAGGGTGGTTTCTTCTTCGACCGTGCCAGTAACAGAAAAGTTATTTTAAAATGTAGAAAATTAAAGATGATCAAAAGATAGATGACAACATTGAATGCATCTTGTCTGATGGCTTAAAAATCGCAAACCTTTATCAATAGTATCATTTACAGGAAAGTCTAATTCAAAAGGTAACCTACGTTGTATAGTGACCATAGGGAGGTTTGAACTCTTAGCTTGACCGAAAACCCGACAGTTATATGCGCGTCAATCAGTAAAACGTAATGATGAAAACTTTTACGCTATATTATATGTTTCTTTGTAAATTTGACGTGTTTTTATTATGAATCGATGTTTACTTTTGAAACTTTCATGTTCATATCAAGGCAAATCAATATAGGATGAATGTCACGAAATTGCTCTTTAATCACATCTTTTATTGATAGAGATAATAAAATTTGGATCCGCCCTTTACATATTTTAGTAAAGAATTAATCTTAATAGAAAATATTAAATCAGTAATGCTTTAGCAAGTAAGTTATACACCTGGGAACACTTTGGCTAGGAAGGGAATCATTTCAAGCTTATATTACAATGCAAACATAATTAAAGACCTCCCACTGTTACGAATTACCACCATTTAAGCAGATACTGGTGATCAGCGAAGCATGTCACAGAATTCCTCAGTATTTCGCTATTTTCAAACGTTGCAGGAACAATAGGTAATTGTGTTAAAGTAAATTTGAATACATTTCTGTAAAGAAGAGAATTTCGTCTCTTTAACGCGAACCTTGAATCTTGGAACACATAACTAGAAATAATTTAATTCGCCTATGAAAGCTACTCTGTTCGGCAAGATCTGATCATCATATACATGTTTGTAAGGGCCGAAATGTATTTGGAAATGCAATTTTGAAAAACGCCCAGGAACAAACACATATTAATTTATAACGAAATGAAAAATATAATCGTAAAGAGGATATATCAATCTTTCTACTTTGAACCTTGAATTTTGGTAGCTGCAAGAGTTATTTAGCCTTAAGATCAACTCCAATCTACAAACTTATTTCTCTATCCAGAGAGTTTCTCGCGCATGCGGGGGATAGTATAATAGCTGGTAATGTTGTTTACACGTTAACATAACTACTATGTTATTCCATTTTGTAACATGTTCAACTCATTGTTTTCGTCAACAAATAGTATTGTACTCCATAATCATGCAAAATATATTTGTCTAGCTCAAAAGAAACCTGCATCATGCATCAAAATTAGTATGTCCTCCGTCTGTACATTATATATTATGGAGCTTCGGCAGTTCTATGGTTCATCAATTTACTCTCTCTCCCTCTCCCTCTCCTCTCTTTCTCTCTCTCCCTCCCCTCTCCCTCCCTCTCTCTCTCTCTTTCTCTCTCTCTCTTTCTCTCTCTCCCTCTCTTTCCCTCTCCCTCTCTCTCTCTCATGAATCCTGATTTATACATTTTATCATTGTTTATCGTTGACAAATAAAACGAGAGCATGAGTGGTTACTTGAAGTATAAAAGTGTCTGTTTTATTTGAATCACTTGTTGAATAGCATAACAAATATAAGCTTGTTTAATTCTTATGATATTTATTTTCTTTTGTATAGGACGATCAAGTCATGTGATACCATTGAGTCTTTTCGCTCGGAAACTGCTCAAAGAAACAGAGGTCAAATAGGTTCTCAGAAAAAGGTAAGATAATTTGCCAAACAATTTTGTCTATAAAAATTGGATGTAATAGCCATGTATTTCATGATGTATAGCATGACAACTGTTTTTAGTTTAAGGCTGCAAGCAACATCTTAAATCTCTTTCACTAAGCCATCTTTTTTATTAAACAATGATTGCTTATTTACTGAATATGAATGTATGTAATAGAAACATAGTTAGGGATCTTTCTTTCACTTGCATTAAATCTCTCTGTCTTTCTATAAGTAACTGAAGCATTTTGAATTTGTTCTTGATAGGGTCAGGACATCTCATCCCTGAAAAAGAAGCTCCCAGACAGCTGGTGGTGACCAAAAAAGAAGTTGTTAGAAGCTGCTGTGATGTTCATAAAGCATACAGATGACATTGTCAACTATAGGGTGAAGAAGGTTGCCCTGTCAAGAAGTTTTTCCTTGATTTTATGGGATCTAAATTAGCCAAAACATTTGCATTTGCAGTTGTGGGCTTCCTTTAAAGATATAAGTGATTTCAGCCCTTATTAATGAATTAATGGGTGTTAGCTGACATAAATTATTCACTGTTACGTGTCTTTATTTTCTCCATGTGTGATTATTTTTTTAAAAATGGACTATGTTACGGAATGCCTTGTTTTTTTAACAGCAATAAACTTTTGTTTTACTTTAGAACTGCCTTCGTCTTTTCTTGTGCGTTATAAAATATATATATTCCAGCATGTTAAAGGGCAGTAGCACGCCTTTTTAAAATTGTATAATTTTACTAATAGTTTTACGTTAATGCAAAATGAACCATTTTTTTTTCATTTTCCTGACATCATCCTAAACACGTACTACTGCTCCTTTAAAGCATAATGATGCATGATGTATGCTCACATGGCATTGTATTTTGGTGGCCTTCTTTGTACATTTTTCTATGGATTTGCGCGATATTTACTGGACAAAATAATTGTTTCCTAACAGCCTTTAATGCATTAACTACAAGTGCTAAAAGAGGCGTTTACAACAAAATGTTCAAACTCTAAACATATTTCACAACATATTTACAATAAAACACTTTCCACAACATGTTTTAAATTAAAACACTTTCCACAACACATTTCAGTTTAAAACACTTTCCACAACACATTTTAGATTAAAACACTTTCCACAACACGTTTTAGATTAAAACACTTTCCACAACATGTTCTAAACCAGAACATGTTTTGATATTAAACACTTTAATTTATGTGTTTAGGATTTAAACATGTTTAGATAATTTATGTGTTTAAAAAACAGGACAAGCTATGTGTTTGGCTTTGTGTTTAATATTAAAACACCATTTTTGCAGTGTAGCACTTTTTAGGGGGATTAAAGGTGGTGTAAGGAAAATGAAAATTAAAGGTTCCAATTGAAAGACAATGTATTTAAACTTAATGGAGCAGTAATAATTCAAAAATATAATGTAAAGTTAAGTCATTCGATTCTTTTTTCTTACACAAAATGAATTAAAGGTGTTCACACAAAATGGCCGCCAATGGGTTTTATCTGAATCTTCATACTTTGTCCTCTGACTATGGATGATTGGCTTGTGTAATGAGGTTTTAGACACTGTCAAAATAATTCTTTTAGCATTGAAATACACTTATCAGTGAAAAAAATAAAATTTAAAATCATCAAAAAACATGCTACTGTCCCTTTAAGAGTCATACCGTCATTTCACGCCTATAAGAATTGACGACTGAATTATTCTGGTTTCTGTGTAATCTTTATCACAGCTGGTAGTAGACCAATCACCTTGGACAGTGAACGAAAAACAACTCGTTATGTTTCCTTATGGCTTATTTCTAAATCAATAGATGTACGGCTCGTCGTGGTTGATATGTTTAATGACGCCTATATAATATTTATGATAACGTAAATGGGTTATTAACATTCAGTTGAAAGGTTAAAGTAGTTCCTTTTCCTGTATTCTTTATTATTGAATTTATTTATATTCGTGGTAGGCAAAAACTTCATTTATTTGTAAGTTTAATATTATCATTCGTTCGCGTGTATGGGGATAATCTTTTCACGGCTTTCCTACATTCGGATTTTATATTTGGGAAACTTAAATTACCGTACATGAATTTTGGAAATCTTGTTTTACTGAGATTTTTTTGGGGGGGTTGGGGCTGGAGGGGGTGGTAATAAATTGACAGTAGTAATATTAACATTTAATTTTATATAAATATAATGTAGTTACAATATATAGGCTACACTTAACCATCTGATTGATGAGTAAATAACATACATTGTTTGATACTATATGATGTGTTCTTTGAATGTCGACTACGTGTTTTCATTGGGAGCATAGACAACATTAAATTTATTTTCATTTTTGGATATGCATTTTATCGGAAAAAATGTTTTGAGTCCGGAAAACATGTTTTATATGTTTTGTATTTGAAGCGCTCATAAAATATAAACCTAGCCAATCCTTTGTCTAATACTTGTTATCCCTTCGTTGTGTGAGAAGTAAAATTATTAGTTCTTACATATTGTAGTAATGTTTTAAAGTATTTTAATGTCATGCTCTCCAAAGTCATATGCTTGACCTCAAATTTGAAAATCTAACTTAGTAACAAATGTTATCACGTTGTAAATGTAGCTTGATGAATTGAACTCAATATTTAGCTTTAAGTGTAATATATGATAAAACGAAAAAAGGTGACACTTTAGCAAATTTAGCAACTTGAAATCATTTGATTAGCGTTCAAGATTCAAGGTTAGACTATGACTTACATAATAACCATACATCTTGTAAATAGAAACTGCGTAATAAGTAATAAAAAACCTGATTATTTTTAAATTACTTTATTTATCAAATCTTTAACAACTATTTACATAGTTTTCAAAAATAAATGCATTATACATGTTTAAAATGTTAAAAACAAGGCGAGAACTATATACATTGAGCAGTTGCACGAAACTATAATAGTTCGAAATAATACACACAAAGCTTACCTGTGCACTATGCACACACATAACCACATCTAGTTCATAAAAAGTTTATATTACATACATACCATTACATAAAAACTGGAACCTCATATCAATTTGTTTTAGAGCGTGGTAAATATGGCCCCCCCCCCCCCCCTCTTAGAAACCCACAGGATTACCACAAGTACAATTCTAAATCCTCATTATCTAACTAAGGAGTCTAAATCCAAAGTTTCAGCTTTCGTGGCCTTATGCTTCTGGAGAAGAAGATGAAAATAGGTAAGGGTCTAAATGCGTGGCCCCTGCTGCCCTTATTATGGGCTACAGGGCCACGACTGCTTTAAATTATAATCCTCACTAGTCAAGGAGTATGTGTACAATGATTCGGCTTTTTGGCCTGTACTTCTGGAGAAGGTGAAAACAGGTTTTAAGGACGTGGCCCCTGTGGCCCTCATAAGATGCCAAAGGGTCACGAAAGCTATATATAGCTAATAATCCTCATTAGTCAAGGAGTATGTACACACTTTCTAGGCCTTATTATTCTGGAGAATAAGTCGAAAGTGCACAAAATTTACGGAGGGACGCCGGACACCACGCCATGCCATAGGCACATCAGGCCTTACAGGCCTTACACATAACAGAATCGTTTAAGAGCCTAATATTACTTGGTTATCTGTTCCTCTGACACAAACAAGAAATGAATTTAAACTAAGTTGAAAATATAGGGTAAAATATGAATATATTTCCCAATATTTCAATTGATAAAGTTCAAATGAAATATAAACAAGTATTGTAGGTTAACGTAGTGAATGATATCTAATCTGCGTGAATAAGCACAAATTTTATCATTTGTGTCTAATTCTTTCATCCTGAAAACTTTCCTTCAAAAGAAAACATAAACTTATTTTCGAACATTATTTGAACGAAGTTTCGATCTAAATAAAATTAAGATCAAAAATATTTTTTGGTAATAGTGTTGACAGTAATATAACGAATATGAAACTGTTAAGATCGATTATATATGTACTCTCTAGAAAAACTCATTCATTCTACAAATTAGGTTGTTTTACAAATCTATGTACGTTTTTTAAAGTCTCAAAGAATATTTTTGCTTTCAACATTAGAATATTTCATGGATATGATTTTGAGGCATCTTTGCGTCTATCCAGTATTGACATAATGATGAGAGTGGTTGAACATCAGTGTCTTGGTGAGGGTCGACGTGAACCACGGGACCTGCTTGTACCAGTTGTTGAACGTTTCGTTTGAAACATCATTGCATACGTCAGTCAAAACTTCCACTACGCTCCTATTAGACACTTTCATATGCTTCACCAACGAGTTCACAAAATACGACCCATTGTTTGTATGTCTGAACGACTCGTACCCTGGTTCGGTTGAGCAGGCAATGAGAAAATCTGAACCATCCGGTAGAACTTTTGCACTTTCCTCTTCCGGTCTAACGTCTGTTTGAATGACCCCTCTCTGGGGTCTGTTTCCTTGGCATGCCTGAATGAAGAACAACTTAGGCTTTCCTGCCAAGGACGGGCAACTCCTGTTTCTGAATGTCGAAGTGATTTCAAGGATAGGCACTTCTAGATTGTTGACTCCAAGGACTGAACCGTTCCTACCATGGGATAGCACACAACACACAAACATATCATAATCAGAGTGATCCAACAAGGAAACCTTCTTCATTTCCTGGATGATATCAGAGTCACTCAAATCTGGATGAACCACGACCTCCATATCAAAACATGTGAACAGGTTCTGGAGATTATGAACATCCAGATCACTGCCTGAACGAGTTGAAAACAGAAGGTTCCCATTGGTGTCCTCAAAGTTCTTGTTGTTGATGATGACACAGAGTCCACGCGGCCTGGAGCGGAGTCTATACACACTGTCTCGGTCCACCAGGTCCCGTAATACCACGTGCTTCTTCACGAGTCCAGGGACGAGGAAGCACAATGTCCTCAGCGTATCCACCTGAAGGACCTCCTTCTTCCCATTGAGGACCGCCAGGACTCTCATCCCCTTGTCCTTCTGCTTCTTCACCTGGTACACCATGATGCTCAGGTGGTCTCGGTAATCTATCTCGAACCTGCCGAGTTGCTGGAAGGTCTTGATGCCGATGAACTTCACCTTAAAGTAGTGTTTACTGATGTTGATGCCAGACACTTCGATGGTATCGATGTTCTGTGAGTTGATGGAGCTCTCACTCCTGAAGTTGTTGGTGGTCAGATATTTGAGGAGGTCGGGTTCTATATACACGTGGATGACGTTCTCCATCCTGATCACGCTCTCATTATCTGAAACATATGCCGCACATTTACATTTGCTGAACAACAGGTTGTTTGATTGTGAAGGTGTTCGTATGTTATAACATTTTTTACGACAAAATGTATTAATTATTCAATTTTATTCGAAGACCATATTTGTGACGTGGGAATGAGTGGTGAGACTTAAAGTACACCAAGCATGACCGATTTAATTATACTTACCATTTTCTTCATAACTTGTCGATATACCTCATTGATTCCGATTACCTGGTAATTCTATTCATTGAATCGAAACAGATAACACTATTTGAATATTTATAGAGGTCTATATGTGTTTTTTTTTGGTAAAGCTAATTAATATGTATCATGATATTTTCGAAAGAGGTCTCACCGTATCATATAAAACAATAATGATAGACAGGTTTACACAAATAATCACTATATACTTAAAACAAATCCATATAAAATTATATATAGTAGTAACAACTATCATAATCAAATATTTTTCACACTTAAATTATATTCAAACGAGTGATAAATAGATAAGCTTTAGTTCAAATAATTCTATATTTTCTTTGTATATGTTAAACAATGATACGCATTTCACCTGAAACAGAAAAACAAACTCCGATAAAAGCATATACACAGACATGGCTTACACACGCCAGTATTTCGCTCTTTGAACCCAAGCCTGTTGGAGTTAACCGGAAATATTTTACGAATGCCGCGTCACGTTTTAAAACTGACCTTTAGTTAAGCGATTTAAGCTCGTTGTTCAAGCACGTGGCAGGTCTTACATCTCAGATATGTCATTATAAATCAGTAGTACCGTCACATCATGTCTTGAGTTAAAGGACACCCTTTCAATGCATGGGTGGGTATGAATGAAACACGCTTGTCATGGTGGGAGCTGGAATGAGAAGGGTCGCTTGCTAGCCACCCCGGCCTTGTCTATTTGTCAGGGCGACCTTACATAATACCTATTCTAGGCCTTTAGGAGACAGTCACTTACACGTGGCCCTCTTTACTCACTTATTCACTGGTGTAATGTATGTTGTAAAAGCTAATTTGATCAGATTTACGAATATCTACCCATTCAAGTAGAGACATGGGTATTTTAAGAGGTTCGAACATACCTCCAGCTCTTTGTAAATATCTTTATTTTAAAGTTGTCAAAAATACTGCTATCGACCGGGCAGATATTAGTAGTCTATCAGTCAGCCCCTAAAATAGATGAAAGCATGTTTATAAGAGGACTTGATAGCTCGATCTAAATGAGGAATTTATAATTAAATTAATTAAACAATTTGTGGGATTGTTTTTAAAGAGAATTTTTGTTGGTCTGATTTATTGCTTCAAACTCAAATAAGGATCAGCTCGAACATATTTGATGTGAGTTCATAATGAACGAGAGGTCATAGGCTAATATACATGAATGCATGAAACAGTTAAGGGTGCATGGCCATAAGCTATCATATTTGAGGACTTGTGACCACTATTTTAACAATTTGGATTATCCCCTATATGAATTGAGAGTTTAATCTAACAATTAGACTCTGAAATAAAATAGTCAAAATATCTAAAATACACCACCTGCGAAATATATGAATTTTATTAATTTCTATATGTGCTTTCAAAGACAAAATACCAGTGCTAATTTAAACGCAGCTTGCAGCACATATGCTGTGAATAAGATAATCATACATAAATCTTTTCAAGTACTCTCCTTAACAATTCGTCGTAACCGGGTCTTTGAACCATGCAATTAAGACAAGGAATGCTTCTATCACCATGTGTTTTTATTGTAAAGATCTTATTGAAGATGAACGCCATGTGTTATTACCATGTCCTCTGTATTCATATGAAAGAGACCTTCTTTTAAGAAGATGTGATCAATTCAACGATAACGTTAATTATGTTGATAAAATGAACATTTTAATGTCCAATCCACAAGTGTCGTACTATACAGCCAAAACCTGTTTTTTTATTCTAAAATTTTATACTCTTAACTATGTGATGTAAATATGTGTATTATATGTCATTTATTTGATCTTTTTATAGTCTGTCATCCAGACCCTAAAGCAAAAAAAATTAATTGATGACCAACCCAGTCTAGAAAAGTATAGCAAGTCTAGATCGCTCAGCTTTAGTTAAAGCTTCTTCTGGGCTCCATTTTTTTAATTATACATGAATTGTCTAAGACTAAATGTTAGTCTAATATTTTTTATTATAGTCTCTCATAAATCTGTAAAGATTGGCTTAACATCTTGTATATGTATAAGTGTATATGCATATTTATACCGTGCTTGTTCTAATGATGCTGAGGTGAGACTCAAATAAAGTATCTGTCTGTCTGTCCATTTATACGAAGGGAAACTATTGCATGCACGGTTAATAAATAATTCACGCCTTAAAGTTTTCTAGGTCGCTTTACCAACAGGCCAGTGAGATACAACAAATGTGAATTTAATGTGTCAAGACAACTCTGTACACCGCGAGTCATCCTAGTGTTTTTCTACGTAATGCCTTGCGTAAATGCCTTGTGTTATTAATTGTCATGGCATATTTGTACTTATAGCTAAGGTTAACGAACTCGTTTAGTTTGTGTTTTACATTTTTCATAGGACGTGTATCCAAAATGTTTACATGAAATATTCCACATTTTGTCACTCAGATATCATTTAGGTTATCACAACTCTCCTATGATTAATTATGTCTATCAAACATTTTGCAAAGATGTTTTTCATAATTCATGGCGTTTCTGGCGTTTTGGTTTTGCTTTGCAGTTTGCATGTCTACTGGTTAGGGCTTGCCTTTAACATAACCTAGACTGTAGTGTAGACTCATATATTAAACACTCATGCAGCGTGACAAAAAATACCCTTACGTTCCATCAGAAATTCATTTCAACACATTGATTATACATAAAATAACATCATGGAAAATGTGCTGCATGTAACTTACAAATCAAAGATTAAATGCATGCATAATTCATAGTAGACAACTTTATTATATGTAAATTGTCTCTGACACTGTCTCACCTGAACGTATGTAACGCATGGACTAGCATACGAAATGTATATGGCATACCGAAAGAACACTCCCACAATCCATCTGACCCAGGTGTTTGTCGTTATAGGCCGCATGGGCGAGGGAGGGAGAAGAGGGGATGTTCAAAGTACGATTATCGATTTTAAAATCAAAAACACCTTTTATCCAGTTTCTTTAATAACAACAGTAAGTTATATGTTTCCGAGAGTCATAACAATCATGCAGTAGAGGAATTTCACTTACCCACTTGAGTGCTGGTTTAAATCCGTTACCTTGCTTCGCACTGATTTAAATCTCCACCTCACACGTGTTTGCATATTCACTATCAATGAGTTGAGGCCGGCTTTATCGGCGCTTTCATAATGTAAACATCGTAATTTAGGCAGGCCACTTTATGACCGGATGTAGCTACCTAGCGCAGACCCCGTTACTAGGGTTTCCATTCAGCGAGGGGTCACGCAAGGTTTTGAGAGTGTAGGATGGGCCCCCTCTCTTCCCGTCATGTCAAACGGCTCTGCTTTCAGAATGGGCCGTATAAATACAACCCTTTTGCTTGCCAGCGTTGAACCATGTGACACCATGTGTGATGACATTGATATTAATTTTCCACTTCCTCCAGCTAGAGTATTTATTATGAACCTCTCTTGCTACTGTGTAATAAGGTCGTTACGCCTATTTCCTCCCCGAATAACCTTATGTTTAGCCCAGTCGAATAATGTGTTGAACCTGTTTTTATAAAATGGATTTTTTATGAATGCATTATTTGTGTTGTTGTTAAGTGTTTGTTATATTTTAAAGTGTTGTGTTTTAAGATAAAAAATAAAGTTGGATTAAATAAGTGTTCGAAAGTATTTGTACATGTATATTATTTGTAATGGTTATTGTTGTGAGGCTGCAACACTGACCGAGAGAAAAACAGCTTTTAAATCGTTAAACATTTGAAATGCATTATAAACTCGATTTCTCCTAAGTAAACATATAACGAGTTATCGTTCTTCTTTATCTACCACAAATATATGCTATTCAGTTTTGTGAATTACAAGATATTGTGAACTGCAAACTATTTAGATTTAAATACCCCTTTTAAATCAGTGTTGCAACGAATGCTATAAACCTTTTGAACAAAGCTTTATATTTTGAATAGTGTATCATCATTTTTCGTTATTCACTATATTTTATTTGTGGCATTTACGTGACATGATTTTTAGGTTCTTAACATCAATCATGTCAATTGTTGCAACCTGAATGTTGCAGTAATATATGTTTATATAGCAGTTTCTGATGTTCCATAATATGCGAATCTGTTATTTAGCAATGATACATACAAAATCTCTCCATCCATCCCTGTATCATATACATGAATAAATATATATATGAATGACTTTGTCTAAAATAACAATATTCTTGGTAACAGTATGTTATAAATAAACACCACCGTTATCAGAGTGATATTTATGAAGGTTTGGCAAGAAAATACGTCTTACAGCAAGTATTGTTATTAAGGAACAGTAACATATTAAAAAACTGTGAGCCTGAAGATACTGAAAAGTATGGGCCCTTGCTTGTGAATAACTGTCGGTGTCGGGCATACGGACCTAGTACCTACGCTTATTTCAAACACTGATCAGTGATGTACAGTGGTTAGCGTGCTGGCCTGTCAAGCCAGAGACAGTTCAAATCCAGGTGGAGAGACACCAAACACTTGTGACATACGCTTTACACTTTGTGTGTCCTTTGGAGAGGCACTTCATCCACATTGCACTCAGTCCACTCAGTTGTACAAACGGTTACCTGAATACAGCCAATGAGCTGAGATTGAACGTGTGACATTGTCTTCGGCTCATATATATGGACGTTGTTCCATTTTTATTGCAAAATGATATTTGTCATAAAATTGGTATTTCTGAGATGCTTTGAATGTTAATATTCATGAAAAGTGTTTAAATGTGTGTCTCTTTTAGAAACCTAACGCACCGCAAACTATTTTTATTGAAGCGCACGTAAAATGTTTATGAGTGCATTGCTATTTTGCGTAATATTTCATCATAAATAATCAATATAATATAATTTAAAATCATTATTATCATTATCGTATGTAGATATTTTAGTCTGTACGAAAACCTGAACGGTTACGAATACTAATACGTAAGTTATATTACATTCCTAGAAAGTACAAACAATTATAGAATTCTTACTGTAAACAACGCGTTTTATGAAATACATGTATATATTTTGATTAATATCGCAATTACACAAACATTTCAGAATAATAAACCAATTAATTAACCTTTAAGAGTTATTTAAAGAAATGTCTCTGATATATTCAAATATAATTTGAATATTGTTTGATTTATAGAATCAAAGAGAAATATCCATTTTTAAAACCTACAGCTTTTAACATTATATTAGGAATTTTATCGATATTTTCGAAGTCTGTTGGGCACAGGTTAAAAATAGTGAAGATCACAACACATAACCGCTTAAAGTGACACAGAGTATCTTTCTTAAAATTTTATTTGGTTTTTATAAGCTACAAAATATCTAATATGCTGATTGAAGTTCATATCTCATCACTGGACTTGCAAATATATCCATTAATGCATAACATCTCTAAAATGTTTGATTTTATGGGAAAATCATGGAAACATCTCAAATACGTTTAATATTCGAAATTATGCATCCAATTAATCTACCTATTAGTTACAATACCTAATAAACACTATCGAATCGAATATACTGTATCTTCCTGTCAGTTTATGACAAGGTTTAAAAAATGCGTTTGGCGACTTTGCGCGCGCAACTCGAGCCACATTGTCCGGTTTTCGATCAAAATCCCGACTTTGAATGGCCGTCTTTCCGCTCTAATGTACTGATTGACCTTTAACCATACTCCATGCAGATCCAGCAGCTATGGCTTGTTGGCTTCAGAACCACATTAAATTAATTTACATTTTATAAAAATGACCTCAAACCATGCCTTTATACTGTTTCATGTAATAAATTATTTACGAAAATATTATCTCAAAGAAAAGTGCACACACCCCTGCACGTGCTACAGACTAATATCACATATCACTTTCACCCAACACACTTATATTGTTCGCTGTCATTTATATATAACCGACTTGGCCGGTAGTCATTCGCGTTATTTGAATAGACTGGCTGATCAATGACAACCAGTCATGCGTACTTCTGACTGTGATATATTTGAAAACAGATTATGCTTTATAGTTGTGACTGTAGTTATTTCACCAAATATTCGCTTAAAGGCACCACTCGAGCGGCTTTCGTCCGCCATTTGAAAGGTTAGCACTGCGAGAAACAAATTCATTAACAAAATTAAGGAATAACTACTTGATTAAAAGGGCGGAGCATATTTACAAATAATTCATACTAAAAGTTATCAGTTGCGACAGCATTTTGTCGTAGTAATGCATTCCACGATCGTAGCTTCGATGAATGGTATCATTTCACGATGTTTTTATTTTTTGAGCGATACACTTTATTTTTTGTCAAATTGTCAAATCTTTAACAACCAAAATGTTTCTCTCACTAACATATATGAAATTAAGTGTGAAATTATCATGTAAAAATCATATGATTGTACCCAGGAAAGTCCTCCAGAATTTCGTTTCCACAAAAAATACCCGCTCGAATGGTCCCTTTAAATCTACTAATGAATCATAGTGTGACAGACCGCATGTAGCAAAATTCATGTCAATAACCAACATATATATAACTGTCAAATATTCCTTTTATTCATATCTTAAAGGGGCAGTAGCACGTTTTAAGGGGGATGTAAGATAATACCAGGAAATTGAAAATAAATGGTTCAAATTGAAAGACAATGTATTTACACTCAATGAAGCAGTTTAAATCAATTATATAATGCAAAGTACAGCCATGCGATTCCTTTATCTCACAAAAAATGAATTAAAGGTGTTCACAAAAAATGGCCGCCAATGGATTTTATGTGAATCTTCATACTTTGTCCTCTGACTATGGATGATTGGCTTGTGTAATGAGACTGTTGACATTATCAAAATAATACACTAATCATTAACAAACAATTATCAGTGAAAAAAATAAAATATAAAATTATAAAAAAACGTGCTACTGCCCCTTTAACGCCTTAGATTAGTTTATCCAAACTACACCGATGATATATAGGGATATTCGCACGAGTGTTATACATCCTGTTTCAGGGTACGAACGTTACGCTAACTCCACTAATATGTACCCTGGGCTCAGAGGCTAGATTGGCTCGCGCGGCCTGACTTGAGATATAGCCAATCAAATCATTTTTTCGTTGAAATTTTATCGAAAAGGTGGCGAGAAAATGATTTGATTGGCTACCTCCCAAGTCGGGCCGCGCGAGCAATTCTAGCTTCTGAGCCCAGGGTACAGATTAGTGGAGTTGCGTAACATTCGTACCCTGAGACAGGATGGAGTGTTATAGTGCGGTATGGCTATTTGGACTCTTTACCAATTCGATCTCTAATCGGGGTTTAGTTGTAGATATGTGGTCAACGTCAGCACCTTCGATACTATCACCTAGTTTGGTGCAATTTCGATGGTAAACAATGCTGACTGTCCACATGGCCAATAACCACACGTTTGATCATTTTGTAGATCTGAGTTTTTAAACACACATTACCAAAAGAAATCCATACGCAGCTATACATGAGTCTCTTTTCTAGTTTGGTTGAAATATAATGGGTGAAAACATTTATAAATTTTGAAGAAACGTTAGCAAATGTTACAAATACTCAATCCATTTACTTGTAGATTAATAGACGAAACAGTGTCTGGGAAATGATTGGCTACATGAAATATTTTTTGAAACTTTTAAGATTATGTAAATGTACAATGTAATGTAGTTTGGAAAGTTTTAAAATGTCCGTAATCATATTATCAAATCTTTTCTAAATTATCGCAAGAAATGTATTCAAGTTTGCATTAAAACCTAGATGAACGGATTAAGACTATCACGAGTAATCAGATGTCATATTGTTGGGATGATATCAGTGGGTTATAGCGAAACAAATGTCAACTTAACTAATTATGATGGTACGCCATAACAACATTTCTGTAGCTGGATGGTTACTTACATACATTTAGGAGTTCAGAATCAGATAGTTTCAATTTTAACATGCGTTGATATATTGGACTACAGGCACAGCGGGCGATAGGTAAATCGTGGAAATAATAAATAAACACGACTTTTCTCTTTGATTTTCGTGAAAATGTGTCTTTTAAAGTATTTTTCATCCTATTGTTTGATTTCTGGATAACAACTTCTTTATTGTGAAGATCAAAGTTCGTACCTACAAGCAAGCACTCCGGTATGGTATTCACAAATATGCCGTGCATGTCCTTCACTAACGGTAGAACTCATATCTAATTGATCAAACGTGTACTTGTTTACTTAAAGTTTAAATTAAGTTGTTTTTTACTCTGTCGTTGTTCAATCCATTGCACGCGAGAGTGACCACATCATCAGTTTCAGAGTCTAAAATTGATATTAGTAAATAGTAAATTTTGAATGCATGTCCCATCGGAGCAAAGACCTTTTGTATAGATCATATATGGAATGATAACAACTTTAATTTCAGCATGCCTCTTTGTATTGCTGATTTAGCGTATTATTTGTATCTCCTTATTAAAACGTTTAGTAATTGAGGTTTTGGGATTACAAAATCGTTGTACAAGCATTTATGTATAAATTGTTTATTCGGAGAAACATCAAAGCAACTATGTTACCTAATGAAAAAAGGTGGAGCGTTCATCCTCGGGGTAATTCCGGAAATATTTCTAAAATTGGTAGGAGGTCCCCCCCCCCCCCCCCAAAAAAAAACCCAACCTCTTCTCTCTTGATCCGCAACCACACCTCATATGTAAAAAGAAACAGCGGTAAATAAGTCTTAAACAAGTCTTTACCAAGTAACACAATTGAATGAATAGTATCCACGATATGACAAAACTTAAACACGGAAATTCTGCTTTATAGATCATTTATTTGCTAGACTTGCTTGACTTGTCTTTGATCATTTGATGCGCCATTCGTAGAACGTTCCAGCCCCGTGTGTCGGTGTGGTTAGTAAAACCAATCCTCTTGTAGAATTCTACTACAGCAGCGTTTTCTTTCCGAACCATCAACTGGATACGTTTAAAGTTGTTTTCATTCGCAATCTGCAAACAAACCCATGTTCAGGTTATGACATTTAATATGATAAAATGATTTAATATCATAAATATTTATAATAAACGCCGAAAAAAACCAATATGATAATTCAATACAGATAGTCATACCTCTTATAAATGTTGTAAGTTGGGTTAGTAAATCCAAAGCAATAACTATAATTTTGATGAAAACAGTACCTTTTTAAAAAATCTTAATGAATATCATGAATAATATGATTGTTGGGATAGATAGAAATAAAGGTATAACGGCTACAACTGGGAGAAATATAACTACGATTATGATGATGATAATCTAAGCATATTATTGGAAACAACATTGGCTTTTAAAAACCTATAATCTGGATAGCTAAACCTAAATCCGAGGATTAAATTTTCCAAATAAGTAACTCTATTGAGTTAAGAATCCTCTACACTAGGTCTGACCGCAGCCCCTTAGGTCATATTATGTTTTACCAGTATTATTGATCATAGTCCATATGAGTGACTTGTCCATTAGCTACAGACACCGACGGATTGCTGGATGCTTTTGAAGGGTTAGCTACATGTAGGCTTACGTCAGGACATGCGACCTAGTGGGCTACGGTCAGACCTAGCGGAATGGAAACCTATAGAAAGAAGAGGTATGATACAGGACAAATGTTACGGATAACAACTTCTTTATTGATTTCTCACGACGTAAGGTGACCAGAAGAAGGGGAAAGAATTGGCCCGGAAACGTCGTGAGAAATCAATAAAGAAGTTGTTATCCATAGCATTTGTCTTTTATTATCACACCAACTTCTAAATGCCTTTGAAGGGTTTTAAGAGGTATGATCTTCGATAGAGTTTTCAAATATTTCTTTCATAGGAACTGAGCGATGTTAATCAGACCGAAATATACAATAGCCATATCGTTATGATAAGGCTTACTACTACCTGGACAGCGTGTTGAACCAAGGCTGTACCAACACCTTGCTTTCTTCTGGTCTTGGTGACAATGAGATCTTCTATATGCATGATGCGACCCTCGGCCCACGTGTTGTACAGCCAGGTATACAACAGCAGTCCTATCACAGGTGTAGCTGGGAAATACAACGTGACTTCAACATTTCATAGTTATATTGAGGACTGAGGATGTACATCAGGGAAAGTAAAAAGGTCTAACTGAAAGCGGTTTGATGTCACAGTGTTGCGCTGGCATATTTCTACAACCTTATTAAAATATGATCTGTATTGTTGCACTACGCTACGCATGAAGCTATAAATGTGCAAATCATGAAAAGTAAAATAGTACTGAAGGCGATTTGATGTGTTGCGCTTGCATACTTCTACAACCTTATTAAAATATGATCTATATTATTACACTACGCTAGCATGAAGCTATAAATGTACAAATCAGGAAAATGTAAGAAAAGGGTCTAACTTAGGCGATTTGATGTTTTGCACTTGCATATTTCTACAACCTTATTAAAATATGATCTATAATGTTTCACAACGTTACGCATGGAGCATTAATCTGCGTAACGTAGTGAAACAAAATAATTATCTTATTTTAATGAGATTGTATGGATCATACTTTGAATCTTTGACCTTTAAAGGGGTCAATGAATGTTCCGTGGTAGAAGTCCTTTCCAACGCCTAAATAACAGTGCTGAGGTAGTTTTTAATCTGGTTAAGCATTATGCATCTTTTGACTAATTGTGCAATGATAAAAACAACAACGATATAATTTACGTCGAACGTCGCCTAAGAGTAAGAGTATGCATGTGTATCAACAAAATAGGCTTCATTATTATATAGGTGAATGTGATGTGTCAAGAAATGTGAATTATAATTTGTAGTACAAGGCAACACCTCTTCATCAAACCAAGCAAAGCTTGTAAGCTGTAAAAACATAAATCGGAAATGTATTTCATAACAAAATGTTTGAAGTTACCGTTTTGAGATTCTTTTGTTACATGTTCCTCTGCTAGAAGACAGTGAAATTGCTTTCCCTCGCCGAATCCATTTCTTTTGAAATCTAGAAAATAAATGCACCCTGTTTAAGTAATGTATCTCATTGCATGTACAATTCATCGGCTACAAGTGTTCTAAAATAAACATTGCTTTCTTTAAAAACGATTGAATTATCTGATATAAGGTTAATAGATGAGTATATTTACTATATTATATGTGATTTACATAAAGCTATTCACGGCGGTAATAGGGGAATTATTTGAAGAAAAAAACAGTATGATAAACAGATTTTTGGATATATTTTAATCAAAACTGATCTCAAGTGATATTTAGGCCTGTGGTATGGAAAATACGAAATAGTTATGATGTGATGAACAAGATTATGTTTAACTGGTTTGTCAGGTTTCCACCAGAATAGCGGCTGTAAATCCATAACATTATTATCATAGTCGCTCTACTGAACCGTTTCACACGTAAATGATATTTTTCATCAGAGGTCAGTACTTCTAAATAAATCATTAATCATATTCATAAAGTTCATATGTGGAGTAAACGTGGCCCATTCAAGTCTTTCAGTTACATACTTTCAACGTCAACCGAGTACGAGTCTCCGAAGTTTTCCAGAACAGCAAGCTCCTGTAAAATACACAGAGGTTACACCACGTGACTTTCTCGTGAGATAGTCAATATCATGTATTGATAAGAAATATTTTGCGAAAATTAACGACATGAATAATACAAATGCAGGATATACACAACTCCAAAGCTCAGGAACATGTTCAATTCTTACACAAATAATTTTAGTATTATGCCCTTCTCTAGTCCTTTTCGACTGACTGACTGACAACAGAATAATTATAAAATTATCTTCATATATACGCCCACTAATGTATGAAAATGAACAGTGTGATGATTTTCACAAAATAATTATTCGCAAATATGACTGAGTTTACAAATACGTTATTTCAGTCAGTAATCCGATATGTTAAAGGTGCAGTAGCAAGTTTTTTTGAAAATTTGATAATTTTAAATGTTCACTTATAATTACACGTTAATGTTAAATATATAAATTTGAAAGTGTCATAAATCTCATTACACAAACCAATCAATGCAATCATCCATAGTCAGAGATCAAATTATAAAGATTGGTGGCCATTTTTGTGTGAACACCTTTAATTCATTTTCTGTAAGAAAAAGGAATCGCATGGCTAAACTTTACGTTAAATATTTGAATTATTACTGCTCCATTTAGTTTAAATACATTGTCTTTCAATTGGAACCATTAATTTTCATTTTCCTGACATCACCTTATATTCCACCTAAAAACGTGCTACTGCCCCTTTAAAGGATATGACGCAACTTTGCATATGCATTGATATGAAACTCCGGTTCTGAAATTTGCATCCGTATCCGCAGAAATTCGAGAAGCGTGTTGTTTTGCTTATTTTTTTTAAATGCAAATGTTTGCCGCGACGGGAAACATGCCGCATGCTAGGGATGTGGTCTTATTAGAACAGAAGTTCTAATAATATAAGCAATTCAATTATTTACAGAAGAAATCGTGTATTGGAATGGTTTAATATCTTGCCCTGGGAATATATATTGCATGTTACAAGTCTTGAGTTGATTGTACGTTTGTCATGTTTACATAGACAGTTGGTATACACGTGCATGGGAACACAGTTACATCAATTTGATATTCACCGTCACAAACCCTTACAATATCGTGACATGAATAAGAAGAATACACTATAACATTATATCATATTTTAATTCTAAATAGGTAATCATAAGCAATATATAATAAGTAATATTCTAACGCCAGTCAGGAGTATCTATCTCCAATTTTCGCTTCAGACGTGACTGCATACAACATGGTTTATAACAATGTTCGGAGATAATTATCTATCAATTATCAGCACTCTACAACTTATGATACATTATACCACGACACATATTTACAACTCAGATACGTTATATGTACTTACTTTCGTTTTCAATATCAGTGGGTCTTATCGTTACACACAATGACACATGCATATACATGTTCAGGTCATGCATGCTGTAAGGAGATTCCCGTTACACGTCTCACTATAAACCACACATGAATAACACAATATGTTTGTTGTAAAACCATAACAGGAAATTGAAACTCACTGATAAAAGACGATATATGTCTTCAGTATCCTCAGGAGTAGCGTCTCGTACTGTGACTGTCGACATTTTCCTTATTCGAAATCACTTCCTTGTCGACTCGGAAGCTCTATTTTTAGCTTTGGGGAATCCTATGACGTAGATAACTACGTGTAACAGGACAACGCAGTCCACCAGAACGAGCGTGACTAAAGCTGCCACTGGGCTTTATGAAATATATGAGCCTTTATTAAGTCTAGGTCAGCAAGTTAAAAAAAAAAAAAAAAAAAAAAAAAAAAAAATGATTGGACGGTGAAAGAATGCCATTGACCAGGGGAAACAATGTAAGCGCCTTGAGCAACCACTAGTGGATGGATATGTGCGCTATATAAATATTCATATAATAATAAGTTCACACTTAGAACTTTGCGGTAGTTAAATTTCCGAGATTCGTTGTCATTCAACATTTGAAAATTGAGTTTAAAGTTATTTTGAAAAGGCTTACATTTTTCTTCTATCCAAATGTTTTCTACAAATATTAATGATCTGAAAATGAATATCAAACTGATAATACCCAGGAGTATAAGTAGTTTTAATTGCAAGAGGAGTTAAATCGTTTGGAATATACAATGTTTTTCTTATACATAATGTTCTAAATACCTCTCATATAACTTATAAGTATATAAGTATTGAAAACAGTTGTGAATATTTAGTTAATGCTAAAGGTAATGTTTCTGTTCTTTACAAACAGGTAAAATCAATGCAAAGTACGTTGAATGAATATTCATTTCAAAACATGTTCGGTTAATCCAGGCGAATCGATTTCCCGAACCCAAATGATAAAAATGTTGACATTGAAATGGCTGCCGGCAATTTTGCTTGATATTGAATAAATTCTTATAAGGCAAAGGGGTTTTGACTGAGAAATCTATATACGATACGTGTTGCAATAAAGTGAAAATGCGATTCTGTATCAAATGTAGACTTGAGAAAAATATTGATCCTTCCTTATTTGGGTTATTTCACACCCTTTTGCCATATACTTTATGTAGTGGTATCATATCTGTTCCTTTACCTTAAAGCTGTACTTCTATGTAAAAATTATCAATTTATGGATTTTCTCCAAGTTATTTCCTCAGAGCATTACGGAAGGAAATATATAGGTTCAAACACTGACAATTTGACATGAAGATTTTCTGTTGCTGAAGGTTTATACATTTCTCCCTACACTCCAAAAATTGTAAACTTGTGGTTTAGCTATCAATGGCCAGGAAAGGTTTTTCAACAGTCATATCTAAATGAAAAAGATTATTTCGTACTATTAACAACTAATCTAACTAAAGATCATACAATATATACTTATATTACCAGAGATCAGAAATCTATTTTAAAAGATGGCCACAGTCGCTGATATACAAATCAGAGAGAAGGTTGTGAACAAAATACGAAATGTCGATTGTCTATAGCGACTGAATAAAAATACTTGTAGCTATAGATCCCCTTTTGTCTTAAAACTGACAACAAAAAGAAGAATATTATTTGTAAAAACACTAATTCCGGTAATAGCATCATTGATGCATTAAAACATCGGTCTTCAGGTTGTATGCATTATTTGAATATACAGCCGAACCTGTCTAGAACGGCCACCCAGGGGAACGACCAAAAATGGCCTTTATATGGAAGTGGCCTTTCTAGAGAGGTTCAGGTGTGATGTCTTACCCATAGATAACTAACAAATATTCTAATATCATATTTTTATTTCGACATGAGAGTCCTTTTCAAACACATGTGTACACATGAAAAATGTATTTTTAAAAAGAATAAAAATTCAACACATTAAAACATTGATTAAACTTTGTGTAGTAAAGGAACTTAGAACTTGGAACTTGGAACTTAGTTGATAATATAGTCACTAATGTGTTATGGTTTCGTGATTGAAACAATAATTTTAGGTCTTTTTTCAACAACTTAATAACCGTACTACATATAGTGTATATCTTTAAACATTATAAGTTATACCATTCAAAGGCGGGATACACGGGGAGATATCCGCCTCTCGCTTGGTGTTATGCAACTACACGGGGAGATATCCGCCTCTCGCTTGGTGTTATGCGACGAGCCGGAGGCGAGTTGCATAACACCAAGCGAGAGGCGGATATCTCCCCGTGTACCCCGCCTTTGAATGGTATAACGAATTTATCTTACCGAATGTTAAACAAAACGCATATAAGATGATGATAAAGGGTAAGAAATTCGTAGGTCAATTTACTATAGTTTGTTCAAAGCTTCACATCAGTTAATCAAAAATAACCAGCTTAATCATGTGTTCGAGGTAACATACATTGTACATTTCAAGACGCTGAATCTGCACGCTTTTTGCAAGTTTTTTTCATGCTTTTTATGTGCCGGGGTATAAATGATTTATTCCCCGCTCAAGAGCGGGATATCAGTATTTATTCAGGGTCACGTGGACCAATCAGAGATCGAGATTCTTACATGAGGTAGGATAATGTATGATAGATCACCGGTATACCTGAGTTCGGAGCAAAAAGTTATGTCTAGTGATATAAGTCAAGCACTATCTGTAAAATTATTAATTTGACGAAATATTGAACAGTATCAGCACGCTAAGCTTCATGGTTAGAGGGGCTGTTTGGTGAAATAAATTTAAAAGTTGAATACATTATTCCTTCAAGTTTTGCTAAAATTTTAAGATTAGAAACTAGAGGTTTTTTTAAAACCCTTTAGTTTGAATTTGCCTCGAGGTAACTTAAACTATGGCCAACAATTTTGTGTCCCCCTGCAATCATAACTTGGACCTTGTCAGCACTTCTGATGACTTCTGATACTGCTGGAAACTGGTCACATACATGCTGAGTGATCTCTCTGTTAAGAAATCCACCGTCTCTACCACAAGTGGCGAGTGCAAGAGCTTGTTTCAAGGATTGAACGATAAATGACAGGTTCGGGAAGTGAGAGTGATCTCCCTTGATCTCGCAAACTTGACATTGACCTTCATCGTTCTCAGGTTGCTTGTTTTTGTCCAGTTTCTGCCATTGCTCGAAGGCCTCTGTCGTCCAACATATTTGTTCTTCCTCTGTTGCTTCTGTGTATAAAGATTCTGAAACAAATTTGATAATTAATTGTCGTTTTTACCTTTTTGTGATACAACATTTACTTCTTCTAGATCTGCATCAACAGAACCAGATGCATTATAAATTATTAGGCTATTTTTTATTTGTAGGCTTTTGTTTGAGAATAGAATAAGCTTATTTGAAAGCGAATAGGAATTTACAAGACGTTTCTCCTCTGTATTTACACAAAAATACTTGAATTTTCATGAATGAAACCATAAACGCATGAAAACATTTGCAGTTCGTCAAAACTGGCAGGAATAAAACAGTACTTACCAACACGACTGTCCTTGTCCACAGCTGCGGGACAAAACAGCGCAACATCAAAGGGTATTCTCTGTTAAAACAAGTTGCAATCTAGTTAAAACAATAGATATAATCCGTCATTTTATCAAATGAATTCCACACCTATTCAGTGGCGTGAAAGCACGTAAATCAACCATCATAAGAGAGCTTGACGAGCGCTTCAAATAGCTTTGATTGATATGATATCAACAGATGTGAATCATAACTTTTTACTTAAATATTTACATATACAATACAGTAGAACTCGGATATAACGAACTCCAAGGGACCAAAGAATTTAGTTCGCTATATCCGGTGTTCGCTATACGCATATAATTTTAATGATATTTTATAGGGACGGGACTTGAAAATTTGTTCGCTATATCCGAGTGTTCGCTATATCCGTATAACATATATTTGAACTTACAGCAAGGATTCTAAGTGGTTCTAGCAGTTCTCTCTCTCTGGCGAAATAGAAGATGAGCACTTTCACAACTCGACCCCTGCAAAACAAGACACATTCATGAATAGATATTTTTTTTAAAACCCGAAGAAGTTTAAATAGTTTTTAGAAACTTTTGCTGACGTGGCAGTGTTGTAATTTTCTTTAGATATGCGATGAAGGGCGAATGTGTACTGTTTACGATGTGAGTTGTAATAACAAGATAGTATGCATTTCGGATAGAAGATATACTTTGGAGTAGCAATGTGCTTTAAATATGTATTGGATGTTGTATGATATGGAATGTATTATTGATTTGAAATAATAGGAAAACATACCTATAAAGTTTGATTAAGTGAAAGAGTATAATGTATATGGTGTGCTGTGTGCATGGTAAGACAGTATTTGTTGTATTGTGTTTGTGGTATGATATGCAAGCAGTTTGTGTACTGTGTCTAGACCTGTAAGATGGTCAACAAGGGTACCGTGCATTGCTCTTTGGATATGGAATGAAGGGATTATGAGTATTGTGTGCATTTATGAGACTTTTAGCGTATTCGACCAATCAAACGCCCTGAGCTGTTAAAATTGGAAAGAGGGGGCGCTAATTAAAATGTCTTAATCATTCAGTCGAATGATATAAAATGTTTGTATATTCTCGATCTGCATATAGTTTTTAGCGAAAAATTACAAATCCAATAACTATGATTAAAGAGAAGAACTGAAATCAGGTTTTAATCAGGTTTGTCACGTAAGGTATGCCTTGAAAGGGGGTCCTTAATGTTTTTGTAGCTAAGAGCACCGTTAGGGGGCGCTTATAGGGAGAGGGCGCTAATTACGTCGAATACGGTATATGACTCTGTCCAGTATGGTCCAATAGGATGGTTTGCATTGTTTGCTGTGAATGATATGAAATGATAATGCGTAGCATCTGTTGTTATAATGCTACTATGAAAGGAAATGCTGATTTAATTGCGTGGTACTTACTTGAAATCTTAACTCTTTCTTTCTACATGCACATTATGGTCTAGCGTCATTTAGCATGTTTCTTGTAAAATAAAGACACAACCATTAATTTTTTTCAATTATATAAAATATTTCCATGTTTGTTGGTTATATTTTGAAACGATGCAATTAGAACAGACACAAACCTTATTTTCTTTTGCTCTTTTCTTGTACTCGCGATGAACCAGTCTGAGTATGCCTATGGATAAATAATTGTTTATATAATCACCATCAACGCATTTCATAATTGTCATATATCGGCTCTGCATTGGCGAGCATGAGTAGGCTCTGTGAAAGTCGATTTGAGCTTTAAAATAATACTGAACAAAAGCAATAACAAGGGCTGCGCTGGTGACAATACATATAAAACCTATAATACATTTGAATTAATCATCAACTTGAAAATTTTGAAATGATGTTTAGCTCATGCTTATACTACACTGATGATTGTTCCTTGAATATTCACATAAGACGCTGAAACTAAGTTCATGCTTGTTTGATTTGGCGGCCTACCTGAATACTGATATCCGTATGCGCCGTATCTAAGAAGTACGTGACGTCATCACGCCGTATCATTTGAGTACGGCCTCTGCTTCTGGCAGCTGAAAGACGTAAACACATGGAGAAACAAATGAATTATTTAAGCAAAACTCGTTTTAGTTGAAATGAGCTATGGGGTTTTTTCACAGACATTTATATGTAAGCAAATATGATGACATATAACAAATATTCAATTTTGTTTTGTTTTTAAAGTTGATTTGATTTTTCCCTTTTAAGGACAATGAGAGATAAGCAGTGCGGAATAAAAATATCATAATATGAATATTTGATCTAAGACTTTCTATCTCAGCACTTTTTAAATAAATTTAACATATCTTTTTCATTTATTATTATGTTTATCATATCAATTGGTTGTAAGATACGTATTTAATCTATGAGGATATACTTATCTTTCAATTCATTTTCTGTCAGTTCCAAGTTTGGTCTGATTTCAGCTTCAACTGTCATATGATTTTCTTTGATACCCTCGTCCTCGGTTTGGCTTTTATTGCGAAATATTTTTGATGGAATATCTAAAACATGACAAGAAAATTCTTATCATCAAAATCAAAAGAGTAATGAGTAAATATCGGTATCAAATCATAAAACGTCAAGACAATATAGGGTTAATGCAAAGCTTGTATCCTTATTTGGATTTATGAGTCTACATCAGAGACTTGTCCCCAATCCTTTTCTTGTGAATACAATATGTATAACTAAACATCATTGTACATTACTGCTAAAGGTAATATTTTGATAGTGTCAAAAATCTCATTACACAAAGCAAACATCTATAGCCAGAGAACAAATAATAAAGGTTCACATTGGCGGCCATGTTTGTGTGAACATCTTTAATTCATTTTATGTAAGAAAAAGGAATCGCATGGCTAAATTTTACATCATATAATTTTCGAATACATTGTCTTCAATTGGATCCATTTATTTTCTTTTCCCTGCTATCAGCTTACGCCCCATAATAAACGTGCTACTCCCCTTTTTAAACCTTTACGAAATTAATGCACTCTTTACATGTTTAAGACATTGACTTTAAATTTTTAAAAACATATGTTGAAGGTTGTCTCTTGGACCTATTCTCTGATAAACATACTCAAACATAAGTCAATGACCAAAATACGTGATGCTCTTAATTATTTTGTAAGTTTATATTTGTGTAAATCTTTTGTGTAAAACCAAGAGAGTCACAAGGTTTCTTTGATCATTTGAATCAAACCTTTACCTGACTTCACAGTTTCCTTCCAAATCTTGCACAGCTGCAAGGCCAATGACGCGTTTTCTCTTTGAACGTGCCGAGCTAAACCAAGTTCCATCGGTGTTTTTGTTTCGTAGTCGTCCAAAGGCGGTGCCATTATTAGTAATGTCTGAAAACGTTAACGAAATTTCGGAAGCTGAATAAAATATAACGAAATGTATACTGGTATAAAGGTGTATCATTATATTTCTTTAAATAACGTTTTGCAAAAGTGGAATTAAAAATTGTTTCTAGTGAGAAATGAAAGGTCCATGTATGGTCAATTGTATTGATATGAAATTGATTTGAAATTGGACCAATTTAACTAAAAGGAATAACGAAGGACGCACCCCCTTCTCCGCTGCTCTCGACCGAAGAACTGGTAGGATACCGTCTGTCTGTGGGACGGTCACTGCTGGCGCCCCAGGCTTTGAGGTTATAAAGAAATACAAATGGTACAGACGAAAGCACTTTTAACTTAACTGCAATCAAAAGAGTTTGCTAAGATTTTGAAACTATGATAAATCAATTATATATTATACATATTAGATATCTATAAGAAATAAATTAAATAATCATAAAAACATAATAAACACCATAGAAATAGATTTAATATCTAACATGAAACATTTCAAACATCAGCATCGAGCATCAAATCAATATACTATTCATTGATTTCAATATAGAAACCTTATTTGTCAAAATCAAAAGGACAGTGTTAAATTTCCAAATGATAATGGAGCTTTGTCATACATATCAATAGTTAGAGAAGAAGAGTTGACCATGATAAAAATAAGTCTAAAATACCTTGAATATTCCTGATTTGTGCCAGGCAATGGACTCTACGGTGTTCCCCAATTTCAATACGTGGTCCAGGTGTATAGAGCTCACTCCACATACAACAGGTGCGGCGATAACGTTGGTACAGTCATACTCGCCACCAACACCAACCTCGAGAACTAGCGCTTCAACCCCTTCCTTCAAGAACATGTCGAAGGCCAACAGTGTCATGAAGGCAAAACGGAAAGGCATGTCTGTCTCTGATTCCTGGAAACAAAGAATCAATATAAAATAGACAAATGACATTTTGTCCAAAAAATTTTTTTATTGTAGATCATAGTATATTAGGTAATTTTCTTATCGACCAACAACAAAATTCAAGACAGCCTCAAGTACCCTATGTTTTTCTAAGATCCATAGGCATCAGCTTCTCCCACAAGAAATAATCTGCTTCTGCCTCAGACACTTTCCTGTTTCAAGTTTACTTAAAGTTTGACAAAAAGCTGGCACAGAGGAGGTAATAAAATGTCAGTGATCGAAAATGTGTAGGTTATGAATTAGGCAAAAAAGGATTTAATTAGTTCAAATATCACAGATCATTTTTGCCATTTTTCAGTCCATGTGCTATTTGTTAAATTGGTAATGCAATGGTGTTAAGAAGATAAACGGTTCAATATATATATTTTTAGTTTTTGTACCTTAGTGTTTTGAAGCTTTTCAAACAAATCGAAGACGTGATGAGCGAATATGTCCTTAGAAACTGGTTCTCCATCCAATCGATATCTCTCCCTCAGTGTCACCAGGTGTGGAGAACTGAAAATATGAGACAATGTCTAGTATATTGCCGTTTGTCCCTCACTAGGATACGTCTCCAACGAATGGTAATGGGGGTTGACATATGAAACTTATTTTTGGACATAAAACTCTTATTTTTAACGACGACAAAGAACCTGTATCAAAACATTACCTGATCAGAGGAAGAATTTTTTTAAATCTGTAAAACTAGTCTTCAATCTTTCAAAATCCAACTGAGAGTTTAGTTAGAATAACAATTGTACCGGTGATACACTTGGTTAACGACCTCAAGAACAATACAGGAATAAACATATTAGTTCGTTTTGTGGCACTGGACTATCATCTGAACCTTGGTGAACATGAAAGTGCTTGTCCTAGTTTCATGACAGACTAACATCTGATAACTAAAACTGATTTCATGCATTTTCAAAGAATGATAAGTAATACCTGTATTTAACGAGCGAGTGTTGAACTTTAACATGCAATCGTACTACAAGTTCTACCTCAAGCCATACCACGCACCTGTTCCTATCACTACACTACATTAAGCCTTGCAGCATCTCTGATTTTTCTTTGCCCCGGTTAGAGTGAACTTTAAATGATCTTGATAATCCCTCTAGAAATTGTATGAAGGATGTAACCCCGAATAGTGTGCTACATTCGATCCAAGAATATTGGCGTTAAGCAGGAAGGCTAGCAAGTGATGGATATTGTCGCGAGTTCTGCCTTGCGGGGAAGGCTGGTGGTACTTCAATTAATGAATTCCTAAATGAAAAAGATAGCAATAGTCATGTTGCGTTGAGCTTACATATATGCCCCTGTTCTGACGCCATGATGCCTGAGAATGCTCTCACAGAAGGTGAGGGTCGACCCTTTACCCTTGGTGCCAGTCACATGGATGATGTTCAGCTTGGCAAGGTCAGGAACCTAACAATGATAAATCATACTCTCATTTCCATGGTCTTTGTCATATATTGCCATCTGCTTTAATGACAACAGTAAAAGATGAGATGCTTTATGATAAATCGGATGGTTAAAAATATTTCATCACAAATCTTTCTATTAGTTTAGGTAAAGATGTGTATAACTTATTTTATATCATACATACTGTATATTTGCAGGGTTCTGTTTGTCAATTTATATGGAGTGATATTTGTTTGAGATTTGTATGAATAAAGGATTGCAATTAGATGGTTGTACGTTTCAAAACCTCTTATCAAAATGTATTTAATCAAATAAAATTCATATAAACTTACAATTGCAAAAAGGGTATTTTCACATGATTCATGATTCATGACACAGTAAGCGGAGATGATACACCAACAGTAATATTGAATCCATAATTGTTCAAACGATTCCCCGATAACCCACCGTGTGGCCTACTCTGTGCAGGAAGTTGATCATATCAGGCACCATAGACCTGTATCCATTCGTCACGCTCCATACCGGGACATTCAAAGACCGTATCAGCTCAACCGCCTCCTGGAAGTTCAAAAGTGTTGAGAATATATGTGTTCTATGAGATTAGATCCCGATTTTGCTGCAATGAAATTGACTAACCTAAATAATTGTGAGATTCAATTGTCTTATTTTTGTACCTCATGTATGTGGAACGTTCTTCTACTATCTAATACTAGAGAGTCTATAGCGTCATTGTGCAATCATCTATCACTTGGACAAACCAGTTTGAAACCTTCATGAAAATCTGAAGTACTGACCAACCTTCAAACCATAAGGTTATGAGCAAAGGAATTTACAAAGAGAAATGCGAATAGTTTCTGATGATTGATTCATTTAAGACTATAATGAATTTTTTTAATCTATGTAAACTATAAAATAGAATTCTGTGTTTGTTATTAAGCTAAAAAAACTCACCTTGTACGACATCTTGGTTCCTTGTTATAGCAGTAAAACGAGTATGTCGTTGTGAAGGAAGGTGATGCAAGGTCAAATGTTTACCTTGAGAACTTAGAATACAGAAACAAGATATAACAACAACATAAATAAATTTGGACATGTAAGAATTTGAATTTAACTCACATGAACACTGAGATTCTAAAAATTTACATAAAAAGTATGTTCTAACTTAGCTAGTGATTAATTATCTATTTTGACATTCTCTCCCCACCGAGGAAAATCAAGTCATGAAATTTTGATCGAGCCTCTGTTCTTATTAAACCAAATTCGTGTTCTGGCAGTTTCCCTTGGTGGAAAAAAAATGCACCACGATCCATTTGAATTTTTTTTTTGCAATGACAACTGACCGCTTCTCGCATAGAAAAGGTGGTTCATATCACTTTAGAACTACTTTGATTGCCTCCAATCAGGTATCTCCCATTCTATTCCACAAACTCCGCGAATAAGAACAGAGGCTCGATCAAGAGTTCATGACTTGATCTGCCTCCGTGGAGGAAACATACCATTTTGATTATTGATATGCACATTAATTGGAAGCTAACTATGTCTTTCATGTAATGAACCTGAGGATCGAAAGCCGTTGATCTTGATCTTTTATGTAATGTGTCTTAGAAGCCATTTGCTATATTGAAAAATAGCTCGATCCTAAATTTCATAAGGATAAAGGGAATAAAATGTATTTCAACTAACAATTAGTTTATTTCAGAATATAAGGTGAATGTTTAGCATTAAACCCATTATACTTTAATTTATCAAACCAAATGTACAATGTATTCTGCCTCTTAATAGACGATCATGTTTCAATCTAAGAACTGTATTATAGATTACCTTGAATAGATGGCGATGGCAAATATCGCAGTCAAGTGATAGTTATAATATAGTCAGAACCACTTCTCCATAAACAGCTCAAATACGAATATATCCATATATATTTCTCATATCGCTTTTGGAATGCAATAATGAGCTTGTCGCCAGATCAATGAATAATATATGCATATGTATAGCAAATAATTCATTTGGAAAGGCAACTTGATTATCGAAACGATCATCAATGTTATGAATCTGCAAAGCGTGTCAATAGTTATGTACATTTGAAAACTTTGATTAATGAAATATTCTACGGTGACTGATCATTGATTACTTGCGCGTTGGTCTCGAACCGGTACCATAACAAAAACAGATGTGAGGGATATTGATGCACTGTTCCATACAATTAATTATAAACGTACATGTCAATATTGTCCAGATAGAGTTGTCCGACAAAATTTGTAAATTGTAAACATTTTACAACATATTTTACAGACACTACATTTGGATTGTACGAAGCTCCAGAAGGGACATGGTGAAAACATATTTGTATTACGTACGTACGTATTACTATCACGTACGTACGTGTTATTTTTACATACGTATTAAATTAATACGTACGTACGTGTTATTATTGCGTACGTACGATATTTTATAATAATCTAATACCTAATACCTAATTGTGATTGTTTTAGCCAAATTATTTTGTTAAAGCATTGCAACAATGAATTGTTTTTATTAAAAAATATTTCAAGGTATTATATAGGGGCAGTAGCACGTTTTAGGGGGAATATAAGGTGATGTCAGAAAAAAAGAAAATTAATGGTTCCAATTGAAAGACAATGTATTAAAACTAAATAGAGCAGAAATGATCCTAATATATATTGTAAAGTTTAGCCATGCCATTCCTTGTTCTTACACAAAATGAATTAAAGGTGTTCACACAAAATGGCCGCCAATGGATTTATTGTGAATCTTCATTCTCTGACTAAGGATGATTGGTTTGTGTATTGAGATTTTTGACACTGTCAAAATGATACATTTAGCATCAACTTTCAATTATCAGTGAAACATTTAAAATATAAAATTATCAAAAAACGTGCTACTGCCCCTTTAAGTACTTTATAAATCGAAGTAAAGCTATTGTCGGAAGATTGTAATGGATCATGGCTATCATGGGTGCCATATTGTGTCTTAAAATCTCTATCAGTATTTTGAGGTGTCTGCGTTTCTTCCAACATAAATGTCATAAACAATAAAAAGTTACAATATAATTGTATGTTTGTAATTATTATACATGAATAAAGACAGTAACATAAATTGAAAATATAGGGTTGTCGCTTGTGATTTTTTTTTTTTTTCAAAACTCCATACAGAAAAAGGACATGTAAGAATACCAATTCCAGACATAACACGTTTATACAAGTAGTAATTTAACAACGTACACACGATTTGATGAATAGGCAATGTTATATTCAATCTAAATAAATTTAGATCAACAGGTTTTATATTAGGTCATCTGTTGATCTAAATTTATTTAGATTGTGTTATATTCAGAGTTAATTCATTAGGTGGAAAATAGTTGATATTAAAACTTGATCTAATAATTCAGACTAGATTATGACATTTTGACCAGAAATTTATAAAGCTGGCATATTTACAGTTTGTGTAGGCGTTAAATCGGTCAACAAAATATCAGTTTTAATTTCCTCTTTTACATGTTTAAAATTTGGGATTTTCTCCGTTTCTTTATTCCAATTTCAAAATGCATGGTTTTGCTTGGTATAAGTCATGATAAAACAATCTAGTTTCATATATCAAATCTTATTTTTTTGTTACTGTTTTATTTTGATTATTTTCTAGTTTATATATTGCTTTATTCAAACAATTTCTATTTCTAAAGATAGAAAAAACTTGGTTGGTTTCTCACCTTCTTTACATTTAGCTTTAGATCGTTATAGTATACCGTCTATTTCGCTTTTATCAAAAGTCTCTACTGATTCTTTATTTGATTCATTTAATTTGGTTTGCAGTATTGTTTTGATTTCTTTTTCCAGGTTATCTATATCTTTTTCAAGCGTCTCTTCTACTTTACGCTTTTCCTTTTTCTTATATGATGAACATTTTATGGTATGCCCTCGAATCATTGATAAGGGAGTTTTAAGTATAATGATCATTTATTTTGAAAACATATTATCCTGTTTCATCTATGTATGATTTATATTGTTCTCTTGTTTCATTTATTATTTTCTTTATGTCATCTACATATATCTTATCGTAAAGTAAAGAATTATTTAATTTCCAGTAGCTTCTTCCTCTTTCTATTTCATTTATTTTCAATATATATCATCCAAATTATAGAGTGATCAGATCTATATGCTGCTTCAATGGCAGTGTCCAGAACTGAACTTTCGAGGTTTTTTGGTATGATAAAGTAATCAAGTCTTGCTTGTTTCATTGGCTTTTTTTGCCTCCAAGTGTACTTTGGCTCTTGGGGTACGGGATAGCTCAGTCGGCAAGAGCGCCGGTCTCACGTTGCTGAGGTCCGGGGTTCGAATCCCATCCAAGCCAAGGTGTAAAAACCTAGAGTTCACCTCTGTTAGAACTCTATAAGTGTCACCCTGGAGCCCTAGTGTGTAGTGCAACAAAAACTGCGCACTTAAAAGATCCCACGAATTCATGTCAGCGGCTGAATGGTGGATACATGAACACGTGCATACGCCGAGATGTCGGTTATCAGCGTTCAGCAGTGTTAGACAAACTGCTGTGACTTTGTGTCTCAGTTCACCCAGCTGTTAATGGGTACCCTGTGAGGCATAGAATGGTCCCTAACCTGAGCGCCACATATGGATGCGGTTGAATACTCCCCAGGGAGTTGAAATGGAAAAATGATCGGAAGGTGAAAGAATGCCATTGACCAGGGGAAAAGACCATGGTAAGCGCCTTGAGCAACTGTCATGTACAGCGCTATTGAAGATTGTTATCAAAATTAGCGTTATATTAAATTAATAGTTTATAGTTTTATAAATTGTGTTCTCTCCAAGGGTCTACTGAATCATGTTCTTCCATAAATTCTAGCCAGGTTTCTCTTGCTTTCGTAGTATTAATATATTATTCATAATTAAAATATTTTAGTTTGGGATCTTGTACAAAGTTCCAATCTCTGCATATTAAAAAGCTATCTGAACTGCAATTCATTAATGATTGATATAATTTTGAGATAAAATTCTGGATCATCAGTGTTTGGGACGTATATTGCTTTCAAAGTTAATGTCTTATACATAATGATTATTTTCAATGCTACGCAGTTTCCATTTTCGTCACATTTGGAATCTTTAAAGGCAAAATCAAAGTTCTTATTAAACAGTATAGCTGTCCCTCTGGCATTGCTTTTATAAGACAGTACTTTGACTCCCAGTCAATTTTGATTTTAATTTCTAAATCCTTGGTAAAATGAGTGTCTTGGAAACAGTAAATATGTGTTTTTTCGAAACACGTGTGTACCCTTACGTTTATTATTCAGAAATACCATAGCAGGATATCAGGGGATAGGTTGTAGCATAACGCGGAGACATATACGCTGATGTAGCAGGATGATAACGCGAGTGAAGCACAATTATGAAAATATAAATGATAATTTGAATCATTTTCACCGCCAAAGTACAGAATACATACATCTAAACATATTTCAACAAATTGAATGAAAACAGATCTACCCTAAAGTAGAAAACTAACAAAATTCAATCATTGTCATTATGATAAAAAAAAATTATTGTATTTTCTAAATATCGTTTTGTAACTTATTCTATCAAGAAAGGGCTAATATGATAATAATAGATTAGTACGGTTTCAAAACTTGACTAGAAACAATGCAGCAAGCAAAATGACTTTTGATAACTTGAATCATGAACTTCGCTTACCTGATAGTCTCAGAAGATATGGCGAGATGTATTGGAGTTGGTCAAATAAGGGACTGACATTTATACCGTTAGTAATGCTGGTTTAGTCGGGGTGTTATCAGTTAGCTCAAAATATGTTTTGAGGCTGGCTGAGACTAAACCGGTTTAACCTCACTTGTCCCACATCTGAATGTTTTGATAGGGATTAGCAGGTCACTGGACTGTGAAGAATGTATAAATGTATGTTTTATAAGTCCTTAATATATGAATGTAAATTTTGAGTGAAATGTTTGTTATGTGTACAATATGTCAAAAGTGCTATCCAAAATAAAGAATGTATAAATATATGCATATGTATTGTGTATTTGTTCACCAAACATCTTTTGCCATCTGATGCCATGCTTCTCTCTCAGCCAGCTACAAGATCTACAATGGGAGACCGTGCATTTGCCTCTGCAGCTCCTGCATTAAGGAACAATCTGCCCCTCTATCTCAGGGAAATCAGTGCAAAGGACTCATTCAGCCCTTAAGATATTCCTTTTTCAAAAATCATTGTCATAGACTTCTTTTCTTTCCAAGCGCCATTGATCAATCTCTGATTGGATAATCAGGCGCTATATAAAATGTATTATTATTATTATTATCTTAAAAGTCTTACCAAATGACGTGTTTAACCTCACTTGTCCCACATCTGATTTTTAAGTTTGGAACAGACTATAGCTTAATCCCCTATTGTTCCCCAGTTGGTCATGGCCCATTGAATCTGATCTCTGAACAATAGATGTTGGACAGACAGACAAGACAGACAAATATTTGCCCCAAGGGAAGTTATTATCAAGAATTCAAGATATTTCCAAACTTTGATGTATATCTTCTCCTACCAAACTATGTTTCACTACCAATATTGAGATTTCGGACAAGTAACAACAATTTACCTATCGAAACGGGCCGCTGGTATAATATCCCAAGAGATGAAAGAACGTGTAAACTATGTAACTCCATAACCATCGCAGATGAATATCATTACATTTGTTCATTGTAAAGCGCTAAACAATTTAAGGAATCAATATTTACCTAACTCTCTTACGAAATTTCCAAATATATTAAACTTCAGAAAAATCATATCTACAAATAAACCTCAAGACTTAGTCAATTTATCAAAATTTCTCAAACGTCTTTCATCTCTTGTGAGAAAGGAATAAGTGCATTTTATACTTTGTGAGTCTACCTTCCATCTTGAATCATATATTTATTTATTTATATGTATTACATTTTGTGATCATGAATATGCTTTTGTACCACCAAGGTGGTTTTATGAGAATAAAGAATTGAACATGATACATCGGCTAACATACATGTACATATGGCTAACACTAACATAGATGATGTTTCATCGCATAAACATTTAGGATTAACTCTCCAAACGGACTGTATGTGGCATAGCCAAATTGATAACATCATCCAAAACTGATAAACTGCTTAAGGAGCTTTAAATACCGTCTCAAAAGAAAAACTTTGCAAACAATGTATAAATCATTTATCTTACCAATATTCGACTACTCCTGCCATGTTTGGGATAATTGCACGAAAGAACAATCACTTCTTCTAGAAAAACTAAACTTAGATGCAATCAGAACTATTTGCGGGGCTGTGCGCGGAACAAGTCACGAGAAACTATACTCTGAAACAAATATTTCCTCTTAGAGAGTAGACGCCGCCGTCAGAAATTATATCTTTTTTATAAAATGGTCTACAAATTAGTTCCGAATTACTTGTAAAGTTTAGTCCCACCAAACGTATCTTCTCTAACTGAATATGGACTGAAAGAATCTTCAAACTATTAAATGCAAATGAATACAAGTCTTTATTCTAAATCTTTTATCCCAGATACGATACATATTTGGAATTCTCTTCCACAAGATATAGTAAATGCTATACTATAGGAGAATTCAAGAACAAACTTAAAGAACAGAACAACACAATTTTGTATTTCGACATCTTCGATGAGTCTAGATTTTGCCGAATTATTCACTCACGTCTTCGGCTTTGGTGTAGCGATCTGAACCGAGATAAGTTTAATAGATTATTTCTAATAGCCCTGAATGGAATTGCGGGTATCACACTGAAGATGCTCTTCATTTCTTTTTTACCTGTCCGACTTTCAGTGACATAAGAGCCGATCCATTTTTCTTTAAAAAAGGGTTTAACTTGTCTTCAATTTTCTATGGACATCCAGGCTCATCAAAACATGTAAACGAAGAACTACTGAAGTCAGTACATCATTATATCGTTATATCAAAGAGATTTTCAGATTTCACATAACATGATTAAATATTAAATTTGAGATCTTGCCTTGCTGGACTATCCTTATTTTTATACCATCTTATTAAAATATGAGCCTGAGCCTTAGAATGCTATAGTTTCAAAATCAGTGCTTCATTATTGTCACTCGGACAATGTAGAATTGATAACAATAGAAACTATGATGTGTTCTTTTTTAGGAACATCACTCTGAACTTTGTTTATGATAGTATTGTTTCAAATTAAATTGAAAAAACGTTAATGTTTTGTTAGTCATTTTACTAGAATTTCATTAATGTTTAGTAATTGCAAGTTGAGAATGAGTTATAGGCCTACTTATCAAAATTGTATGTTTTCTTAATGTCATTTTTAATGTAAATTAGGTGTTATTCCATATTGTTTTGTTTTGCATAGGTTGTACTTTACAGTTGTGATTATCGTGTTAAGTACTCTGTTTGGATAAATCACTGTGTGCTTGAGTACATGGCTCTATCTATTCCATAAGTTCCATATCTTTGACAATTGGACAACCGAAAAAACGATGACTGATGGTCTATTTTTCCCAACAAAATCTGCAGGCTCTTGGTAGGGTCACCCAAGGTTAACAGGTCAACGAGTAGAATCCAGACCAAATTTGTTATGATTTAAAGGGGCAGTAGCACGTTTTAGGGGAATATGAGGTGATGTCAGGAAAATGAAAATTAATGGTTCCAATTGAAAGACAATTTATTTAAACTAAATGGAGCAGTGATAATTCAAATATATAATGTAAAGTTAAGCCATGCAATTTCTTTTTCTTACACAAAATGAATTAAAGGTGTTCACACAAAATGGCCGCCAATGGATTTTATGTGAATCGTCATACTTTGTCCTCTGACTATGAATAATTGGCTTGTGTAATGAGATTTATGACACTGTCAAAACAATACATTTAGCATCTACGTACAATGATCGGTGAAACATTTCAATTATAAAGTTATCAAAAAACGTGCTACTGCCCCTTTAAAACCTGCTATCTATCACTCACTATGCCTTTTTCCCGTCTGTTCTCTCATCCAGTCGATCTTTTCTCTCTTCGATCTTCTCTCTTTTGGATTGCAACATAGACGGGTTGAATAGCCGAAAACAGTGCTGATAGTACAGACCCTTGCAGATATCTTTACCGGTACCTACCGCGATCAGACTGCAATCTGATTGCAGTTGACCGCGATCAGAATGCAGTCAGACCGCGGTTGACCGCGATCAGAATGCAGTCAGACCGCGGTTTTCAGGTAACTAATTCTGCAAGGGTCTGTACGTTAACCCACCAACTCACTAACTCACCGTTTATCTGCCTGTATGATTTCTTTCCTATTTATGCCTCGGACTGCTTATCTGATAGGCTACTGAATGAAGGTAATGCCACGAAGGGAAGGTTATTTCTGTATAGTATTGAGCCCTTTATTCATTTACAATTTATAACATCACCCCCCCCCCCCCCCCCTCTCTCTATTCCAAATTCCAAATTAATTTTATTTATTTTTTAAACACTCTAGAACTGTTATTAACTTTACTTTGGTGTCTATGACCTATTCTATATTTCATGTCCCCTTTTTTTGGAAATAACTAAGGCATAGACCCCGCATCGGCGACATCACCTTATGGTGAAAGAAGACGTTAAGCTCCAACCCAACAACAACCTGGTTATGTCCAGAGGTAATGCGGAGATATTAATCGGAACGTTCACTCTGGATGGCTATGAACTTTCTCCATGATTTTCCTCGTCTTTCCAAAATTCGTTTGTTCTCGGGCTACATACGTTTCCTTTATCATTGCTGCCCTATATTGATATAATTCTCTTTGCTGGTGATTTAAACATACTGTAGTACTTATTGCCAATGGTAACAGACATATGTCATAGTTATATTTGGATTGTTGGCTCCATAACATGTACATTGTCGTAGATGAGGAATGGTTCCCCTGACGTTTTTACCGATCACCATTTGGTATATCCACACATTTTGAGCTGTATCGAGCCTTTTTGGCTGACATATGCTAGTGTTCTTATTAATGTATGACAAAATATTGTGATTTTTTTCCTGTGATGTTTTTTCTACCTGGGCAAATTTGTGACATTATTTCCTGTGACTTATTTTCCTACATTCTATTTGATACTTGTACGTTTGCAGTTACAACGATAACTGAAGCTATTTTAACGCTATTAGTGATATATTTTCGATGCCAAATGATCTGAACCTATCCCTATACTGCAGTGATAGTTTTAGGTGGACTGACCGACCGTTCATGAACTGTTATTTGTCCTCTATGTCTTTGCGATCATCAGACTTGCCACTGCTTTTGGATACCTTTACAAGCCGGATTAATCTGTCTACGTTAAAGACGCACAGACTGTTGTTTCTACATTCATCAAGTGTGTGATAACTAAGGTGAGGTGAGGTGAGGTGAGGTGTGGTTTAACTCCGCTTTCAAAAGTATTTCACTTATATCACGGCTGCTAGTATTATTGCAGGGAGAAATCCCGTAACGCTATTGTTACTATGTAGTGAAACCTGCGGGCATCGGCTGGAACAAGCGGACCATGATTATTAAGGACTGGTGAATTACCGAATTAGTGTGACTCGTTTAATATTGTATTGTATTAGCTTGATATTGTAACCTTTAACACATTCTGTATCATTAGATTAATAAAATTGTAATCACTATATACAATTGTTTGCTATATTTTTCAGGTTTATTGGGTTTTGTTGTTGTTTTTTTTATTCATTTCAACTTATGTCGTCTATTATATATATATATGTAGGACTCACATCTGTGGCGGGTCTCTAATCCGTGGCGGATTTCCTAATCTATGGCGAGTTTGATTGTTTGATTGTTTATTGACGTCACAATCGCTTACTGTTCGCGTCGCCAGACGAAACCGCTGTTCATTGGGAAGGCAAGATATTTTCCAACAGTAACAAATGAATTCAGCCGCTATTTTCGTCCAAGATAGCATAATACCAATTGCATTATGTTACTAATTTCTTTATTTTTCTTCATACTGTCTATTTAAGCCTTGGAAAAATATCAGCTCTCCTTTGTAGACCTTGAATTCATTGCAACTGCCTCCTTTAGTCATAAATTCGCTGAAGCTATCTTCTTTAGCCCTTGGATTCATACTAAATGTCTACTTTAGCCCTTGGATTCATATTAAATGATTTCTTAACGGTTAGGGTTAGGGTTAGGGTTAGCGTTATAGGTTCACTGTACAATATGTTCGCCACTTTATCTACAATATACGTTACCGACCCTTGCACTAGGCAAACTAACCCTAAAACATTTTCGATACGGATCCAAGGGTTAAAAAAAGAAAGTCAACAAATATCTAACTGTTAAAAAAGTCAGTCTAACGAGAATCCAAGCAAGGGCTAATTTCCTAAGGATATTAATTTAGTGTTGTACCGATTCCATTACTTATTGGCCAATTGCAGATTTTGGCCTATAATACAGTTAAGTACATGTAGGGAAACACATAAATTGAATGTTGGTAACACGATTCTACCCAGCTGAAAATGTCTCATCACAATCAATACAAAATCCGCCACAGCTTTGATAGGTACGGCAATTTTTTATGCATTTGAAAATCCGCCATGGATTTGGAAATCCGCCACGGATTTGAGGCCTGCCATGGATTTGAGTCCTACATATATATTACTTATTACTTTACTGTTTTCAGTTCTATTGTAATGACAGTGAGTGCGTTATTGAAACATAAGTGACAGCTTATTCCAAATATGCCTGGAATAGCCTATTCCAGTGGGAGAATGCGTGCCCCAGTGCCCTCAAACTAAAGGTTATCACCTTGGAGTAACACATGCCCATCCCATGACAGTGTCTAGACGATAGAACTCGTGAGTGTCCTCCTCTAATGCAGACACGTACAGGTGTATCTACACAGAATAGGACATACACTGTTAAGGTACATATGCACTTTCAGAATGTTACTTTCAAGCTTGCTAGTAGCATGTCTCACCAGTAACTATGTAAGGCATTTGATTTCATCCTAACGGTTCCTTTTATTGGAATGTCAACAAATTCAAAGATTGAAAAAAACCTACATGACATAATATATCTTATTTTCCTGAAGGCAACTCTGCATGTTTACATACTCAGTTGTTCCAGCAGTCATACCATCCCGATAGTGAGAACACAATGTCATTTAGTAGACAAATAAGAAATGGTCAATTGACAAATATCAAATCGTCGAAATATCAACTGATAATCAAATGAAACAAGACTCTGAAAATATACAATCTATTTACTTTGTTAAATTGACAATTAATGATACAAAATATACGATTTGGCGACTGAACAAATTAAAGTTATTAATATGGGGTTGTTGAAGCTTAATTGGGAAACAAATATTAATGGGGAACATAGAGTAATACAATTGGATTATGAGCCAGATTTTGTCGAAAATAGAGCATTCAGCTTCCCATCGGACCGAGTACAACACCTCCACTGATTGGCTTCAAAGACTCTCGACGTGACGTCGTATTCAGCTTACGTCGACGTTGTTCTTCATCGACAGCGTTGTACAGTTTGAAAGCCTGATGCTCATCATACATGACGTCATCATATCTGCGCACGCGCACACGTTCTCCTTCAAAGGTTATTCCCTTGTGTAAAAGGAGCATGCGCAGCGCCTCGTTCTCAAGAGTGAATGCCCACAGACATGCGCCGTCTGACTTATCCGGCCCTAAATGCATGTAGACAGGATCATAGAGCAAAGCACCAATCCTTGTGTCGAGTTGTTCCTCAAGAAGAACCTTGATTTCTTCATGGCTGTAGGGTCTCTTATGTCTCAAGCAGAAGCAAAGTGCATTTGGAGAAGAAGGCGGAAGGTGACGACGCATGCGTATTGAGGGAAGTTTGGCTTTCTTCCGTTTTGATGTCTTCTTTGCTTCGTCCAGAAGAACCTTTTCCTCGCTGGAAATATTTCTGGACAGCTGATTCTCTGATCTGCAACACAATTCGTCAGAAATTGACTATGTATGCAATTAGTTTTAAATACGTTGGTTGTTATTTTCGCCAAATGTAAAAGACGATAATATAAATTTTGATATTCTTTTCATTCAACTATATTAACATCACTCAAAATTTCAGCAAAATTGATTATGAAAGAAGGCAACTGAATGTAAGATAATTGTTACTAATTATGTCCTATATAAACAGCTTGTAAATGCAAATTCTAACGATAACGGGTTCTTCAAGTAACGTATGTTTTTTCAGTTCGATAATGCTTATTTCAGTTCCAAAACATAAGATCAACAGCACTGTTCATGTCATCAGATTCAGACGAACCGAAATACATACTGAGAGTATGAGTTTTTCTTTAGTTTATTTGACAGAGAAACCCAGTGAGGCACCGAATCGGTACCAACAAGTACATGTACACTCACGACAAATACTCAGGATGCTAATTAAAGTATTGGTTCATACATACTAACCCTTGGCCAAGTGTAGCGTTGAGCAACAGATAAAGAAATAATCACTTTTCCCAATAAGCGCTTACAAAAATATCCAGTTTCCCTGGTTATTTCAATGGGATATGCTCAACGTTAAACTTGAACTATGTTCCAACGTATAAGAATCGTTCCAACCTGGTTAATCGTACCCGCCGTGACCTTGATCTCGAGCGTGACCTAGGATAAGGACGTGTTTTTTCCAGAATCGGAGGAAGAGGTATTCCAGGACGGAAAGGATTCTCGGAGAAAACAGGTGGCTCCGATGAGCTCGAATCTGGTTTCCATGACGACTTATACCTAGATGCTACCGAGGGAATGACAATCTTCCACGTTGACCGTTTATTAGGTATTCTAAACAATTCCAATGAAACAATGTCATGCCAGATATGTTTATATTTACAAGTCGTTATTATTTCATGAACACTGCAAAACATTACAGTTAATGATATACATGTTGTACGTAGTCAATATAATCGCTAGATTATCATTTTTGTTTCAATATACATGCTGTTGAGATTCTAGTCAAATTATATTCGTATTTTTTTCTTTCTTTTACTTAACATATATATATAGATTATATTATGATATTAGTTGTGTTATAAAATAAATGATTGTGAAAGTTAGAATGTGGATTAAAATCGGAAACAGAGTTGAAATTGAAATGAAAACATGCAATTTTATGTTTATTCATTAAGTGATGAATATAAACAGTTAACATGCAATGACGTTTAGTCGAGAGGCGTGCTATGACATACAATGAAGTGCTGACGAGAACAGATAATGCATGTACCGTTTCAATGTTTCGATATATTGTTTTTGGAATAAAACATGAACTAGACCCTGAAGATGACGTCTTGTCCCTTAGGTATCTTTGCGGTGGTGAAAGAAGGCAGTCTAAGTAAACTTAGCTCAATATTATCCGTTTCACTCCTATACTGAGTCTAAAAAGGTCTAGTAGAGGGCTGCGTCAGCCGACCTTTCTGCGACTTATGACCTTCCAACGTTATACGTGCGAAGGCAGACTATTGTGACTTGGTAAGCTGAGTTCTGATTGGTCAATTCGATACGTGGGCTGACGCGACCCTCTACTAGGCCTTTTTAGACTCAGTATAGGAGTGAAACGGATAATATTGAGGCTAGATTTACTTAGACTGTGAAAGAAGGCACCCTCGATCCACCTTACTAAACGGTTTAAGCATGGCGAGTTGCATGAAGGACCACCGTCAAGCTTCAGACGTCCATCAACAGGGCAACAGCGTGCTATGTTAAAAGCAGAAAGTTCGCCGCGGACATCGACTTTACGCAAGGCAAGTGTAGCAGTATATATACAATATCCTTTACGTTAGATCGGTCGCCGTCCACAGAACACTTACAATCGATCGTAAGTCTACAATCGCTGTAATCAATGCTCTGAACTGGAACCAACAAGGGTACAGACGCCATGTCATTATATTTTGTGGCCCAAAGGGGAAGACACGTATAAAGTTTTGCAGAAAACAAGTGAACCATTTGGCATGCCCGGTTACTGTAAGATATTTAAACGCAAGATGTAGACATTTCTATAACTTCACAGAAAAGTGTTCATGCCATGCTTTTTAAGGCTTTTCTAAGAAAAATGAAGACATGTATGATTTAGCAGAAAACATCAGAAAAGGTTTTGATGTCATGCAATCCTCACATTTATAGCAAGATGAATAAAAGTGAAGCAGAAAACAACGAAGATCAGTTGTCATGCATAGATACTTCGAAGCATGATTAAGATATTTGCAGCTTAGCAGAAATCATACAGATGCATGATTTGCATGCAAAATGTTTTACCCCGAAGTGCAAACGCCCCCCTGCCTAAGTGTTGACGCCCATGGGCGGGGTTCGCTCCAGCTTTCTATGATTGGCTCACCAGAAGAGGGGACATGGCCTGTCCGCGCGAACTTGGAATAATGCAGATTGGTATTCGAACTGCTAAAACGGGAAAAATTTCCAGTCTCTGGACATTTTACGAGCGCTTCTAGCAGAGCTATCAAATTATTTGGTACAATTTGTGCATATAAGGGGAAACCATTTCAACCTTGATCTCCATGGTGTGTACCGTCCTTGATGGGTACACGACAGTGATTTAACTCTTGATACATGCAGTGAAATATCAAACAAACAACATTTAATGTTACATGTTTATTTTTCAGTGGTTTGAATTTTAAAATTTGAGTCAGTTGTTAGTATAATGAAACATTCACCTTCTTGAGCAGCGTTTCGTAAAATAATTCGCACATTATGATATATACGTTTCAGAGTATACCTAACTTCTATATGCTTAATCGAGAAGGTAATCGGTAAACACAACAAAACGTCGTTTAATCATATATAAATTGTCAGGTAGTTTGTTTTATACGCACGACGAAATTTGTAAGATTGAAGAGACGGTACGTGGTTTTTATCCTTCTTATTTTAAAATTTGCATATACATGTCGAAACATTTATTACGACTATATATGTTCAAAACATCGCACATATTCATGCCATATGTATGATAAGTATGAGATTTAAAGGGGCAGTAGCATGTTTTTTGATAATTTTATATTTTAAAATGTTCACTGATAATTGTAAGTTAATGATAAATGTATTACTTTGATAGTGTCAAAATTCTCATAACACAAACCAATTATCCATAGTCAGAGGACAAAGTATGAAGATTCACCTAAAATCCATTGGCGGCCATTTTGTGTGAACACCTTTAATTCATTTTGTGTAAGAAAAGGGAATCTCGCGGCTAAACTTTACATTATATATTTGAATTATTACTTCTCCATTTAGTTTAAATGCATTGTCTTTCAATTGGAACCATTAATTATCGATCACCTTATATTCCCTCTAAAACGTGCTACTGCCCCTTTAAAGTTTAACCAATCACCGTTATGTAAGTTCAGAGGTCAAAATCACGCATACCATTTGGATGAATACAGTTACTTACAGAATGAAATGAAAGTTATCCGCCCCATGATTAAGACAGAATTCCAATATGGCTTTCGACTGATTGGGATACGTCATTGTCCGGTTTTTGATCAGAAACTATGTTATTTTATAATGTCATTTTATTCAACCGATTGGTCCTTACATGATACTATTCAGGGACATTTAGTACTTCACAATAAATGACAAAAATGGGTATATGTGAGTACCCCTTTCGGTGCATAGATATATTTATATAATATAGGCCTATACTATGTAAAAATGTTACGTTAAATCACAGCAGTTCGAATCGCTGATATAACCTAAAAGAAAATGTTAGAGATATCTATTTTTGGGCACTTTAAATCGCTTTTATATATGTGACCAATATAATGTCGTATCTTGGACTAATGTAAGGGACAGGTTTCAAAAGTTGAAGATGTTAGAAAATTTGGCACGGGATGCAGCTTTTTAGAATGAGCTAGATTATCAATAGAGTTTGGTTTTAATCGAACCGCAGTTGTTCAAGCGTGTCCGGTTTTTCATCAGGTTTTAGTAACCGAATTGTGTTTTCTACTTAACAGGCCTTTTTTTCCAAACCCTTTATTCCTCGCCGATTTCGTTCAAATTTCGAACATATGTTAGTCACAACATACGAAAACGATTTATCTATTTAGATAATTATTTTCGAAATTTTGGATTAGGTCATATTAGGGATTCGAACCTCTGCGCCGGTTAAACTCACACCACCTCTCCAATGCCGCTGAAATGAAACTCACTGAACATTTTGATTACCAACCCTCCTTCTGAATTGATCGCTTAAAAGCCCATCCTTGCATTACCTTTTTCGTACATACAAAAGATAATTAACATTTTGAGCTTTTTATGGATGTAATTTGTGCAGATAATCTGTAAAAGTTGTGTTACATTGTGAGCTAGATACACGAGTTTCTCTTCAAGACATGAAGGAGCAGTTAAAAGTTGGTTAATCAAAAATATCATAAAAATTCGCCTCATTATAAATTCATGGGGTGTTGTATAGTGTGATCTACTAAATTACTACAGTGTCCAAAAAAAATGCAGCCATGTTTCAAATTCGTCAAAACAAAATTCTATCACCTGATATAGTCGGTTTGGGTGTAATTGACAGGCATGTGTCTTGTGAAGAAGTATGCACAATTTCTTTCTTCAGGAAAATATACTTTTAGTTTTGTGTCTCTACATACGCACATGGGGTGCAAAAATCGCAATTGTTTTTGCACGGAAAGTTCGTACTTTCAGTTAATAATTGATAAAATATAAGATTCAGATAAGAAAACAATGTTGTCGATATAATGCACTTAATTTGAAATAAATTCGATGACGCGTCATTTCTACAGAACGCATTAAAACGAGCATATTTGTTAAATATCTCTCTGCTCTCTAGCCTAGTTAAGGATATTCCAAATCGATGGTTTATTATAGCGTGTTTCTCGCAAACATAAAAAGATAAATTTTCAAAATTTTACACGATATAAGTATGCTGACTTCTGCCAAAATAATTAAAATTTCATTTACCAGTGAATTGAATAATGTTGCGATTTGTATGGTAGCGTTTCTGTTGGACACTAGTTTAGATGTTATCATGTACATTACACCCACACACCCGATATTGGTTATTTTTGCCTTAATATAACACACTAAAAATACTAGCAACAACATGACCAACGAAAGAGATATCATTTGAATAACACCCACATACCCGATAACATCCCGGGGAGTTGGCGGATGCGGAATAACGAGTCCCATGGTTGGCGCCGACATGTTCCTCTCCGCCGTGAGCCCGTGTTGAGGCGATCTGACGCGTGCTGTTGTTGGACGAGCTGGATGTTGTCGCAGCACATCGGATTCAGAAGTCCGACTTTCCCAAGGTTCCGGGGTCGGAGTCGAGTCTATTCCCCGGAAGGAAGGCGTCCGAAACCCGAGGTCTAAGAGTCGGCGGTAGGTGTTGTCGGCACTGCTCGTCCGATCGGGTAGATCGTCAAGGTTGGTCAATACGACCTCCTCCTGCACGCGGTGGTTTTCCTCAATTTCCGGTGCCGAGGCAGACCTGTGGCTTACCTTCAGGCGATCAGATTTAGTATCCGTCGGATCCGGAAGCAATTGCCAACGAAAAGACTTTAGCATTGGGTCAAAAGAGAGTACGCCTCGGTAACCATTAACGGTGAGTCCTTCCAAGGGTTTGCTCGCCTGGAACCCCTCCCGGTGCGAGTCAACCATCATATCCGGTCCGACAGGCATAGTGCGGCCCCGTCTGGCGGTAGTCGCCTCCCCCGTCAGGTTGACTTTTGACAGAGGGAAGGGCGCAATGTCGGGCGTGATCCGCGTCTTGTAGAGAGTGGACAACCTTCCGCTATCCGTCTTGATAAGGATCAGGGCCTGGCTGGACGTGGGCATCTGTAACAACACAACAACACGCCGGGTACAACGTGATCAGCTACATCATCCTTCTCTCTCACCTACACTCACCCACTACTTGTAACAATAACGTGACGTCAACAATCACGAGTTGTCTTACAACGTCATTCGCATTATGACGTCATTTGATTGTTTCACCGAAACACGCCAATCCCGGTCCCAAAGCTTAGGTGCGCTGCGCTTTACTTATTTGCGTTAATTCCGTCATAGCGCCAGGGTGGTCAACCACTGGTATTGATTGCTTCATTTAACAGTATCTCTTTTTACAATATTGCGCTAAGGTAACCTTATAATGACACAAGATAATCTGAAGAAGAAAGCTACTTGTTTGTCTTCAACACGCCGATCTAATGTAATTGTCCAATTTTCAATAACACAACATACCAAAAGATATGTATATTTTACTGTTCCGTTGTAAATCAATTCAAAATGAGTCTTGGCATAAAATTTTACAATCGCCATAAACATAAGTTTTTGCGATAGTTAAACAAAACTTTGATCCAATTTATAAAACGTTTTATTGCAATGAGTCATGAAGTCTCTCGTTGTTATCCGATGGTAAAAAAATGGAAAGTTTACGCTCTTCTATCAAATCAATATTAGATTATCATTATAAAACAGAGTTGAAAGCATTTCTAGTAAATGTTGTATCGATAATATTTAATTTATCGTTATTTGTGCGTTATTTCAAAGTAACTACTCGATATTAAAGATAAGCTTGTTAATGATAACATAACATAAGATTATTTAGAAGTAGACAACCGAAGAAAAGCAAGATATTGGGGTGCTTAATAGGTCTCTGAAAAGCAAGTCATTTCGGTATATAAAGTCACGATATAGAAGGTGAATTTCACAGTGACATTTAATTGATACATTTGCTTCTTAATGTTAACCAAAAGTGAAAATATCAGTTGAAAAAATATTATTAAAACTATGAATGTTAACTTCAAGCAAAAAGGAATGAAAATCGGTAAAACAACAACATCTACCAAACAACAAGAACAAAAAATCTGAACACCTGAACAAATCTACCTGATCTCACCTGTAATTAGCGAGAGAGTCCACCAGCGTTTACCTCACCTCACATACCCCTCACCCCTAAGTGTAAGAGTAACACGCTTGTAGACAATAGTCTATATTTGTATATACACCTCCCGTCACCCGTCATAAACTTTATGACAGGTTTACTTTACGTATCAACAACTTGATATAATGGCGACCAAACTCTCAAAAGCGCCTGTCAAGAATCGACCCTGTACAAGAGTTCGGTCGGACTTTCCGTAATCAAGGCATAAAAGAGAGGAAATATTAATTCTACATTACCGTCAGTGGGGTGATATATTCTGGCATTTTATTGATTCAGACTAGAACAGTAATTCTCATAGAGGTGATGTGAATATGGCTGGTGTCAAACTCTTTTCACACTTGCAATACGTAGAAAGATAAAATTTTCTATGAAGTCCTAGTCTTTGCAAAATTAAGATAATTTTGAAATAAGTCTTAAATGTTTTAAGTAAATCAGAAAATTCTGCCGTTCAAGCTTTTCAGCTTTTGTTCTGTCATTATTCATTTAATATATAGAATTTCAATGACAAAAACAACCGCAAAAAATATTTGCCATGGTGGTATTAAATAGTTTGGTGATTTCTCAGATTTATCGTGACGTCACAATACTTTATCGATAGGTTTACGTTACAATTATATGACTACACACTGTTTGTCACGTAGATGTAGCAGCCGCCATCCAGTCCTGGTGCCCGCGCTTTGTTGCGTTGCGCTAACTGAATCAAAGAACCTTGGTGACAGATCTTTTCAAAGATGATTGATTAACCGTTCCATCATGTGACATCTCACCAAGGCTACCTTAGGGATCAATGGTCATTTAAAAGCTTAACAGAGAAGAAAAGTAACCTAATGGAAACATGTTTTATCACAAAAATTGTTTTTTTAAACAATAACAGAAGTTACCGAGAATATTTAGGTTTATATAAAATCTTTTACCCCTGTGTCTTAGGATATAAACACCTGGGTAAGATGTTACAGATGACACCGTGGGATGTATTGCCACATTGATGATAAGAAATTACATTTAGCAATAAATACTAAACGCAAACCGTATAGTACCATTTTGCAGCCTAATCTTGCAGACTAATTTTGCAGCCCTCGAAATAGTTTTATTTTTATTTTGACATATTGTTAACATTATTTTTAATGTCAAGGAAATAACACTTAAAATAACTTGGTCGACTAAGCAGTTGGTAACGATGTACATGTATAATGTCGCCAGTATTCACAGGTGACTATGTATTTATTTATCAAATGAGAAATCATAAACTGTCGAGTATTTATGTTAGGGGCGTAACACGGGACGTTTCTCACAACAGTTAAACATACAGTTATATAGAGAAGACGGCAGCGTCTTGACCCCCGTGTCTCACCGTGTATCTATATTTCCTTTGAAGTGCTTGCTTATACTTAACTCTATACTTATGTTTACAAAGACTTTATGTGGTTAAGTGCGCAGACTGTCACTTTGGGTAAGATTATACAAACATGTGAAAAATATCCTTTGTCATTGATAAAAACCTATTTAATCAATGTCACTTCACATGCAACACAACGGTCAAACGTATGCTTAAATGTAGATTTTGGCATACATTTATCTGTTCCAATGACTTATTTTCTTACGAAACCTTTCCTATAGCTATCAACTAAGAGCGATATGCTATACATCGTTTAGGAGATGCTTTGTTTCTTTGCACAGTAATCACTACACTTGAATCAATTTTCAGGAATAAAGTAAAGAAAACTTTACAGTCGGGAAAAGCAAATCAACAAAATGCAAGATCATTTTAAAATGACTCACTCACCTTTAAAGCGTACACATCATCCAGAAGAATAAAATCAACAACTATATGAACCAGAGAATCAGAAACTGTCCAATGGTCAGATTGTGTCCACTCCGATGACAAGGCTCGGACCATGTGTGGTCCTGAATGGCAGGAGTCTCCCCATGCTTATAATATACACAACACACTCTAATGATAGTTCGCTGTACAGATTATCTTCTCGCGGTCTGATCCTGGTGGTTACATAAGGTAGATCCGTTAGTTTAAACACCTCAACAATAACAAATGTCTGAACGCCTTGTCCTCCTATAAAACCCTTACATCAGTTTTCCATTAGCATTCACGCACCGCCGCCAGATATCAGATGTCAGTGAAGACATTTGTTTACTCAAGGAAAACGTAAAGACATTGCTTTGAATAATAAAATTATATCCCAAAATTAATGGAAAAATGACGAGAAACATCGAGAAATTTATGAAATAGATACGTTTATGCTTTTTTTCATTTATTAGCAACTATTAATTATCCAATTTACGTCATGTACAAGATGTTTCCTCTCTATTGAAAACCTGGAGTACCGGAGCGTGTTGTTGCTAATGTTTATGCTAAGTTAAGGTTTACTTAGCACACAAGTTAAATACCAACGCCTCATTACTCCGGGAAATAATATTTACACGCTTTCGGCACGATGGGAAATTGAATAGGGTAATAACTGACTCTATTACATGACTCTATAGGACAAGAGGGTCTGTCATCATGGTGCAGTGAACCATTGCTAAAGGCGAATTTTCCGAATAGAAAACCGTGCCAGCATTTCTGTGATGAAACGATTCATCGTCATTAGATCATATTTCGTGTTAGTTCAAAGTAAATTCCTCTTTATTACCCTAAACAAACATAAAGTCTATTTGGTCTAACTACTTTATAATAAAAAAAACTAAATAACTTTTATAACTAATAAAAATTGTAGGAAATGTTTAGCATCGTGAATCATACATGATAAACAAGTCTTCTTTATCCATAATCGAAAATAGTATTTGCATTGTTCTTTACACAGAGAAATTCGTCTTTTTAAAAGTTGATTTACTTCCTGTTATATCAACATCTTTGCTTTGGAAAATCTTTGTGGTAAAGTTTCAATCAGGTAGATGAACTATAAAGTGGACTTTGAAATACTACCCCAAAACCAATATAAAGCAATATACAGATTGTGCAAAGATTTATATCAAAAAAATAATCATTTAAAGGGGCAGTAGCACGTTTTAGGGGGAATATAAGGTGATGTCAAAAATATGAAAATTAATTGTTCCAATTGAAAGACAATTAAGAAATGAATTTCATAATATGGTTGTCCACACGGTTATAACTTGTAAGATAAACTTGTATAACTGGCGAGCTTGCGATTCATTTCTTAATTAACTTAATGGAGCAGTAATTAATAACTCAAATATATAACGTAAAGTTTAGCCATGCGATTCCTTTTCCTTACACAAAATGAATTAAAGCTATTCACACAAAATGGCCACCAATGGATTTTATATGAATCTTCATATTTTGTCCTTTGACTATGGATTATTGGCGTGTGTAATGAGATTTTTGACACTGCGAAATAATACATTGAGCATTAACTTACAACTATCAGTGAGAATTTTAAAAATATAAAATTATGCTACTGATCCTTTAAAGCATTATATCGCGCCAAGTAAATTCAAGTAAACGTTCCTTTCAAAGGTTCAGTTAGATGTGTTTTCAAAAACTAGTTTTGTGACACGCGTAAATGGCTCTGGTATCTAAATCGCTTTCGCTCCCTTAATACCTAAACTACCGACTTGTTTCATGAAAATATAAGCAAACGTTATGTTGCAAACGAGGATCCCCTCTCCTCACATGGCTCTCCATGCAGCCCGTATCGTCCCATGTCACTTGAGTTACCTCTACAATGCCAAGAGTAGTCAATCTTTTAAGAGGGTCGTCTTTCTATGCTTCTTGCTATCTTGGTACTAATCAGTCCTTTCCTGCCATCAGTTAGACCATCACTGCACTGAACTCCTGTTCACCATTCCAAACCACAGTGACGACAGCACTCTAGAAACCGGTACAATTCAAATCAGCCGCATTCCGAAAATATGAGTGCCAATCTATTGCCTTAAACTGTGCGATGGTTTCCTCTCAATACGGTCTGACGATACTATGTAAAGATGCATGTTCTGAAAAAAAAAGTGAGTGCTGCAAACATCTAGTCATTAGCGGACCGTCATTGTTTTCAAGATAACATGACCATGGTCGGTAACAACCACACCAAATTCCGTTCATGACTGTATAGTTTCTGTTTCCCTCTTGTTTAATAATCGATATAAATTCTACCAATATCTGTTTATAGACCCATTGTAGACCCAAGGTTAACAGGGGATTTGTCTTTCCAAGAGTCTATGATTGTGTCTATGATTGAAATTCCTCAAAGGCATTTAAGTGTGTAATGAGCCTATTTATTTTGGCAACCATACGGTTAAATTGACGATCAACCATCCTGTAGATCTTCCAGACTTATAAACATCGTGAGATACCTAATGTCAATCTATGCAGTCGTATCCAAGTAACCTGCATCTAAGATTGCTATTCATCATTAATGAGTCTTAGTGAAGATCCATTCAAAGGTTAAATTACGAAAGTAGCCAATCACCACAGAGCTCTGATTCCTTACGTAACACACACTAGACTCAAACGTTTATCTCACATTCTTATATTACATTGTCAAAAGTGCATGTTTTTATTGACCTGTTTGATGCTCAATTTAAACGCCGACCCAAAACCTCTAATTAAAGTCGGGATGAATCGATGCCCGACAACTTCTGATGTGAATAATTAAGATGGCGGACAGCCATCACGCAACCGACGCCCTAGCTGCCGTGCAAACACGGACGAGCCACAAGAATCAACTTTTCGTCTCTCCATCTTCCCAACCTCTCGGCCAATCAACGTTCAGTTTAGAACACAAGAGGGGCAGCCATATTGTGTCTTCGAAGGTGCGCCAGGATTTGTTTTTAACCCTCGCTTTTTCGAATAAGGTAAGCATTTTGTGTATATTCAAATGAATATTTGATAGATTTTATTTCCAGCTAATCCCTTCCAGCTAATCAAGATGTAAGTTTCTCACGACCAGGTGCTGAATCATTCATATAGAAACATCAGGCACCGCTTAACCAATCTAGTTGGCGCCATAATTAATTGTTATCATGCGATGGTGCCAGCGTTTAACACAAAATACCACAATCTCTGCCCAGAGTCGGGCAGGATCTTCTGATTGGTAGTTAACTGAAGTGTAAACTGTTTACATCTTTGGTTCTCCGGCAACAAGTAGGGAGGGTCGAATGGACCATTGCTGTTCAGTCACTAATACTTTATAGTTTTAGAAGACACTTAGTAAGTTTTGTAATTCAGACGGTCGAATGGTAGTTCAACATGTGAACACTGTAAACTTATCAGAAAGCATAGTTAAAAGGGTGGAAAAGACCATAAAAGATTTCTGATGAACGGGACATAAAGAAAGTTCTATAGCAGCTCAGGTTGAAGTATGCCTACAGCCAGCCAGTGCCAGATCCTCAACAGTCTTGTTGCCCGCGAGACTCGGCGCTCCTACACCCCCTACGTTCTTGATGAGGCGGAACCGGACATTGCCGCTGAGACGGAAGTATTTCCGCTTCACGGAACTCCAACCGGGTACATTCCAGCCCCCACCCCGGTCACCCCTTTACCCGAACTCAGCTCTTCACCCCTTGTAGCTGCTGCGCAAGCAGATTCTCCTCTCTTTACTAGGCGTAGGCATCCGATTCCGCTTCAGGGTCCCGGGTCACCTTATCAAGGTAGAGTACGGTCCGGTGAAACACATTACCCGGTCTACAGGTCGAGAGAACATACGGACTCACCTCTGTTCACAAGGCGAAAACATCCGGTTCCAGGAGCTGGCTCTGAGTCTCCTTATCATGCCCTATCCCCCGGTTTGCCACAACCCGTGTGTAGGGGAGAAGCTACAGAGTATCCTGTCTCATCGAAACAACCAAGTCAGGGCCGGGTCACTTCCGGTGGCTGGGGTCGAGCTCGTACCTTGTTCGCCCCTCGTGACAGATCTGGTCGGGAACGTCATCGAGAAATGACGACATTCCAACAGCAATGTATGGAAAACATCGAAAAGACGCTCGTACCTTCAACTACCACATTTCATGATCTGGAAAACCTCCCTGATGTAGAATCAAAAGGTAGCGTTGTTGTGAATATCATGGCGGACATGAGGGTTAAGTTGACCGCTGAGATAGCCAATACAAAACCAGAAGAGACGACATCCACGGCACAACGCGCTATTGTCAGATTTGACAGTAATGTGGAGGTGTTAGGACAACCATCATCGTCAGAATCTCCTCAAATTACGAGCAAACCTTTTGGCGAACAGAAACCGGATACAGATAACCCGGAAGAGGGAGTAAACGCAGCGGAAGGTGGTAGCGGAGGAAGCAGAAACGGGGAAGAGAATATCGATGTCAACATGAAAACACCAATTATATTCCCACTTACTATGAAACTCCCAATTGAAGTAACTGATGAAATGAAGGCCAGACTTTTCGAACTTGGGTGGAGAAAACCTTTTCAAAGAAGACCAAAAAAGAAGTAAGTCGTTTGATATATCCGGATGTAAAAGTTGTTAAGCCTGGAGCTCTGAATACCTCAGGCTTGAATTAAACACTTTGCGTCACGTCTATGAAGGGGTTTGCAGTAAATGGCATCTTCCTACGCAAAACCTAAAACGCCAGTTTCCAAACTGTCAGTTTTATGCCTTGCTGCATAACCTTGAGTTTTCTGTGCTTGCTCTCTAGTCACTATAGCAGCACAGAAAAGTAAAGTCTCTGCAGCAAGGCATAAAATGACAGTTCGGAAGCTGGCATTTTAGGCTCTGCGTAGGAAGATGAGTAAATGGTATCTTAAGTTAATATTTGCTTGACGTAACTCAAAACATCTTTCACTTTCACGACCAACCCGTGAATGTTTATTTTGTTTTAGGCAAAAATTTCGTTAATTACACTTTTCTTAAGCCCTATTCGTTAGTTTGCATTTTTTTTAACAAGCATAGCTTACAATTACCTGTCTAAGTTGAAATAGGTGCTTGAACTGTTTTTGAAAATTCACTGGACCCGATAGTAACGAAAAGAAACGGACAAATTAAGAGAGATTTAGACCGATTATCTCTTCCTTCAAAATGATATAAATGAAGAAATGAAATAAGATTAAAAAATTACCTATTGTCGTACATTATACTCAATATGAAAAACAGTAGCATTCGACAAACACATTGATGTTTTACAGAAAACAAATTATTTAAAAGTTGTCGATACGCATCACTAATCAGTTTTATTATCCTCAAAACTACTAAACTATATTATATTATTATTATATATTATATAAACAATACACAGACGTCACTACCATTTTGGGGAATTCTACACGTTATTGTACATACTACTTTCTTGAAGTTACAATTCCACATGCAATCGATACAACCAAAATGCCTACATGTTATTACTTGACATGTTCCATGCCAAATTATGATTTTTGATAAATGTTTTTAAAAAAAATGCTAATCATATTTAATTATTTGGTTGTTATATAATAAACTCAACTTCTGTTTCAATATCCTTTTAGATTTAAAGGAGTCATTAAAAATGTTCAGAAAAAAGACATACCTGTATCAAATCATACACATTGGAGAATATAGTTTACATATTTTAATGTTTAATTTTATAGGAAATATATTTTATAAGCATAATTACATATCAGTTATGGCATTATGATATTTTGTGATCATGGTGTATCTGTGAACACTTATCAAACTGTGTTATCCCCCTATTGTCATACGGAATTATCTTCTGTTACAGTTGAAACACAATTTTGGTTTGGGTTACGAAAAACACTAGAAACAAGGACAAAGAGGCATTATATTGATAAACTTGGTTTTTGCTACGTGCCACATTTCTTGCGATCCGTCATGTATGCGCCATGTATTTTTCATAGAACGCGTGCAATGCGATGCGATCCCTTGCGATAAAAATAGGTCTTTTCAAACTTAGCAAGGTTTTTTTCCTTCCATAGGAGTTTGCAACAGGCATGCTTGTTATTGCGTTTCCATCCATAATGCCAAGACCCGCTATTTAATCTACTGATGAAACATATTTTGGAAGTACTGATGGAAAAACATATGTGTAGACATTCTTCTTTTCAAGATACGATATGTCCAGAAAACCAGCCTTTCTATCCCCAACTTCTTCTTCTAATAACACTCTTAATATCTCTAGAAAACGTGTTTGACCGTTACATGATAAAACACGAATTCAAGCTCAAAACAATACTATTTGCATCGCCAACACCAAAAGTGGTCGAACCTTTAGGAGTTCGGTGTGTCCTTTAAATGTACCATGTGCAATATACGTTTACGAGATACAAAAAGCGGTTAAAGGATCTGTCATTCCCAGACGTCAGCAATGCGATATTGACAGAAAAGGATCGTCCATCCTGTTTCAAGGTACGAACGTTACGCTAACTCCACTAATCTGTACCCTGGGCTCAGAGGCTTGATATAGCCAATCATATCATTTTTTCGTTGAAATTTTATCGAAAAGGTGGCGAGAAAATGATTTGATTTGCTACATCCCAAGTCGGGCCGCGCGAGCGAATCTAACTTCTGCGCCCAGGGTACAGATTAGTGAAGTTACGTAGCATTCGTACCCTGAGACAGGATGAGGATCGTCTGGCTTCAGGGTGGTTGCAGACTCACAGGGGATAGGCACTATCCTCTCTGAAACGGAAGTTGTTTCTATTGCAACGACCTCATTCCGGATTGACAGTGAAACCAACCGTTGGAGTCGACACGTTTCAGGCGAGATGTTTCACTCTAATTGCGCTCCCTGTGAGAGTGTGATAAAGCCCTGTGTGGAACAACCCTGTCAAACACAGTAACACCAACCCAGGATAGAACATGTCAGGCAGAATATTGGTTTAGCCCTTTGAGTAATTTTTTGTTTTGGGGATATGCAATGCAGTTTTCCAAATACCAGGTTTATTTCATTGAGTGTCAAGGGCAAAGTTGATATTTCAGTTGTGGCTCAGCCGCGAGCGAAAAATCAAGTTTACCCATGTCTCGAGATGAAATAAACCGGGTATTTGGGAAATTACATCAAGTATTCTTTTTATTATATGTTTTTTAATTAAATGTGTAATTAAGGTGACGTTAAAACTGGAAAGTTACCTCCATTTGTTCATATAGCTGAAGGCAGTTCCGGCAGCTGGCCAGAGACATAATATATCGTCACTGGTCCTAGTGAAAATATAATATATCATCACTGTTGCCTGATAGACAGGTTATTTCACTGACAAATATCTATCTGATTTTTGTTTTTAATCATGGTTTATTCTTACTGTTTTTTAAAAATAAGAGGATATTTGTCTTTTCTTGACAAATCCCATGTTTATCTCATCGAATGATAAAGAATTTTTTTATTTTCACGAGGAGCGCAGCCACGAGTTATAAAATAAAACTTTTCTGCCTCACGAGATGTCGGTATTTCACCGCCTCTCATATAATAATTAAAAGAATATGCTATACATGCAATTATCGTATTTTTGACGTTTATGTTTTGTGTCTAACACAACTGATGCTTTATTGTAGTTTTACATTCTATACATGTTTATTACCCATATGGTTGAAAATAAGTGGTGACATATTTTCAATATTAGCACTAGTGCACATATCACTTTTGCCTAGCAACGATTGTTGTAGCGCGAGTTCCCGTATATTTTCGCCTGTGACGTCATAACATCATTGTTCGTGACGTCACTGTAGCCGGTCGTCGTAAGGGAAGCGGCAAGTTTCTTTGATATTTCTAAGATGGTAAAATGGAGTAGAATCGGTAATAAAGAAATTATTACTCTCGGAAGTGCCTCATATGACTTTTACGAAACTCGTGCAAATTTGTGTATAACCCTCGCTCTCGCTCGGGTAATACAAAAATTCACACTCGTTTCGTAAAGGTCATATGACACACTTCCTCGGGTAATAATCTCTATATATTCAAGAGCATTAATCAATATTTCGCATTTATACCCCTTGTTGTTTCTGACTGTATGAACTTGATGAGGATGATGCGTGACACAGGAATAAACTATTTGTTTCTCTTTGAACTCTTCCATAATTTTAAAGGTATCATAATATGATTGCTCACAGGATCTGTAAAGTAAAGGATAAGTAAACTTATTATACCCCCGCCGTACAGCGTAAGCGGGGGTATATAGCGTTCATTCTGTCCGTCCGTCTGTCCGTCCGTCACAAAAGTTTGTCTGGAGCATATCTCCTAAACTATACATGCTAGCTTCACCAAACTTTATACATTTATCAACCATGATTCCTAGATGTGCCTTTTGGGACTTAGACCAACAATTTCTTTTTTAAATTGCGGTTTCCATGGAAACATGACTAAAACAAAAACTCTATTACTAAGTCCTTTGTCCGGAGCATATCTCCTAAACTATTCATGCTAGCTTCACCAAACTTCATACACTTATCACCACGATATCTAGATGTGCCTTTTGAGGGTTAGACCAACAAATTATTTTTATTTTTTACGGTTTCCATGGAAACATGACTAAAACAGAAACTCTATTACTAAGTCCTTTGTCCGGAGCATATCTCCTAAACTATTCATGCTAGCTTCACCAAACTTCATACACTTATCAACCATGATCCCTAGATGTGCCTTTTGAGGGTAAGACCAACAAATTATTTTTATTTTTTGCGGTTTCCATGGAAACATGACTAAAACAGTGACTCTATGACCAAGTTCTTTGTCTGGAGCATATCTCCTAAACTATTCATGCAAGCTTCACCAAAGTTCATACATTTATCAACCATGATCCCTATATGTTCCTTTTGAAGGTTTGACCAACAAATTATTTTTATTGTTTGCCGTTTTTCATGGATATATCACTAAAAAGTGATTCTATGATAAATCACTTTGTCTCGAACATATTTCCTGTAATATTCATCTCAGCTTCACCAAATTTGCTACATATGTCAATCGTGATTGATGGATATGCCTTCTGAGAGTTAAACGATATATGGATTTTCTTTTCTGTGGTTTCTTTGGAAAACATGACTTACAAAGTGACTCACTAAAAATAATTTTGTCCTCAGTACATCTCGTAAAATATTCATGATAACTACCTCAAATTTGAAAGAGAGATCAACCATTATCCCTAGGTGTACCCTTTTAATTGTAAAACCTATTAATGAGTTTGGTATTGGGGTTTCAGTGGAACGAAGACTTACACAATGACTTACTGTATACTCAACTATCATACAACTTTAACCAATATTAATCAGTTTTGCTATTTGAAATTCTTTGAACAAAGTTGGGAGCGGGAGTATGTGAGCTCTGCTCGCTTCTTCACTTGTTAGATTTATTGATGTCCTTTTTCTTGCTGTTGATTTTTTTTATAAAAGCGTAACATCTAACAAACAAAATAAATATCACAATTTAATAATATTATTTGCTATGGACCGTTTTCTTCGGCGACGAATAGTTTCTAGTAAGGTAACTGGAAACACATTTACAATGCCAATATGTAAAATTTTAATTATGATTATTTCTTGTTTGTTCAAATTGTTCTCAAAATGAATGGTAACCCGTTAATAAATTTTTGGATTTCTTTCTGAGATAAAATAAGATTTCTTTATGATTAAATAAATAGATGATTTTCTATTTTGCAAAATACAATGTAACATGTCTAATGAGAAGCGCTTTTATATCTTGTATAGGTTTATAATTGCCATGTCTTAATCTATTTCAATCGAAAATTAACTGAAATTATTTTTTTTATCTTTCAACGATTTCTGTATTTCAGAGACACCTCCAAGCTCAACCAGCCCACAGTCGATCTGAGTAACCTGCCCGCTCTGATGGACCTCAAGAAAGATCCGGTCTTGCGCAAAGCGAGGAAAGCCCGAGTCGTTCCGATTCAAACGAAGCCCCCCGAACTCAACCCGACGGCTGTTTGCTTCAACATGCTTGGTTCTAGCCTGACCCACAGGGATGTGTGGTTAGCCTTCAAGAAGGACATTCTCTCAGAGCATCCCGAGGTCAAGTTGACCTCCATACAGTTCATACCCCGCGCCATCTTCGTGAAGAGACCAAAGGGAGGCGACCCAATCGAGGACCGATGGGTGATCAGCTTCACCTCGGAATGGTTCCGGAACAGAGTTTCCGGGATGGAGATGAACTTCAAGGGCGGGGCTGTTCAGGTATGATTATGACAGTCTGATAATTATCTACCGTGTTCCTCGGTATAAAAGTAACCGGGTTATAGATAAGTTCTAATAGGGTGGTTCCCTTCCATACAGTCTTAAAGCAGCAAAACAGAATGCCAGTTTCACAACATTTACGCTTCCCGGATACGAACGTGTTCCACTAGGGAATTTCCCCTCCACATGGCATAAAAGCAATTAGGAACACAGCTGATTTAATCAGACTCAAATTGTGGTTATATACTAAATATCGTGATCGTTCTGTTTCATCGTATTACATTAAAAGTGTAATATTGTCACATTTTTGAAGAACTGTCTTTCTTGTCCTGCTATTATTAAATGTCATTTGACTTTCCTGTTACAAATTAACAATAGATTGAATGAAAAATATGTTTCTAGATAAGCATAAATCATTTACTTGCTTTGTGATGTCTGTAACTTCTCAATTTCTTTCAAACATAATACATTAATGTGTGATAACTTTGTGATTACTTATTGTGCGCAAATTCTGATATGGCACGTCAGAGAATCAGGGTTTTCTCGAGTAACAAAACTAGTGTCATCTTAAAATTATATAAAATAAATGTCAACCTTTCAATACGAACTGCAGGTAAAGTCTACATTTGAATCATACGATTTATCATTTTCAAACAACAAGAAAGCTGATGAAATATACAAGTAATTAGTTAATGCGACGTGTGTGTTTCAGCTGCGACGGTACGACGACGTTGTGACGTGTGAGTACAGACAATATACCCGGATGACAGACTACATGAAGATGGTCAACATGAAGAAATAACCTCAAGAACTGTAAATAATAGTGTGAAAGACATTGCTATTAACCAATAGCCTTAATTTTCTTATGATGCAATAATAGGATTGCGAGGAGGTTAATACCTATTTTTAAAAACCCGAAGATGATATTGACCGAGGAAATATTTTTCTGCTGTCTCTCACGTGACCGCTTCTCGACGAATCGGATGTCCGAAAAATACCTCTCAATATAACAAAAATATATTCATTCATAACTATGTTGCATGTACGATCTATGGGTACTTATACCTATATACAGAAAATTAGGGTTTTGTAGAGTTAATTGTTTTCTATCCCTTTAATTCACCGAGCTTTTGTTCAAGCAACATGTCCTCGGTAACATGGCAACCGCATGATCAACATGCACGTGAACTGCATGCTCGTCCTGGCGTCGGTAACCTTGTATGGCATTGGGAGTCGAATGCATTAAATGTGTTACGTTTGTTTTGCCGTTGTGTCCTCTTTCACCAAGGTAATGGATGAAAACACTACAGTTTCAAATCTTGTTCTTTGACAGACTCAAAACTGAAGCTGAAAGCAGAATTGCTCACGAAGAAAATCAAGTCTCAACATACTGGCAGTTTTTTGGCCTAGGTATACCAGGAATCTAAAACAGTTACTCGTTATAGATATACCTATATATATATATGAATAGCTCACTACACCTCCTGTTTGAACAAAAATTAATCTGTCAATACAACTTTAGTTACAACACAGGAAACCATAGCAACGATACCGGAAGTGCGGTATACCCATACTTATACCCTACTTCCGGTCTCAATATTTTGGTATTAGCATACTTATACCCCGTTTCTGGTCTCGTTGCTTTAGTTTCCTTTTTTATAGAGATGTAAGGAACGCTCCTTTCGTCAAATACAAGTCAAACGGAGTTGGCAATAAGTTAGATATACCCACACTTTCATTGGTGCATCACACAATACACCGTCTGTTTGAATCGTGTTTCTCCTTGACACCGCTACGCTACTCTTCTACTCCTCGGGGACCAACGATTCAAACTGGGGGTGCAAGTACAAATGTATGGGTATATAGAGGATACTAAACGACCTACCATTTAATACTATATATATTAAACGAGTTTATGATATTGTATAAAGCGAGTTTGATACCAAATCATTCACGAGTTTAATAAAAATAGTATTAAATGGAAGGAAGTTTAGTATTCTGTTTATTACTTGCCCTACAAAACACGCAAACATGCCGAAAATGTGCTGACACTAACAGTTCCGCGACTCGGCACCCATTGTGACGAAGCGCTTACATTGTGACGTCACAACAGCTTACTTCTGTGACGTCATACTTGCATTGTGATATTACACTAGTTTAATATTGCCGTATAAATATTACACTGCGGTATCTTACACAGGCGTGTAATAAATATGTTTTTTACATATTAAACAATGTACGCTGAGGTAGCAGGGTTAGTGGTTGCTTTTTACTAAGCCGTCGGATGGCATGGGTCATTGCAGGGTCTTTCCACGAATACTTTAGAAAACAGAAACATATGCTCATATACGGGGAATTGTTATAGATTCACAAGTTAAAATAATCAAATATTGGCTAAGACTTTTATGCATGTCGATTACCGTCTAACAAAAACATGTTATGAAATTTTGAACTTATATGACCAAAATGAACATAAAAACTAAGGAACAGATTTGAAGAATCTATCATTTAACCGAATTCAACCACATGGTTAGAGCCAAATGTTGCGTTTCCAACAAGGTTTATAAATTCCTTTATTCAACCACTTATGAATATTAATCAACAAAAAGGCTTAACAATCTTAACTTATGACTATCATATATAGCTTTTAAAAGTTGTGCATGTCCTTTTGAAAATGGGTGCTAATTTTCGGTTTCTTAGCTTAGTGGGGCCCGCCTGATACGGGCCTGTACTACAGTTCCGTGCCAGCTATATTCGTACGGTGACGTTTTTTCCCATAGACATGCATGTTAAATTAGTGTAGCATAAATATTTTTCATGAAAAAAACTTGTTGGATCATTTATAAAACATTGCAGGTTAGATACAAATCATCTCAGCTTGAAGTTCATATTTACAGCTTTATTATCTGATGATTTTTTATGTAATGTCGCCAGATATATGTAAAAGAGATTAAAAAACTTGTCCCATAGAGTACCATTATAAACTTATTCACAGCTATGTACATACTTTGATTGAATTCCTGTCATTACTAAAATAATAGATGGACGATTCAACAGAATTTATGGTGTTGTCGCCGAGATGATTCGTTACAATATTCAATGAGCAAAAATTGAACAGGGTCAGACGGAAAATAAATGCATGAACATTATTTATACTAAACTTATTTAACATGTTAGTCTAAGGAAAAAATGCGTCACGTACGAATGTAACTGGCACGAATTCAACCAACTTGTTATCGACATTTTCGTACATTGATGTAACATTTGATGTAAAATAGAAGTTCCCCCTTGAACCCTTTCAATAATAATTTCAACGATAGATTTATGGTTGAGATAATGACCTACAGCCGAGTGGTTATCGGAATATATCCGATAGCCACGAGGATGTGGTCATTATCTCACATACACCACATGGCTTTACCAAATTGCATTTTAACAAAGGTAGATCATCATACAAATATTTAGCTATTTGATGGTTGTCGTTTTGGGGTACAACTTACATCCACTCCACTTCTAAACATTTCATTTGCACAATACGCGGATTTCACGTGCAGATTGAGCATGTCATGGCGAAATCGCAATCAGACAAATCTGAGCAAGAAGCAATCTGTTTTTAGTTGTTTCGACTTATTAAAAACAACAAAATTCTACATTGAACTGAAATAAAAAAAATTGAATACAATTTGTCAAAAACGTCCCCGAAATTGTGATTTATGGCAAATAATATTCTTATGTTTAATACACTATTCAGTCCATCAACTACTTCCCTCTTTATAAAGCAAAAGGTGTTGCTGCACGGACGTTGTCAATTTCATCTTGTGATGCACGGATTTTACGTAAATAAAATATCGCACCAGCTGTACACAATCGAAAGCACATGGTTTGAAGGTGGACGAAAATGATGTGGTCTCATGTTTTGACAAATTTATGGCCGCGTTTAAAGGTCTTTTCAGGAGGAAGTAAAGGTGAGTTGAACTTTTAAGTATATTCATGTATTTGCTGTTGAATGTTATTTATGCGTGGATCTACGAAAATGCTGAAGTATGTTACAGAGGGTTAACACGGTGTAAAACAAGCTGTCAACAACCAAGTTGATATTTATGCATTTTGCTGTTGAAAAATGATTGTTATTGTAACTATTTTCAATATCATTTAGTAATATATATGGCAATGTGTACATAATATTGATAAATAATGTAACAAGGTGCTTATAATCTTATTACTCTGAAACTGTAATTAATTTAGCACGTTTCTTTCTTACAATTAATCACATTATTCGATTAATGTTGGTGTTAATTTCAACAACGTTACACTTTTGTTTCAGGGACTTTGATTGACTTTCCAAACAACATTAAAGTCGACCTTATTATGGATAATTCAACAAAGACCATATGCATGGAACAGATTTCAGCTTGTCAAAGGATTGGGAACATTGTTCACTTATATTCTGTGTCTTGTGAAACTTTTCAGCTACTCGAGAACGACGTGAATTTGTGTGCGAGTGTTATGATGAAAATACTAGAAGACCTAGAGGTCTGCATTCATCATGGATAAGCATAAAGCACAGCATGATATCACCATGTGATGCATTTTATATGAAAATAAAATATAACCGTAAATATACTACGTTTTAAAATTGTTTTGATATCATGTATTTTTCGTAAATATGTCTTTGATACAGAGTCAACATTTAAAGGTGTTGGGTACCTTGACGTACCCTAAACACAGTGGTTGTAAGTTCTTTCAAGGTGAGATACCATAAAGAAGTGAGGCGAAGCCGAACTTCCCTGTGGTATCGAACCGAGAACACATCGACCAAACCCACCTTGGATGTGAAGAGGTAAGGTTATACAATATAACCATCGCACGCCTGGTTATACGAAATAGTTAACCTCTGATATTGACCTGATAACCACACCACGTGGTGTATGAAGCATATATGTTATGTGAAGACATGAATAGAAATTTAAAACTTTCATAATTCCAATTGTCTACTCAAACTTATGTTGTGAAAACGACGAATAAATCCGTCCTCGAATCCTACAGTTGGTTTTTCCGCTGTATCATTTATAAGCGAACTTTTGAAATGGCGACTTTACACAAATCCCCTAAGTGAAGGATTTCTGTGGGTGAAGGGTTCAATCGAATAAACACAGAAACAAGATCTTAGAAATGGTGTTTTCTTGAAAAGAATCACTTTACATGAATATGATCATCTAACATCCAAAAGGACGAGAAGCATTAGCTAAATAACTCAAAAATAACCCATTGTGAAATATTTATTGAATTTATGATAACTCTTAAAATGTATCTAAAGCGTTGAAAAAAGATTCGATATAAAAATTAAAGAAGTGATAATCTTAACAGTATATTTTGTTGTATTGAAATCTAATACAAAGAACATTATAATAAACTCAATTTATGGAGTAGGAATATCTCAAAATAGAGGTCACAAAGGTTAACGTATTTAATTACAGTTTGCATTGAGTGAATGATAACAACCAATAACTAAAGATTGAAAAACCTGTTTTAACCAGTTAGAATAGAAAGAGATAATATTTCTCAAAATGTTTTATCCATAAATGATCAGGTAACATTAACTCAACACGTTTCTAGCTCATTCGATAATACAATAGTAAACGTGTAGAAATCGATGTTAGATTATGTTTACTTGTTGCATTTGTTCATTGAATATTATGATTATCACAAATTGAAAATAACAATTTTAAAAATGCATTTATACAGTTAAAAATTTAATTCAAATATCAACAATTACTATATAAGACGATAATGTTTTAGTGGGTATAATTGTAATTTGGTGAAAAATAAATAAGATGATGTTGTCAGATAATATTATGACAAATAACTTGATAATTGCTTCAGTTTCAAAGAAAATAGAAAAACCTTTGACTAATACATTAAAGCAAAGGGGGGTTACTCGAAAATGCAATACAACTTGACACGAAAACCGATCTGTATCAAATACTGCAGAGGTCAATGTCAAAGCATACACATTGTATAGATATGCTATCACAGACTGTGGGAATACTGTCACCGTATAAGAATACTTTTATAAATATTTGCAAAATATATACACACAACAACAACACTATTATACACATATACAATGTAGAATTTACATATCATAATAAAAAAGTGATTAATTTTTAAAAGTAAGCAGTTATGAAGGATCAATGAATAAGATATTTCTTATTTACTAGTAAGAAACATTGCTTAAATGTTGGTGCATAATTTAATTAAGAAAAAACTTTGAATGATTAGGTGATGGGTTGACACCTATAAACCTTTTGAGTCAAATATATAACATTTAAACCAATTTTTCAAATTTTAGGAGCGCTTACAGGAATTCCTTGCCGTATAAAACTTCTCTTACACTTTCTAAAGCAGCAGCCTTTGCAGTATAAGATGACAAGGCAATTCTGACAAAGAACTTTGGAAATTCAATCCCACAGAGCTTAGATTCATTATACCTCTGTTACAAGTCTAGTTGCTCGTATAATGTCCGTGAGGGAAAGTTTGCAATGGTGCGAAGTCAGTTACCCTTTGAAGCGCTCGTTAAATCGTCATTGCATCATCATAAACTGCTAAAACGTAATTTATTCCTGCTTTCCGTCCAAATCAGTTTCAAACTCACGCATCAAACCATTGCAATGTTAAATAGAACTAGAATCTGTAAACGTAAGCCTTCGATGAAGTTGGTATTTATTTCGTTCTTTGCCTGTTTTTGTTGAGTTGTTTTATGTTATAAAAAAAAGTTGTAATAAAGTTGCATCACTTTTTTCTATCTGTAAAGAGCAGAAAGATTTTCTTGACCTGCATTCGCCTGTCTTATAAAGGAGGAATTTCTCTCCTCCCATAGGTATGGGATGCTCAGTTTTATAGTCTCTTGTTTCTGCAACCAGTTTTGGGTGAAACCAGAATAATCTAGTGCTAGACAAGATTGAGTTCAAATTGTAAAGGATGTTAATTACGTCTAAAGAAATAACTTATGTTTAATGTAAACTGAGACTGAAATCTCAAGACTAACAGGATAAAATGAGACAGTGCATGATCTCTAAATCGAAAGATCGAAAATATACCACTGAGCCATAATGACTCGTTTGACAGTCAGTGTGTCGTGTTAGCGAACATGTAGTCAACCATTATCTCCCCAAATAGATGAAGTCATGAAATGTCGACCCACCCTCTGTTTTAGACATATTAAATGTTCAATTAACCCTCTGGATTAATATAAGGTATAATATATACTCACTTTATCACTGTGAAAAATATATTTAGACAAGAAGCAAACTGGAAAATATCAAGTAACTTAGAGGCATCGTAAGTGAATTTCTGCTTCTACATTTTGTGCTAAAGTAAGAAATTGAGTCATTTGAGCAAATCGAGATACTGTAAGGTGCCATATACATGAACCGGACACAAATATTTAGGGAGATATGAAATGTTTTGAAATTATGAAAATATCATTATGAAATACCAATCATAAAACTTATAATATCCCTAACATATCTTGTCCGGTATATCAATTTTAAGGCAAATAAATATCTGATGTAACATGAACTAATCACTGACATCAGCTAGAGTAAACACAGGGATAGCTTTCCGAGAATGTTTAACACCGAAGGGGAACCGTGGACTATTATTTCCTTTTCCGGTCGGCTCGTAAGCCCCAGGCCCTGGAGTCACCATCTTGTATCCAGGCATATAGTTACGTCCCTTGAATGTGTAAACAGGTGCCCGCTTCGTTCTCATGTACGACGCATCGTACGCACCCGGCCCGGGACCTCCTGACCAATCGTGAGCAAAGCCGAACTTATCACTTCTACCCCGGATGGAGGCCGCCTGGGCCCCCCTGTACCCAACGACCTGGTACCCTAGGGTTGACGGGATGTTGTATTTGGTCGGGCCGGGATGAGGTCCGTCAAAGTTCGGGAAAGATCGGCATCCGAATGAATAGCTCGGGGACGTCTTATAACGGGGTGAGTTGGTAGTGCTTGTGTTGTACACTGGACCGGGAACAACGTCTTTGCTTACGCCTGTAACGAAAACCGTAAGATGATACGTTTAGATTATCAAGAAAATTCATTTTCAAATGTTTTACTTCGTTAATTCAGCACTTCGGATTTGAACATGCCATGGGAGATGCATAACTAAATCCTCAATCAGGTATGCGAAGGTTTAAAAGCACTGCCACCCGTAACGTTTTTATTTGTTAATTCTTTTTAAGTTAAGGGATTGGCTTTTTGTAGGTTTATGATATTGATCTATAGGCAACTCAGTACTATTTTTCACTAGACTTTTGTTTGTGTTTACATTTTCTAAAATCATCTAACATGGAACAATTTAAAAATCTGAAACAACGCAACGACGGCGGATTATTTCAAGGGTTCTGACTTTTGTCCGGTAGTGTATCTGTAAACTCACGAGGTGAAGGCCTGCCGGTGATGACTGCTGCACGTTCCCGCTCTCTTCCATATTTGGTGATGGTGCTGTCCACGTTGTAGGCTGGACCCGGACTGTCGTCACTGAACCCTGCAACATGTAGACAATGGTAACTTAGGGGGTTTTTTTTAGTTCAAAGATTGATAATTACATCATTCACCACTTTCACATTTTGACATGCAGACAATACACAGGAACTTGATATCGTAAATAAAATGTAGGTACGATATCAAGTTCCTGTGAGACAATATGGTACATAGACCATGGGATCGTCATACTTGTTTCAATATATATCAGAGTCATGCATATATTTAGTCATGAAACAAAATCTTAATCTTAATATGATAACTAGTGAAGCACATCGTTCACTATTGGTGTAAAAATATTGTATTTGTTGTTATTTGTAGCAGAGAATGGTAACCTAGTGATTGAAAACAAAAAAACGAAGAAGAAGGCAAAAAATGACATTCTGCGTATTTACATTAGCGTAGCTCCTATCCTACCCCGATAATTATGATGTTAAATGCCTCGTATCGCAGACAGATGATTGTTCATGTGTCCTTTCATACCATAAAATTTCATTTGAAGAGCCTGAAGCAAAATATCTCGAACCTCTGCATCCTTTAATCCGGTGGTGCCGACATTGCTGGGTGCGAGTCATTGCATTGGTTCGTTGCGCACATACCGATACCAGCCTCATATATATCAGGGTATGGTTCGAGCTACACGGATACAATTATGGGATGATGTAGCGGAATTGTAATTGTAGATAACGTTCGTTTGTATCACATTTGTGGTAGTTTACACGGCTGCTTCCATTGATTCAAAGATTTTGAAATTGGTGTATAATTTGAAGCTGCTTCTCCTGGATAAATAAAAGAATAATTGTCGTAAGGCGTTACATCTTTAAAACGAGAACGAACAACCTCCATTTAGAGGTAGTTAATATCTATGATAATCCATATCTATATGTGATCCTAATCAGTATGTGATTCATAGTTGTATGTGGTCCATATTTATAAGTAGGCTATATATGTTATCCATATTTGTATTTTCCTATCTTGGTAGTGGCCAGATACATATATCATAAATGTTTAAGTGTGATTGGTAATTTTTAAAATTTCCATGTTTTGGTTAAATTACATTTAAGAAAGAAAGATGGAGACGAAGTATGAAAGATCTATTGAAAATTACTTTTATGATTTCTCCGACACAGTAACACTTTGAATATTATATAAACTAAACATTTATTAGCCCTATAACAGTAATTTATACCTGAACTGGCATTCACAAAAACAATCAAAATTGCATTCCAATAACTGAAAAACACTCTCCGAACAGCATAGCATTTTTATATTTCAATTTTTGAGAGGGGGTGGCTTAATTCTGATTTAAGAAAATAAACAATTGGAATCGAATTATAAATCATTCTAACGTACACGTGCCTCATGATTTGATCGAAATATTGTGGAATAAATACCTATGGAAATCCGGTCTGTATTTGAATAGTGAGTTTCAATCAACTAATTTCATTGAATTGATTTCATCTTTCATGATGACTGATTTCGTATTGATCTTTAAACACGTTATGAACGAACATTTAACGTTTATTCTACATTGGTGATATAATTTGACACACGACGAGTAAAAATTAAAGAGGCAACCATTATCAAGAAGAAGAATACACACACAATGATTATAATCTTATAAACAGCCATAGATTATTATATTTCGAAAGGGCGACATACAATATTATTTGGACGTTATATAAATATAGGTCACGATATTGCCACATATAGTGTAAAACATGATCAAAAGGTCCTACTATTGAATATGAAGAGTTATAAGTTATCAGATTTCGACAGTGTCTAAATCCATTATCGACAAATGCTCCATATGAGCATGGCTACCATAAGTAGCAGCTAAGCTTCAGACATCCCAGCTTGTATAGACTCCAACAATTTATATACAAACAATGCTCATCAATCTTTGAATAAAAAGTGTGTTTCGTGTTATCATATTCTATATCAAATCCAACAAAGAGGTTTTTTTATCTTCAAGTAATAATAACGATTACATGGAAACTTATTACACGAAACATAAATGTCTTGAATATTTTTTAAATAAATTTCTTCATAGAAAAAAAATCAAAATTCACAGGCATTATTATCCTAGGTGTACTGCTTAGCTTACATGCCATAAAATCAATTAAAACATTTTGTCATTTGACCACTATGATCGAATGAATTGGGTCTTTTAGTGACCCAGGGGCCTGTGATGTCTTTTTGAATATCAAATCTTTGTCAACGATCAAGCTAAATATTTTTTTCTGATCTATTTCCTGCACATCTGAACGCGTGTTTTTATTTTCTGCCCTTTATATTTTCATTGGTGCATGTAACTTGTTAAAGGCTGATGATTGTCAACACAATTTTTTCTATCGCAGAACTTTGAATTTCTTAAGATTGGGATAAATAGACCGTATCAATGCTTCATGGGCATTGATCAAGAATATGTATGCAAGATTCAGTAACTGTATCAATGGAGTATTTATGAAGTCGGTGTCCATTGACCCAAGAACAAACGGCTGCTATTGTATGATAATCCCGAGACAGTTTCGTTGCTATCAATGCACTTCACGTGGAACTGGGTCGATCACTGCATCGATGACTGGATTATCTGCTCAACTTCCGGTATATGGGTGCAGCTACTTCCGTTTATCGTGTAAACAGTTAACAATTTCGTTCAATAGGCCGACTCCATTCGTTTTATTACGTATGCATTGACGGAATATATGTCAAACGTTTCGAATAATACCCTTATATTAAACTTCGACGCAAACAATAGTTTATTTCATTAGTCGCCAACTGTAGATTCCCATAGTATATATGAACAATAAATGTTAAATAGCTAAAACCGATGATTTTAGAATAATTATTTATCAATTCATTAAATGATTTACTGAACTTACTTGAATACCGAGATCCGAAGGTATAGGCAGGTGCCCGCTTCATCGTCGGGTCGTGCCGATCTCTTCCGAGTGTCGGCGGAAGACTGTACATGGACTTGTCGTCCATCTCATCACCTTGTCAGCAAGAAAACGTTTTATTGTCAGAATCTTTTCCAATCTTTATCTTTTTTATCCTATAGTGCAGACCTTAAGGGGGCAGTAGCACGTTTAAGGGGAATATAAGGTGATGTCAAGAAAATGAAAATAAATGGTTCCAAATGACAGACAATGCAAGACTAATTGAAGCAGTAATAAATCAGAAATATAATGTAAAGTTCAGCGATGCGATTCCTTTTTCTTACACGAAATGAACTAAGGGTGTTCACACAAAAATGGCCACCAAAGGACTTTATATGAATCTTAATAATTTGTTCTCTGACTATGGATGATTGGTTTGTGTTATGAGATTTTTGACACTTTGACAATAATACATTTAGCATTTACGTTCAATTATCGGTGATTGAAAATAATACAAAAGTCTAAAACCGTGCTACTGCCCCTTTACGGTCATTGAACTACCATTTCAATGATACAATAAAGAAGAATACTGCTAAACATGACCCAAAGCTATGATCAAGAACATACTGAACATCTATCACAAACATTATAGAATTCTTCATAAAACTAGGCTGAGCACAAAACGTCACGTTCTGCACATTGTATATTGTTGTCAAATTTGGCCGGCAAGTATCGGTTTTACCAGTTTACGTCGATATAGGCTACTTCTAATCAGTAGCTTACACAAAAATATAATTAATCCTTTGCCAAATTCACTGATTCATAAAAGTCATACATTATCAAGGAATCCGTGTTCTTGAATATTTATATTATATAGTTTGGGTTCAACTGTATGCTATATGTTCATAGAAGTTTAACACGTGGTAACATTTTAAAGGTTTCATTTCTACTTGGAAAAAATAGTATGATAGCATTCGTATCTATTATTTCCATTGAAAGCATACAACCAATTTTCATTTTTAAGGTTGGTAGCTTACAGCTTAACAATGGTAAAAAGTTTGAAATACAAGTAAGAATAAATAGGATTAATATCGGCGTGGCATGAATATCATTAAATAGATTAATATGTTATATTTATTAATTTACTTCCCTTTCAATACTTCCTTTCTTCAGGTTAATATATTCTGATCAGAGCAAGTATACGTCTAGTATAATATTTCAAATCAGACAACAAAACTTGATTAATGGCTCTACTATAACCCATATACACGAAATAGTTCTTGCTTATCCATGGCCCCATATTCCAAGTGTGATAATCCTTCAACTCGCTTCTAACGCAGGCCTCGCGCGGCTAACACAACTCTGTAACACTCGCTGTTTACTCTGCCAGTACTGCTAGTTCAATTCCCTTACTATTAGTAAGAGTGTAAATCAGTTGGATTAGTGGGATTAGACCGACTCAAGTTGGATTCCGTCAGGTTCACAGGGACCACTTCACTTCACATTCGTGGTTACCAGTACAGTTATGTGACAATCTTCTCTGGTTTCATAGGTTTAAACACAGGCGCCAGATTCTAAAACTTGTTTGTATACGTGCAAGTATACTGTTTAAAAAAGTAAAGGAACACTCAAGTATTTATAATTTGCAACAGGTTTTCATGTTTTCAGCTCAAATTTTAACCTCATTGTATCAAGTTTTGTTGATAGCAATATGTAAACCTGGCATGGGCTACTGATTTTTTAACTCATTTTTTTTTCAAAAGGATTTAATGTGTCGTATAATATCTTTATCAAACTATTCACTTAAAGGAATTTCACTTTCAGGGGAATAACATCATTCAAGAGAAGTCTGCATCGAAACTGGTTTCATGGCTCAGCTGCGCTTTATGAAATTCGTAGGCGGATCCCAGTTTTACTTTCGATCCCATTGCAAAATTGACTTTGTCGTTTATATGTCTATAGATTGGCATGGAATCCATCTCGATATAAACGACAAAGGGAATCCATTTCCGTACCAATCTATATAACATATAAACGACATAGTCGATTTTGCACCGGGATCGAAAGTGAAAATAGGACCCGTCTGTGATTTCATGGATACTTACATTAGATTTTAGTGCTGGTTTAGTGTTGGTTTATAAGGCGGCTGGGTATTCCAATGTGTAAAATGCTAAAATGTCAGAGTAATGGACTCGGACGTAATGCGGTTATCTTTTGACAAATTATGCCACTCACGACCATTCTAGTTATAGACACAGTTTTGCAAGACATATGGTACTGCACATCAGGCAAATAGTCCGTTAATTACTCTCGTTACTCTTCCTCTTTCCGTTTGCCTAACCATCAGATTTTTGTGTGTAGCTCACAATCTTAAATTAAAAAACCAGCACTACCCCAACCGGTTGTCGAACATACAGGCTAAGTAAACCTAGTATCAATATGACCCGTTTCATTCCGATATTGAGTCTAGGAAGGTCTAGAAGAGGGTCGCGTCAGCCGACGTTTCTGCGACTTATGACCCTCCAACGTTATACGTGCGAAGGCAGACTATTGTGGCTTGGTAAGATGAGTTCTGATTGGTCAATTCGATAAGTGAGTTGACGCGACCCTCAATATCGGAGGGAAACGGGTAATAATGAGACTATAGGTTTACTTAGACTGTCGAACGCATTTCTTACACACGTCGTTTCGCAAATGTCTCGTGAAATGCACCAAACACAATCCCAAAAAATCCGCTGTTTGTACATGCAGTTGACAATTAACTGCAGCGGACATATATATATGATCTTCTGTGTTGAACCATTTAATTAACGAGTTCATGAATAAATATCAAACGAGCGGAAGCAACTTCTCTACAATTTCGTATTTACTCTTCATGCAAATGCTGTCGTATTCTGAATTTGATATTTGACGATTTTGTGGGCTAGAAAGAAAAAACCTTATTGGATGCAATCAACGTTAGTTGTGCAATCAGCTACGCTGCCCAAAAGTAAATAATTTTGCTCTTGAATCATGGCAGGTTATTGAACGAGAACCACACCTTCTATGCGAAAACATTTTTTTTTCAAATGATTGTGGTGTAGTTTTTGCCACTGCAGAAAACTGCCGGAAACAAGTGATTATGAACTTATATAAATAGAGTTTGGATCAACATACTAAGACTTGATCTACCTCTGTGGGGGGAAGGAATGCATTCTGATATTGCTCTATGATTTCGTTTCCATAGACAGGTGTCAGGGTAGTGTTTGAAGTAATGGTAGTAGGAAGGAGATACATTCCAAACATTGCTTGGTAAGTCAAGAGGGACACCTGTACAAGTTTATATTATATCATAGTTCAAAGACTTCAGTTAGATATGAGAACACGGCTGTAACATATAAAACATTACTTGAAGTCGCAATTGATGTGGTATAACATATTGAAATCAAATTAAGACATAAGTATCTTGATATTAAATTACATAGCATGTCTTACTCAATTCAGTGATTGGAGCAAAATTGCTCCTGCCTAAGAGTTAAGAAAAATGACATTCCTCTTGTGTTCGTATTTCTATTGAAAATCACGTACAGAAATATATCTTCCTTGCTATCGCATAACTGTTTTTAATAATATTTAATTTCGAAATTTTAACGTTTTAAGTTCAAATCGACACTCAATCAAAATTGCATGTGTATTGAAGATAAACGAACCTGTTTGCATTTGGTCTTAATACAGCCATATAAACTTCACAACATTTTATCTGAAACGTTATAAATTTATTTACCAATTTACGAAACAATATAAGACGTAGAAATGAAGGCTGTATAAACGGCAAGAAATGGTTTTTTAAATTGTGACAGGTAAATAACTTTAGTTCCTTCCTGCTTCGACACGTGAGAAAACAACTATGATAGCATTTTCTACTCTCAGAGTAAGATCAGTAATGAAATGTTGATCCAACCTCTGTTCGAATAAGAGGACTTTGAGGGCTAGAAAGGGAGATGGCGTATTATATGCAATGAAAATTAGTTGTGCAATAAGCGACGCTCTTCATTGTTTTGGCTACTGAATAATGGCAAAAGCTTTTTTATATGAATCACCTTCTCAAAGCGAGAAGTATTTTCTTTGATAATTTTTATATGTTTTTTGCAAATCATTGCCGCTAGAGTAGCCTGTCAGAAACCAGCAAACTCGTTTTATTCAAACAGATATATGTTCAACATTTTATGACGTGATCTATCTCTGTGAGGCGAGAACGAACCGATAGGGTTGGAATCCAACTTGAGGTGATCTCACACTTGCTTTGAAGATCGAAGAAGCAAACAATGGTATCTTTTAATCTACGCTTAAGATGTTGACACGCAAATTGTATCAATTGTTCAATTCCTCTCTGAAGGTGCGAGTTTCATTATATATTTATCTGTCTATCAAATGTATCCTGCTAGCGATGTAGACATTACTAAGGGATACCCAACACCCACTCACACTTATACTTATCAATAATACACTGTCCTTGGAAGTTGTTGCAGAACGTAATTCTATTCAAGTTTTCCAACCAAAATCCCCAATACATTTCGTCTAGACAATAGCATGAAACCTTCCCTATACATGCAGATCAGCGTGCTCGATATGATCATTGTATAATTCATTAGGAGAGGGAACTACTTTCATTTAGTGCCGGTCAATAGAGACTCGAGTAACAATGTGACTTGGGAGACTGGTTGTCGTGTACCAATGTGACCTGGTGCGAATATGCCCTGTCTGATATATCACAATACAAGAAAGGTGGATAATAACTTCATTTCTTATTACTTACCATTGGCGATTGTCATCGTGATAGAGGTCCTATGTCCGAGAGTTTGCTGTAAAGAAGACAGTCTATTAACAAACAAAACCTGAAACTGATTCTTTGTATAGAGTCAATAACTATAGTTATAGTGACAGAGGACTTATTGTGGCTTGAAGGAGAACTTTCTGCAACAGTTGTGGTTTAATCCCACACTGAATGCTTTCTACTTTACTTGAACTACATAATACACTTTCTGTCCTAACCACGTGATCTTGCATTCTTAACCACTGGATCGATTTACGATCTTAAGGAATGAATTTATTTTGAATTGATGTATTCGTAAAATGAATATTTGCAACCTAATTATGAAATGAAATGATGTTCCCCCATTCTTCAAATAAACCAGCAGTATCTTACAAATTTAATTATGCATTGAAACATGCCGTGATATGAATAGAAAGGTAAAAGTTTATGTTATATTATTACTCCTTGTCATGATATTCAAGTGTTAACATGTCACCTCAATAAATCAACTATAAAACTACTACACTGAATTTGTTTCATAAATTCATGAAATATGATAATTGAAAAACTGCAATATGTTATTTAAAGGGGTCAAACTTCAAGGTCCCATGTGAAAGTTAACTAGTTATATAGCTTCCTAAACACAACTAAACTATACATTTGTCTTTACGTCTGCAGAAATTCTTGAGTCATTTGAGAGTATTTGTCTCATTCTCGAGCACAAAATACGACTGTAGTCCCTTTAAAGGGGCAGTAGCACGTTTTTTGATAATTTTATATTTTAAAATTTTCACTGATATGAGTAAGTAAATGCTAAATGACTTATTTTGACAGTGTCAAAAATTTCATTAAACAATCCAATCATTCATAGTCAGAGGACAAAGTATGACGATTCACATAACATCCATTTTTGTGTGAACACCTTTAATTCATTTTGTGTACGAAAAGGGAATCGCATGGCTAAACTTTACGTTATATATTTGAATTATTACTGCTCCATTTAGTTTAAATACATTGTCTTTCGATTGGAACCATTAATTTTCATTTTCGTGACATCACCTTATATTCCCCCTAAAAACGTGCTACTGCCCCTTTAAATCCACTATACGGAAGTGATAAGCAATAAGAAAGTAATTGTCAGAAACAACTCGTAATTCGTGATAAAAAGTCAACATATTTCATTTAAAAACATAAATTGTGTCACATCATGAACATAAGGTTATCCTTTAAAAACAAGTTTTAATCTTGATCTGTGTTAAGAACGTTTTCCTTGGAAATAAACTATAGAAACTCAATTGTCCCTTTAAAAGCTGATCACAATTAACATTTTAAAGACCTTTTAACACTTTTTGGAGAAATAAAAATTGTCACAAAAACGAAAATTAACGATACCAATTAAAAGACAATGTCTTTGAATGAATAGTATAGTTCAAATCGTATGTTTCCAGTTTGTTAAGCAGGGATTATCTATCTAACTGTCAGAAAGATCGTCCCTAAATTTAAACTACTTGAATCCGTGTCCCTACCTCAAATCTTCAAAAGATTACACTAACTTATCGTGTAAGGGTTCTCCAGGAGCTGAATTCAACAATATATTATTCATTTCATTGGGATGTAAAACAATATTCAACTTAAATACTTTTAGCATAAATGTGGGAAATCATACACGCCCTTATATCTAGACGAATGAGTTTAAGTCATACGTAACTAATCGTTTTATTTGTTTAGAAGATCGGTACTACTACTGACAAATTGCCTAACTGTTTGGGAGTTACCATGCATTCTCCTAACACATTAAGTAAGCAGTGTCTGTAGGAGCGAGGAGAGCAAGAACCACTGTAATTACATAGTTACCAGCCCACTCCCTTGTTTCTGTAACAGACCTCTCGATCTCTCGTGACTAGAGGACATTTAGTCACCAATAAGGGATCCCTTCACAAACTGAAGTAACAATGATCTCCAAGTCTGTATAAACACGTGCACTATAAAGCGCGTGCTTGATACAAAAGAGTGTTCAGACAGGGGTGTATGTTAAGTCATTTACTGTTGTGTTACAAAGAGAAGGGCGAACTGATCACAGTGAAACTCGGGGTTTGACGGGTTGGATGTTTATTACATGGCTACTTGGATAGTGCATAGTGATAGAGACACTAATGCAAACAGAATCGGTCCCTGAAGAACTAATAGACAGGTATTATTGGAGAGGAGTGATAGAGTCTGAAATACTTGACACAAAGTTCATTGCAATATATTACACGGGGTTTGAAATACTTCTCTAAGATATACAGTATACCTGACACTACCTTCGAAATGACATGTCGGTGTGTATAAGAAGGGCTAGCTAACAAAACTAACTCTTCTATTTACGTATGTTTTTCTGATTTTCTGTTAGATCTATGGTTTAAAGTACTTATCGTAAACTGCTGTTAAAGTAAAGCTGAAACTGCATTCCATATTGCATTTCGTTGTGTATAAAAAGCGCTACCTCACAACCAACTCTTCGATTGACACGTTTGCTGATTTACCGTTATGACTGTCTCTAAATATAAGCACCAAGATATAAGACTATGGATACCTTATAAGATCGTGTAATAATGAATGTTATTTCATTCTTAGTCCAGCCACTTATACAACCTTTACAAGAGACAGTGTTTGTATTTATAACACAGATCTATGTTTATCATAAAACTTACATCTTGCACCTCAAGTTTTTAATTGTCAATAAAAAAAGTGCATTCATTTGTCATTTAACCTGTAACACATAACATGAGATCCATCTTTGTAGTTAATTTCCATAACGTTTTTGTTATTACTTTAAGGTTGATTACACTTTCGTATCTTGCACACCAGACGGAACCAAGATGATTGCAAGTGACACGCGATCAGCTGATAAACATACAAGTTGCCATGCGTTTATCCTGTTTAATCACTCCTGATGTTGTATAACGTGGAACGTGTTAACTTAAGGTTCTGTTGTATCTGATATACAAAGGCTGTAAAAGTAAGACGGTTTCTACTCAAAATATCTCTAAGTGTGTTTATAGTGAACGAGGTTTTCAGATTTGGAAGCAAAACTAGAATCAAAGGAAAAATGGTTGAATGTGACTTGCATAGGTGTTGGATGAAAAACTCTGTTGTTGCTGCACCTATAGGGGCAAGTTTTTTTTTAAAAACTCTACTTCTTCAAGTTTTCCCAAATAATTGTTTTCCTGCCAAATTAATTATCATCCAGGGTTCATAGCTCAACACATAACCCAACCCGATTATCCGAAGTCGTTGAAGAAATTATCAAGTATCAAAAACGTATGTCGCCCATTTTGGTATGAACACCTTTTAACCATTTGAAAAAAGGGATATGATCTCGTAGCTGAACCGAGACTTGCGAACCTTAGTACTAAAAGTCTAGCATTCCAACTTATCCCAGTGATCCCAAATGTAACACATTACGTAGAGAACAATTGTATCATTAACCCTATTCATGACAAACCCCTGAACGTTAACTATTGTCTTGTTTCTCCCCCTCTGCTCTCAGAGTGCTCTATATCGACCCGACTATCTGCAGAACACACAACAATGTGTTCTTAATCCACATGTTCGGTGTATGCAATGCTGTAATCCTATCGATCCTATCAAATCGATATCATAACAACAAAGGTTTGTAATGAACAATTGACTGACATAATTAACACGAAAATATGACATTATCATATGGAAAATAGAGAATCATAAATTCATGGACATGTTCTGTGGTTTATTATAAGCTAAGTTCAATCAGTTATTTAGTTTTCTACCCATGCATATGTTAAATTCATTTGAAGTTGTTATTGGTAATATTTAAATTAATATTTTCACTATGATTGAATACTATATATTGTAATTAAAAACAAATGCTTTCATAATAATAAATAATTAAAAAGTAAATCAATCTCCTGTCCATAGAAATCTTATTTGTCTAAATTCTATAAGTTACTGTACCGATTTCCAAATGTGAACATCGTTTACTACAGAACTTGAACTATTTTAATATACACACCGTATTGATTTGAACACTTGAAAGATATACTAAAGCTACTTATCCCACTAGGTTTCAATGTCTTAACAGTAAAACATGCACAAAAAAAATCTATTTACAGAATTTGAAACAAATTCATAAGTTTTATGATACATGATATCAATAGATTTCTCATTTGAGGTGACATAAAGTGTTATGTCAGAATCGTCTATTTCAAACGTTATTTTGTCTAGAGGTATTGATTGTTGTTGACAATTATTGTTACTAATGTTGATTAGTTCAGTATTGGGACATTTTTACATAGGCTTGATACATATTTTTTTACTTTGAGTATACATGTCGCCGGAGCTAAATAATTTGAACCAAACCTGGTTATGTTGTACTTATCAAAGCCAATTAAATAGTTTATGAAGAATGGGAAACGCCACTAGTGCATTCCAAATTTGGAAATTGAGGTTTCCGGTAGAAGTTTCTTCAATTATGTTGGCTATAAAGCGAAATCGAGAATACAATCGATCATTTTCATCTACATATCAAATACCTTCACTTGTTAAATAATCTGTGAAAATCCATGATTAAAGGTAAAACACAATCGATTATTAACTACAAACTCACAATTCAAAATCTGTATCAACAAGAAATAAAAACAATCGAACATTGCCACCTATATATTGAATTACATTTTCACTACAAGGCCCAACTGTTAAACCTATGATAAAAGTAAAATGCTGATAAGAGAGAAGTACCACCTACCTGTGCCTTATCTCCTCAGGTAACTGATCACAGATCAATCGTTTAAGACATCGATCTCTGCCTGCCTACCTAGCAGCGCCGCTACACATGACTGACTGAATAGATCGATATAGGCTGTGTTGTGCTGGATATATACTCACTAGAGGCGCGGATTGGTTGGGATTCGAACACTGCGGCAGGGGGAAGAGGGTTATGTCTAGAATTTCTCATTTTCTCCCAAACGTGCATCTCTCAATGCTAATTCCTTTTCTATTCGAGCTGTTCTCGGGCTTGAGGTTGATATGCATGGCTTTGTTGTCGTGGACAGATAATTTTGTCTAGTATATGTTGCATGTATACATACGAGTGCACAGAACACATCATATTATAAGTGTGTTGCAGTTATGTAACAGGGAAGGCATATGTCCATTCTCCGTATTTGACCATGGATTCGCAAAACTAGAAATTGCCAATCTTTGTATTGCATACATATTTGCATAATCTTTGAAATATGGGATTTCTGGTGCCACATCATCGGCTATGGGATACTCACTATAAAAAGAATTCGTCCCAGAAATACACAGCTATAATTTTTAACACAATGCGAAGTGACTGGAAACAAATTATTATAATTTATACCCTTGCTTATTAAGATGTCATTCATATGATATCATAACAAACGAAAAGCAAACATCAAACAAAAATATTTTGGCTCATACTAGTATATAGACATGTTTGATCCGCAAAGTAATAGCACGTGAAATGATAAGAGAGAGAGAGGGAGAGAGACGTCTACTAATGGCGTCATTCAATACCAACAAACATAAGCGTTGGATTAACCTAGCGATACCTATCAATTCCTCATCCTGTCAATGAATTCCATCCTAAACACCAAGACCACGCAACCAAGACACAGGGTTTACTCAGTACATTTTCTCCCCACAGAGGCAGATCAAGTCATGTTGATTGAGCCTCTGTTCTAACTCGCCGATTTTGTGGGATAGAATGGGAGGTGCCTGATTGGAGGCAATCAAAGTTAGCTGTACAATCAGCGACGCTGTTCTAAAATCCTAATTTTGGCTACAGAATCGTGGCAAAAACATTGAGATATGAACCACCCTTTAAATGCGAGAAGCGTTTCCATTTGCTAAAAAAATTCACATGGATTGTGGTGCATTTTTTTTCGTAAGGGGGAAACTGCCGGAACCCGCGGACTAAATCAACATGACTTGATCTGCCTCTGTGGGGAGAGAATGGACTCAGTATTGTATTTCGTGTTTTTCCATTCAGACTCGTGATGACTAATTTAACTATTATTTGACCACTCATCACTTTTTATTTCCTGTAATGTCCGATGGCGTGTTTGACCACCACATTAGGCTGGTAGTGAGGAAAGGTGTTGGGGTAAACATGATATCAAAGGCTGGATCTACCGGCTGATCCTATGATGAAATATGCAGGTGCTTGAAAGTGAGGCCCGTCACGCCATCTTTGGTGAGGGGTCAGTCATATGTAGGCCATGTTTGGTAGGTAAACAAGAATATGTAATAGTTACCGACTGAGACCGAGGTGTTCACGTTAGCCGAACCTTCGCGCACGTGAATCATGAACGCTTAGAACGTGTGGCTCGAGATGTTCATGATTCACGTGCTCGAGGGTTCATCTAACTTGAAACATAAAACATAACATCATGTGGATAACGTATTGCTTTTATATGTTAAAATCTTTCCTAGATGAAGTGGAAAGAAACATTGTCAATTTCATATATCTGACATCGGCATTAAACTCTCGTGCTGCACGTGCAACCTGCTGAAATGTACAAGCGGAAACCTACAGGCTAGACCCAAAAAGATTGAATGACTAATGTTATTATGAGCATAGCTTTTGATAGGTACATATTCATTTTGTATTAATGATCGTTGAGATGATAAATATTTGCAATAGTTCAAATATGATTCACGGTAATATTTCGTTTCAGGAAAAAAATAACTTTAATCATTAGGTCATGAAAAACAACAGTTCACAGTTTCTAATCCATGTTTCGAGTACAATATTTGTAAATGTCTTGTGTTGGAAAATTCAAATGAGCGCAAAGATTACATGTTAACTTATCGAGCGGTAGTTCTACAGCAGAATTAATGGAAATAAAGTCAGCTGCTGTCTAGCCTCTTTAAATGTTCGAAATTCTCTCCAGACTAAGGTAGCTCAACCCATACATCCCGATGAAACATCTGCAGTAATGAGACAAGTTCTCGGACTAGAACGAGAAGATCCGTGAATGTGGTGAAAACCCGAGAACTTTCTGATTTTCAGAATTTCAAGCACAAAAATAAATGGACGATATGTTTGCCTCACCGCAGGAGTGGTGAACAGCTGTGAATATTTCATACCAAAAGTGAACTAGGGTAGCACATTTAAATTTATCGTTGTGTGTATCGATTTCGTTATTAGACCGACACCATAATCCTAGTGAACGGTAACATAGAACAAAATGAAATCGTTCACCGTAACTAAAGTTAATAATGTGCCTTCCTGCTCTGATACATACTGCGTCTTCAAGAGGTGCTTACCGTCATGTTTTTCCTCTGAAGTACCTTCGGTAACCCGGATGTACACTGAAAATGTCCGGAAATACGAAGCTCACAAGAGATTTTCTTATGTTCAAGTAGATGTACGATAGTTCCAGAAATCAAATACCCCTAAAACGGTTTCCTTTTGAGGCTGGATTATCAACTGGCGATGTTAGCAAAATATTCACAGTGCCTCAACACATTTGTTGCCAATCATCGAATACTCTGGTAGTGTGTTTTCTGCAAAATTTAGTAAGAAGATAAGTTGGTTTCTTGCTTTTTTATAACATATTTTTCATGAAAGCTGCTGGCAAGTGGCAAATTTTCCAGGAACATGACTGTTATTTTTGAAAGAAGAGACTCTCTCTGACGTTGTTCAGGAAAACAATTCACAAGCAGTCGATGATCATTCATTCATTCAAAAATTCGCCTTCGCTCAAGTTGTTCCAGGAAAAAAGTTGCAAACATTAATACACTTTCTCTCAAAACGTTAAAAGGAACAAACCCAAATGTCTATATTCAATACGACCTTCTCTTTTAATTGTCCAGGAAACAATCCCCTAGCAACCGATTATTATTTATTTTTTAAAAAAACACCTCCCTCAAAATATTCCAGGAAACAATCCAGAAGCAACCGATTGTTCTTAATCAAGAAGACAATTTCTCTAAACATTTTCCAGGTAACAATCCCCTAGCAACCGGTTGCTCTTTATTCAAGAAGTCAATTTCTCTTCAAACGGTCCAGGAAGCCATCCCCTAGCAACCGGTTGTTATTTATTCAAGAAGACAATTTCTCTTCAAATGATCTAGGAAGCCATCCCCTAGCAACCGATTGTTATTTATTCAAGAAGACAATTTCTCTTTAAAGGGTCCAGGAAGCCATCCCCTAGCAACCGATTGTTATTTATTCAAGAAGACTATTTTTCTTCAAATGATCTAGGAAGCCATCCCCTAGCAACCGATTGTTCTTAATCAAGAAGACAATTTCCCTTTAAATGGTCCAGAATACAATCCCTAGCAACCGGTTGTTCTTTATCAAAGAAGACAATTTCTCTTTGAACAGTCCAGAAAACAATCCCCTTGCATCCGATTGTCATTTATTCAAGAAGACAATTTCTCTTCCAATGTTCTAGGAAGCGATCTCCTAGCAACCTTGTACTCAAGTTTACGCCTTCCCTCAAATTGTTCTAGAATCGATCTCCTAGCAACCAGTTGTTCTATATTCAAGGAGACACCTTTCTCAAAACGTTCCATGAAACAATCCCCTAGCAACCGATTGGCCTATATGAAAATGTAATCTTTCTAACGAATTGTTCCATGAAGCAGGTAACCGATTAAACTACGTTCAGGTTGATACTTTCTCGGTGTACTACAATGGACTTTGCGTCACAGATGGGTGAGAATGATTAACCTAGTGTCGGCTATAAATCGGAAACAAGCCCGGTAGATTCATCTGGTGAGAAGACAACTCAACTCCGATGCCATAGAGAGCGGAAAGAAAGCAGAACCTTTGGCACAGGTGTATTGTCAGCGTTAAAAGGACAGGTGATACCTTTCATTAATCCGTTATATGTCTCTCTGGTTTCTCGCCTTGTACATGGATCTATTGACCTGTGTCGTATACAGCCTATACATTTGATAAATATAGTGTGACTTTCGCCTGTCAACGATCAATAGAATATTTGGCTTTATGAAGCAACGCACATTATTGCCTCTTGTAACACTCAGTCATGGTGGGTATGTATTCTTATAACTACCCTTTCGTTGAATTGAATGGCACCGGCTCCTTTAAATGGTAACTGATTAAGAAGAGTTCATCGATATATAATACAAAATATGATCGATTTTTGAGTTTGTGAAGAGATATTGATTATGATAAAGAAGATCTGAATTAATGAATTAACAAACTTGTCCTCGTGATTTAATCATGCTGAGGCAGTATATAAGTTTAATATGCTACTTAATGTCGATATCATTTACAGTTTTTTCTAGCAAATTCACACTTCATTTACATTACAATCATTATTTTGGCGTAAATAAGTTATAACGAAGGGTTGAATATCTCTGAAAAAAGCGAAATATAAGTAAAATTGTTTACGAACGAACTCACAGTTAAATCTTTTTGTAAAAAAGAACACTTTTTCCTTCAAATAACATTTCATGGAGTATTAAAGGGGCAGTAGCACGTTTTTTGATAATTTTATATTTTAAAGTTTTCACTGATAATTGTTAGTTAATGCTAAATGTATTATTTTGACAGTGTCAAAAATGTCATTACACAAGCCAATCATCCATAGTCAAAGGACAAAGTATGAAGATTCACACAAAATCCATTGGCGGCCATTTTTTTGTGAACACCTTTAATTCATTTTGTGTATGAAAAGGAATCGCATGGCTAACCTTTACGTTATATATTTGAATTATTACTACTCCATTAAGTTTAAATACATTGTTTTTCAATTGGAACCATTAATTTTCATTTTCCCGACATCACCTTATATTCCCCCTAAAAACGTGCTACTGCCCCTTTAAGGTAGGATGATTCGAATACATTCCATTATTTTTAAGAGTGTTATTTGTTAAATATAATTCTTGCTGTATATTGATATAAAACCGACCAAATGATGGCAATGTCCAGAGACATTATAAAACATGTAAATAGATTCTCTGAAATGTCTTGTTTATGAACAGTCACGTGGTCCTTGTGTCTGCTTCAGAATCACACATGCGTGACGACACGTAGGCGGTACGTAATTGCAAGTCGGAAATGTTGTCAAAACTTATGATATTACCTGTCAGTCTTGACCTGTTTCCATAGTAACACCGGAAACAGATGAGGTTAGGCGATGATTGTTTATATTGTTATGTGACAATAATACACACCTTACACGTAGAATGGTAGTTTTTGGATTAAAGGTTTTAAGTGAACAGGAAAATTGTCATCTTCACCTTTATCGGACTATTTTGAAATTTGATGAACGAAGGAAAAAAACGGAAAAAGCAATTATCATTAGGAATTGGAATGAAAAATGTGTCACTGTGCCTTCAGTCATCTATTTTTAGGAATTGGGATTGATAGATATTAATTAAAATTGACAGTAGCACGTTTTTAGGAGGAATATGAGGTGATGTTAGGAAAATGAAAATAAATTTAAATGGTTACAATCGAAAGACAATGTAGTTCTACGTTGTGAAGCAGTAATAAATCAAATAAGTAATGTAATGTTCAGCCATGCGATTCCTTTTTCTTACACAAAATGAATTAAAGGTGTTCACACAAAAATGGCCGCTAATGGACTTTATGTTAATCTTTATAATTTGTTCTCTGACTATAGATAATTGGTTTGTGTAATGACATTGTTGACACTATCAAAATAATACATTTAGCATAAACGTACAATAATTAATGAAAAATTGAAAATACAAAATTTAAAGAAACAGATCTTTTAATGTTTAATGTTTACAACTCAACGACCATTAACCCGGCTATAATATTAATCCCCATGTGCGAATAAACGACAAGAGTAAGAAAGTGTTTATAATTATATATATAAACGTCTTATCTCGTACACACATTTGAAATAGAAGTCGCTAAAAAAAACTAAAAGAGATAATGTCAATTGAAAACGAGCAACATTTTATGTGCCGAAACAAAATGATGGGTCGAGTATACACTGTTACTAGTGATGTGAACATTTGAACCAACAATGTCTGCTTTAGATGTTAGCCACTCCACGCTTGACTAATTGCTTTGCAACAGCAACATTCACTACACCTTTGATAGAATGAAGCCATTTATAACGTTTCGCATTATCATGTGACTTTAAGTTCAAGCCTACTGTCACTTCAATGAGGGATTTCAATTAATCTGATTAATAATCCCTACTTCAATGGACATGCTGTTGCTATAGATCATTATGTGCTACTGAAAGTTACGTCTCAGTTGTGTCTTACTTAATACCAATGCACAAAATAAATCCTGAGAGATGGAAATTTTAAATAAATGTTTACAAAGCGACCTTTGTTGAATCCACCCAAGGAAGAAGAAAACCAACTCGAAGATGAAAGTAATGAAGATGATGAAGAAGGAAGCAATGATAGCTATCTAAATATTTATAATTGTTTTCCTTTAACTTTATTGTAAGCACTGAACAGTGTTGATTTCCCAAAACCTGCTTAACAGAAATTTGCCTGACGGAAATAAAACTATAACTAAAAACTACATGTATATTCAACTGTTGAATAGTTTTTTTTAAAAACTTTAAATTCTATATTGCGAAGTTGATATTGATAAAAAATCGTTTTGGTATCAATAATTTTCCAGTGCTTTCGAAATTATTTATATGACGCTTCACAAAGTTATGATATGGGAATCTGAACACTTTACACAGAACGTATAGTATAAGCGCCTGTAAAATCTCTATCCGTTCTCCGTTCATGAAGAGCGATTTGTTTTCAAGCGTCCCTTACTCGAGCGATTATTCTTCGATTCACATTCTAAAAGTATTTATTATTAAATTAAATTCTTACATTAATAAAACATTATCTGATGAACAAATCCAGGTCAAAATTAACAAGGTAATATCACACACTACGTAGGCCTGACCAGACGTTGTAATTAACCAACCCATCAATCATTCAGACAGATAACAGCAAGCACACAATATTTTGTGAATGAATCACCGTTTTAACGTTTTAACAGCAGTGGTGTGTTTATTTCCTAGCTATATATCCTGGGTTGTACTAGAGGCATATTTGATGCGTAAATGTATACTTAATCATGTAAAATCAAGCATTTGTATAAAGGGAAGCTAAGAGTGAAACAAGTGATTGATTCACTTTATTGTTGACAAGCTGAAAAGCTGTTCTCGATAAATAGATATATTACCAAAGGAAATTGGGATTTTTAAAAAGCATTTTTTTTAAAATAGACAATGATTCATCTCATATTGAAAATGATATATCATAATCGGATTTTAGATAGTTATTTGCACTTTCATCAGCTCAACCATAGTTTCTTAAAGGGGCAGTAGCACGTTTTTAGGGGGAATATAGGGTGATGTAAGGAAAATGAAAATTAATGATTTCAATTGAAAGACAATGTATTTAAACTAAATGGAGCAGTAATAATTCCAATCTATAACGTTAAGTTTAGCCATGCGATTCCTTTTCTTACAAAAAATGAATTAAAGGTGTTCACACAAAAATGGCCGCCAATGGATTTTATGTGAATCTTCATTTTTTGTCCTCTGACAATGGATGATTGGCTTGTGTAATGAGATTTTTGACACTGTCAAAATAATACATTTAGCACTTACAATTATCAGTGAGAAATTCAAATTATAAAATTATCAAAAAACGTGCTACTGCCCCTTTAAAGAGAACGCCGCATTTAATGTAACAAAGAAGTTGCTTGACATGCAGTCGCTGTTTATGTAATAAACAGTCTACTTTAGTTCGTCACAGATTCCTTTCTCGCCTTAGAACACTAATCTATTGTTGTACATACTTTGTTCAATTCAAATGATTTTATCTACCAAAATACATTCAGAATGTTTTAGATTTGCTGTCAATCCAATCAATAATAAGTTTATCAAAAATGTGTATATACATGAATAAGATAAGCTGTAGACCCAATATTCCCCCCAGGTCCCGGCTATGTCACTATCAGCTAGAGCTCTTCCGGGTATATGAGCTACGGTTATCTAGAACGTGACGAATACAAAGTTTACAAGTTATACAATTTCACATTAACATAATTGAGGAAGTTTTTTTACGGATGAGTAAACAATAGTTATAAATATGTAATATGAGGTGGATTGGAAATGTGGTAATGTAGGGAAATATTGCACATAATATAATTTTTATCAAAGTATATGTTTAATATTTTGTGTAAATGTAGTAAGTTCATTACATCCCGAATTTATAACGATAAGTAAAGAATGTTACATTAGTCACGACAATACTTTTCAATTGCGACATCACAATACAACTGTATTGAACTAGACCGACAACTATACTCAACGTTTAAGGGGCAGTAGCACGTTTTTTGACAATTTTATATCTTCAAATTTTCACTGATAATTGTAAGTGAATGCTAAATGTATAACTTTGATAGTGTCAAAAAAAACTCATTACTCAAACCAATCATCCATAGTCAGAGAACAAATCATGAAGATTCACATAAAATCCATTGGCAGCCATTTTTGTGTGAACACATTAAATTCATTTTGTGTAAGAAAAAGAATCGCATGGCTGAACTTTACATTATATAGTTGATTTATTACGGCTTCATTTAGTTTTCATACATTGTCTTTAGATTGGAATCATTTATTTTCATTTTTCTGACATCACCTTATATTCCCCCTAAAAACGTGCTACTACCCCTTTAATGTACTAGGACGTTTTTGCTTTTGATTGTATGACAAAAAGACAATTGTTATACGTATTTCATTGACAGTCGTTATGTATCCTCAAACTTTAATGGGTATCTTCACATCGCAAAATGCTGTCAAAACCATAATGAGACACTAACAGAACATTTTTTCAACATGTATGCTTTATTCACATCGATCATTATACAAATGACATGTTGTTTTACGTTTATGCAAGGTAATCGCGCCCCGGGAGACAAATTAGACAATATTATGACATGACATGCAGTTGGAATTCAGCCCTTACAGGTCACCGTGACCTCACCGTGACGGGGAAACTGTCGACACTCTTCTGTTTTGAGGCGGTTATGTTTTACCTACAATATACATAGAATAGTTATAAGTGAAGTTTGATCAAGTAATCATAAATGTTCTGATTCTGAATAGATTTAAAGAAAGGCAAGGTTAGAAGCTAATGATTTACATTACATGAAGCCATTGAAACTTTGTCTGTGTTCACAACTTATTCAAACTGACAAGTGGTTATATTTTACGGACATAACACACGAGGTGGTTATGAGTGTTGAGCTTTGCAAATGAATCTGAATAGGATAAAGAAAAGAAAGTTCAAACTTAAATATTATACTTCCATGAAGCTTTTGACATTCATCTTTGTTAAGAGGTCGTTCTGTGTTACTTTAATTACACTTGCGGTTGTTTTGAGTGTGGAAAGGAAAGGTAAAATCTCAACGTTTTAGTAATAGCTATACCCAAACTTCCCGAGGTGTATCGCTCAATACACCTCCTGTTTGAACTATATTGGGTCTCCGAGGCGTAGGTAGCATGATTCTAACAGGAGGTGTATTGAGTTATGCACCGAGGGAGGTGTGGGTAAATCTGATTTATACTCCACTCCTGTCGAGTTATATTTGACGAAAAAGAGCCTTCCAACCTTCTCCTTGTATAATCGTATATATTAACAACGCTCTTCTAATTGCACTTTACAACATATACATACTTCATTCCATTAAACTTTGTAGAACTAACAATATAGACATGACATAACAAAAAGTACCTCTGCTTAATATGCGTTATAAGAGGTTGGCAGTTTTTTTATCTTTTTATCGTATGAATAACGATGATATTACAGGATCAATAGTTTTAACGTTACTTTAGAATGTTTATGTTCAAAATGATCATTTCTTAACCATAATTGACATTCTAAATGCCTAATGAAACATATCATGTATGTATGTAGTTTGACAATAGAATTAATTGCTATAATTATTGTGAGCTTGTTTTGTTATGAATGTAGTATCATATTTTATTTTTTTGGTATATTGTATTGTTAGGCTTTGATGAAGTATTTCTTGCTTTGTTTGGTAAAACTGTGTGATTTTGCATGGTATGGTAGAGTATGATGAAGAAGTGTGGTATAGTATGGTATGGTATGGTATTGTAGTGTATGGTATCGTATTGTATGGTATGGTATGGTATGGTATGGTATGGTATCGTATGGTATCGAATTGTATTGTATGGCATGGTATGGTGTTGCAGTGTGTGGTATCGTATGGTATGGTATTGTTTGCATATGGTATGGTAAGGTATGGCATTGTATGGTAGGTATGGTATGGTATGCGTAACGTTTTGAAAAGCATGGCACAGCATGGCTTGCAACGGCATGAGATGGTGTGATTTTGAATGGCATAGTATTGAATGATGTTGAATGATTTTGGATATTCTATTATTTTCTGTTTATTGATATGGTAAAGTCAAGGAATCGTTCGCTTTGACTTATGGTTTGGTAATGTTTGACATATATACAATTATTTTCTATTTGCTATGTTTGGTTATGGTATGGAGTGGTGTCGTTGTGGCATGTGGTTGATCCATAAAATTATTTGATTCTTTTATTCCTCACTTTGACTGTGATATAGTTCAGTATGGTTTGAACTGCTAGCGTATTGTTTAATAATTATTCATGGTAATGATAAATACATTAATGGTTTGGTATGTAGAAGTTGTTACTGTGTCATGTGAATGTGTGGTTGACAAAATCGTGGGTTTGTTCTCTTTATACAAAGAACTAAAATATAATAGAGTTCCTCCGAGTTGTAAATTGATTTTTGGCTTTGTGTTGAGGTAATTCATGTTTGCTTTTTGTGCATTTTTGAATGATTAAATTATTCAACCTGTCGTGACGCCATGCATCCTCGGTTACCCAAGGCTGAAGTTCCGATGCTATACACTATAATATCCTGAGAGTTTTCATCATGGAATGTGTGATTTCGGAAATGTTGACCATTCGGACCTGGGTTAACCAAGGGTGGACACCGTGGAAAACCCTGATCAGTTGGGTCCTTGGGTGAACACTTGTTATATGTTACAGTGTCCTGTGGTATGGTAGTTTGTTAATGTGATATGAATTATGAATTAATAGAAGGAAGTTAAAGTGAACAATAATTATCATAAATTATAATAAAATCCGAATGGGGATAGGAAATATTAGATAACAGGATACAGACACCTTATCAACGCCATCACAATTACCACGTGGTCCACTTACAACGTAATTTGCTGATTGGGGAAGGAAACACTGGCAATTAGATATTATCTCAATACAAGTGCATACCAGAAGATTTCGTATAAACCTTTCAACTATACAGTAATGATCAAAAATGATTTAGATCCTTAAATAATAGATAAGTTAATTCAAGTCTGACGAAGACTTGGCAGCTTGATATGAGGAAATTGAAAAAAAAGCTCATTTTTCATATTGATTGTTTACTTGGATTTATGGCAATTTTCAATTTATAGACCTGTCGTTAGTCTAGGCTATGTTTTCCGAATACTTTCATGTCCTTTATCTTCCCGACAAGTGTTTGCATCGATGATGGACGGTAGTCACGTGACCCTAAACTGTCGTCTGCGTTCCATGTCGTCTGCTCCGGTCTCAACATCAGACGAGCAGGGGCTGATGGGATATTTGCGGTACGCTAAAGTAAACAGAGGAGAAATCTGACGAGTGAATACTAGTTTAATCACACTGTAGTACTATGAGCGCCCCGCTCGATTAAATACACAATAAACAAATTCAACGTCACTTGTTCCTTGCGATCTTCCTGTCTATTCGCCCAGTATAAAAAATCCAACAGTTATCAGATTTAATCCAATTGTGTGCTGTTTGTAAATAATTATAATACTTGTCATATTTCAAGTGCCATCATGAGAGACTGAACAGTCCACATCTACCCCACATTACAGGAATATACATAGATATGAGACATATTTTCAACAGACTAAACGTAAAACCGAAACATACAAATCATAAAGCACATATATAGAGCATACTTTTAAAACACGTGTGTCGCTAATCTTCAAAACACTTACTTTATCATTCGAACATTACTTGAGATTCCTAACCGGATTTCCCTGTAAGGACATCAACTTGCATGCATGACTACTTTCTACTTTTCATACAAACGTTTACTTGTAATACTTTAGATTTTAAATTACATCTTCTTTTATCTTTTGAACTTTATATATCAAAATAATGAGTTGAGTGTTCTGAAACAAACTACACTTGCCAATTTGATCTAAGATTCGAATTTCTTTGATCTTCTTAATTTTTTATTTATAAAAAATAATGAGTTTGATGTTCTGGCACAAACCACACTTGACAATTTGACCCTCTGAAACAAATACCTATGTAGTAAGTACGACAGGTACGTGTTTCTATGAATGCGAACAGTACATACGCCGAGGATCACTCCGTACTCAAACGCATACCTGGACGCGTTACCTTCCCTGAAACAATTACCTGTGTATGCCCACCTGTTTATTGCCTCTTCACATAGTTTCAGAACGAACCCACACTTTGCACGGACCTCGGTTTTCAAAGCGTTGAGTTCTGACAGACAATCTTAGCGCTAAGAGAGCTTCGGAAATATATGGGACGGTCCTATAAAACATATGAAAATAGGTTTGATAAGGATTTTATGACTTTGGATACCTTGAGGGAGGAAATTTAAGAAGACCCTATCCGTTCAATGTAGCCTACATTTCCTTTATAGTTATTAACACGATAGAACAGTATATAAGTTGTATACTTTTTCAAATAGTGTTATAGAACTTAAGGGTTGTCGAATGATTTAAGGTTATTTAGAAGTATATTGGCTTTTCTCATAAACAATGTGTTCGAAGAATAGTTCCGGTAACGTTTTATCTCGTGACAAACACGTTTTATTTATTTTTTATTTTATCAACGATTCCCTTACACAGCTTATGAAATGCATTAATGAAGAATGACGAAGGCAATACTAAGGACAAACAACTTAAAATATCCTAGTAATATCCTAATCATTCTTCATCACCTCAAACTTTTATTATACCAATCAAAGAAATGCAATGGTGAATGCCAGCGGTCCTTGAAGTCTTAAAGAAGAACTAAAGAAGAAATCGGTTTATTGCTCAACCTTTTTATTTAAAATGTGTCTAATATAAGTTATACCATTCAGACGCGGAGAGCCTTCGGCTCGTCGCATAACACCAAGCCAAAGACTGATATCTCCCCATGACCCCGCGTCTGAATTGTATAACGAATTTATTTTACCAAATGTTTTAACACAACGCATATGATATGAAAATAAAGAGTAAGAAAAACTAACTGCGTAAGCCCTTTGACTCTAGTTTGTTCAAAGCTATACAAATCGGTTGATCAAAAGTAACCATCATGTGTCCGAGGCAACATATACATTGTACATTTCAAACGCTCAAACTGCACGCTTTTTCCATGCTTTTTATGTGCCGGGGTATAAATAATTTATCCATATAGGGTCACGTGGAAAATAATTACAAATGGGATGATATTTCATACATAAAAGACATTCTCCCTCACCATCTTGCTATAAAACCAATTTGAATACACGAAGCTAAAATTGCAATTGCTCTTAGCGTTGCCAGCTAGTAAATTACGCCATGTTTTCAGCTGTTGTAAAGTCGTAATGGAAGGGGTATGAAGCAGAAGAACTGGAACTAAAAGTCCTTTCATCCGGCTGCTAATGTTGAAAGGAAAAAGTTATTTAATCATCCTGTCTCAGAGGGAACGAAAGTTACGCTAACTCCACTAATCTGTACCCTGGGTTCATAAGCTAGATTTTCTCGCCATCTTATCGATAAAATTTCAACGAGAAAATGATTTGTTTGGCTGTATCCCAAGTCGGGCCGCGTCAGCGAATTTAGCTTCTGAACCCAGGGTACAGATTAGTGGAGTTAGCGTAACGTTCGTTCCCTGAGACAGGATGTTATTTAATTGGCTGGCAGCATGCATGGTATAGCGGCCTGAAGATACATTAAACGGTTAAACACATGGACCACGAAAACGTATTTATAAATCACCCTTTGAAAAGACAGTTTTCGAACTTTGTAAACCACGAATGCATCATGTTCATTTTGAAAACAAACTTTATTGTGTAAACTGGGGTTTCGGTGTTTACTGCATGACTAACAAGTTACATAATTATTTGCATATGTTCAACATGTTTCTACATATATTCCGTTCATAAAGCAAACAATCATAATGACAGTGGTCTTGCTTTAACTGATTAGTTAAATTTCGGCAAGTTAAATTTCTAAGATTTAAAGGAATCTTGCAATTTACGTGTGAAGCCTTATACGATATCATTGCTTCAAATATTTTATTTCAAATGTGAAAAAAAATAGATGATGTGAATGAACATTTCATTTATCAACACCTCCTTGAGAAGCGTTTAGCAAAGAAGTGTATTTGAGAAATCTGTTAAGGAGTAATTCTTTAGATAAAGAGTTTAAACACCGGCCACAGCTTGTCTCCCTTCTATATGACTCCTTGCATGTGTAAGTTTACATTGCAGCTTGTGTTAACTCGAAGTTACAGTTTTTATTCCTGATCGTTATTTAAGAGATCCGACACTGTAAACGTTGGAATTTATTCCCATGTGATTTTAAGAAAATGTCTGAGAATGTATCCATACTGTGTTTAACATCAAGCTTCCGGCCTATGGATAACTTAATTTAGGTCGGCATCACATGTCAATGTGTCAGCTTATAGGTCGATTGCGAGAATTTGACTTGGGCCCCTTAATGACAAAATTTCCCTCGTCATGCTTAGAATGCATATTTCATCCAGTTTATACACTTGTCCATACACTGTATGGCCAGCGCTTATGGTATACAGGGCGTTTATTGCTGACAATCAGACTTTTCCTTAAATGTTGTGCTTGCATCTCATATAATGCCATGTTTCATATGTTCCTTTTAGAGTGGCATTTAGAAGTTGTTAAGATGTATTAGAGGACAAGTGCTCAAGCGATAAGGACAAGTGAAAACATCACCTGCTTGATAAAGGTGTTGGAATCGTTATTCCATATTAAAACGTATTCTCTATTTCATATGTTCTGATATGTAGGCTATTCATATCAGTGACAACTACGCTTTCATCCTTCTCCCAAAATGTCAAATATATGGTAAAGTTTCATGTGTTCATCTAAAAATATCGATCATTATGATATGAGGAGAAGTTGAACGCATTTGAATCATAATACGTGTGTACGTGAATAATCTTCTTCGAAATTAAGTAAATTAAATTTCTTATGGACATGATACTGGATAATTGAAATTAAAAACGACATTGTTCATCATACGTTAAGTGATTCTTCATTAATTGAAACATTTCATGAACTAGCTATAGCTAGGTCGAAGAGCATATGTTACTACAACGAGTGTAAGTAGGCCTACTTAGGCACACCTCTAGAAACAAGGCTTTATAATGCTCAATGGGCATACAAAACTATTTGGTAGCGATGCCAAAATCACACCAACAGACATGTTTCATTATAAAATTAAAATGCTGGTCATTATTGCATTAATTATTTATGCCTACATACTCTCATACGTCTATGTGTCATCTTCATTTATAATTCTCGTTGCGTTATAATACTTATATTCACGGATATAGACTCGTTTACAAGCACTGTACGTAGACCCACCACAGCTAGCACGTGTTTAAACATGTACTCATGTTGTGGGTGGAAATGAGGACATAAGTTTAGGAAACTGGCGATACTTACTATATAAGGGTTTACTTCAAGAGTTGAAAACTTCTGCAAGCGCTTCATGACACTAGTTGTTCATTACGATAGCCTAGCTAGATCTACATATCATAGTGTTATTGGGAAAGTTCACATCCATGAAATTAGGTAACTATTCCTTTTTAATTTTCTGGTTTTATATACCATGGTTCGATTATCTGATACGCTCGATGTATGTGATATTTTAATAGCAATCTAAATAAATCTGTCTGACTAGATATAAAAACGATCGATCCGAGTAAATTCATTCATATTGCTTTGATAGTTATTCATAACTAAGGTGAATTATTTGGGAATACATTCATTCATATTTTGTTTTCTTATAATGGTTTATTGTTAAAAAGCCTTCTTATTATATTTTACTCCCCTTGGGCGGTTATATCCCTTCTTTTTTTTCAAAAGGTTGTGACTCATAACTACCTTCTTATAGGTATTTACCCTTTACACCCCATGAATATTTATACTATGAAACTGGTTGGGAAACATTGGCTGAACGCAGTAGAAAACGCAAACTTTGTTTATTTTACAAAATACAAAATGATATGACACCATCGTACCTGAAAGATATTTTACCAAATTATGCTGCATGAAAAAGTAACTATAATCTTCGTTATTCACACAATGTTTCGATCCCTTTCGCTAGATTAAAAGTTTCACAAAATTCATATACTATGGAACGAAATTCCTTTGGATGCTAGGAATAGCACATCCATCAATTCTTTTAAATTCAATCTCAAATCTTTTAAATCTATCAACAATCGTTATACTGCTCCAAAATATTATGATTATGGACCGAGAAACACCAACATTATTCTCACAAAACTACGTTATATGTGTAGTCCCCTAAATTATTATCTATTTCGTGTCGGTATTTTGGACAGGCCAAGCCGTTCATGTGGAAATAATTGTGAGAATTCTTACCATTACTTGTTTAATTGTAAATTATATAATTTAGAAAGAATTGTCATGATGGCAAACTTACGCAGTGTTACCAACTTGAACATTACTTGTGACTTACCCGGTACTCTTGTGTGGCAATGCTGATCTGAATATCCATATAAATCAGAGTATATTCAAATTTGTTCAAACCTACATAAGTCAAACAAAAAGGTTCCTTTAATTATTGTATCAGTTTTGTATTGTATCTGTTCTCTTCTGTCCATCTTGTTAAACGAATACATATTAGGGAGAGGGTTTTCTAAGTTGTATAACTTGTACCCAATCCTTTTCTGATGAATAAAATATGTTTAAACTAAACACCCCTTGGGCAGTTATTGCCTTTATTTTAGTTGAATGCTATATGCCGTGAGCTCCATCCGCGTAGGTTGGTTATCTCATAACCACCTTGGTCGGTTATAAGATTGAAACAATCGCAAACATTTGGACTTGTAAAATTTGGGTTTTTTAATTATGATTTATGAACAACGAATGTGGGATTCGTACCAGGGACCTCTATGTTGTCAGGCAGCGCTCTTACCTGTTGAGCTACAGAGGAGCCATTCCAGTTGACGTAAATTTGTGTGTGTCATGTTTGGTTTTTTATTTTCCTCTAATTTATGAATATTGCAAGAAAATAGTTCTTAATGTAAGGAATGAAGTTTTAGTTATAAAACCCTAAGCAGGGCGTATTGTAAGTAGTCTAAAATAGAATTCTTTTCAAGACATATCAAACCCGCAAAATGGATCACAAAAACGTTTTTCAATTATTTGTTTGTAAACCAATTTAGTTGAAACGCCGTAATGAAATAGGTTTTATTGTAAGAAATCAAGCGTTTATTTCTAAAACCCTAATCTGAGGGTATTTTGAATATTTTTCTTACCAAGACAAGATAAACCCGCGAATGATATCAGTAAAACGTTTTTAAATGAACTGTATATAAACAAATTTAGTTGAAACCATTGCAGGAGTATTCCGCGGGAGTGTTAGTCAAATAATAACCCGTTTGCCTCGGTCTGCTCGAGCTACGCCCTCGGGAGGTTATTTTCCATAACCCCTCGGTACCGGGTTATTATTAGATCTATATTTACTACATACTCGACAAACTATAAGTATGATCTTTTATAATGAGTACTTCATAATGACTTAAATCAAATTATATATTGTTGATCATAATGTTTAAGGTTTACGTCTCCCTAATTATTCTATCCAGTATGTAACGTTTATAAATATACAACGCCTAAAAGTTAAAAAATTATTAAGTTGGCCTAGATATGAAACATGATAAATGTTGCTACCTGAAAATGATATTCTACTTGTCTTGTTTTGCAAATACATTTGTAACTGTTTTCTTAATTATAAGTTATGGGCTACTTTTTAATATAATTGGTTTATTTGCATGAATTATTGAAAATATCAGATATGAATTTTGGAATGCAGACTTTAACAACACATATCAGTTTACAACTCACAATATGGCGTATTTGTAATTTTTCCTCATCCTAAAACGATATGCCATATAAAACGACAAAAACTAAAACACGGAAGTAAATTGATTTTCGGGTAAATTTTCAAATGAGACAGAAAGTTGACTTCTTTTACCCAACAATGAACGGTCCCACAGGGAGAATCTGGTCACGTGACCGATCGCCATTTTCTGAGCCGCGAAAGAAACATCCTCCATCGGATGCGTTTTAAACGTGATATCTACTGAATCCGGATGTAGAAAGCATTCATTTGCATCTTATGCGAGACATGGGTAAGAAATTTACTGATCACGTTTAAAAATATCGATGCCTGAGTTTTCGATCATTTTAAAAAGCGAGCTGTCAAGAGAGTCAAAGCGATGTTCACAAGATGCTAACCTGTAAAATGTTTCTCAGATTCACGTAAGGTTAACGCTTGATTTGATAAATCATTTTTATTGATAACGTAAAAGTATCATCTGTTCGATTACATTAGAAAATGTTCTCAGAGTGAGGGACTTCAGGATATGGATTGCAAAAAATGACTCGAATATTTTGGCTTCTAAACCACCTTGCGGCTGTCAGTCGGCGAACCGATTGATGTCTAAACATGAATCACTTCGAGAGGGAAGTGGAGAAATGGTTTTATTTTAGTCATTACAGAAGAATGAAACGCTCCAGAAGTTGAAATTTCTTTTACTGACGTGTTACGGGTATAAATATGCAAATGTTTTTATTTGACAATGTTATGCATATTTGTGCAAATAATGCAGTGTGTGCACATGGATTACCTCCCTTTATTTCCTGGTTCAACTTGGGTCATGTAAGCTGTTTCCTCAACAGGACACTTACCTATTGTAAAACAACAGCACATGTTTTAATGCTTACTCTCTTGTACCTTTTAATGGAAATAATCAGAAACTGTGAAAATATATCATGGTTAATATTCAGTATTTGACTTACTTTGACCCTAAGTTTTATGAATGATATTTTGTCAAACTGTCCTGACATTTTCCCATGCAAAGATTAGACTAATGAGAAAGTGAAGTTAAAATTTGGTATTTTTTTATTATCCTTTATTGCTTTTTTCTTTAACTGCTTAGGACCAAGTCCCATTTCTGTATACTTTGAGTTGAGCAATTAAGAATGCATACATGTCAAAGCAATTAACAAACCATTGAAGTACTAGTATATGCAGAAGTATTTCAATTTATAACAATTGGTTGGCCGGGGAAATTACACAATTTAAAAATTTGATTTCTTGTGTCATATTGGACCTTAACTTGGTAATTTGACAATTGGCTTGGAAGATAACATTTCATTCTTCTTGTTTTAAGTATTAACATAATACAATTAATACCTTATTAAAACTATCATTCATTTCTTAAAAAGGATTTACTCTTGTTTCATTCATTTTCAAGTAAGATTTACGAAAAAGGATTTAAGTTATTTTTAGGATAAAAGCTCATTGTCAAAATATGCAATGCTTATGAGAAATTATTGCTCTTCCATTACCAAATAATCTCTCAATATCTATCTACATCAACCTCATTAGGAGATGGAATACTTTATTTTCAAGAATGACTGACCATTATCTCCCTTAACAATATCTATTGGAATGCATGAATATTAAATTATGAATTTTAGAATTATGATTTTATTCAACATTTTAATTTTGATACCTAATTTTAAAAAATACTGCCAGTTAAAGAGCCACTAGAACTTTGACTGAATGTTTGTTTAGATTTCTAAATGTTAATGATGAAAACAACACATCCTATAAAATAAGGGTACTATGACAGTAATGGCAGTTTTTTTACTGTAGTCTAGCTTGTAAAAGAAGAAAATGACATATCATTGAAAAAAGTAACTTATGTATTTCTTTACAACACATGACAGATCACTAATCAACATATGTTTACTGTTACCAAACCTATCAATGTGTTGTCCGTCTGTTGTTGTATCATCAAATTGGTGACATTTCCTTCTTTACTAATTATAAAAGATGATATTATATAAAATTCTGCAATTGATAAAGACATCTGGAAAGTGTAACTGTTGAATCATTGAGTGTAATCAAACAACACTGCTGTATTCCTGCATTTCAGTACATGCATTGGTAGAGTTTGCTTCATAGCAGCACTATGGGCTTTGCCGAAAGCCAGCCCAAGGCTTTTATATATATGGAAAAAAGGGGCTTTGACAACTGCACTTTGAGACTAATTTGAACCCTGGGTTTCTATTTGGAAACATGAACTTGTATTCAGATTTATTAAAGTGACCATCACAAAAGATTAAAAAAGGAAATCATTTTGATATAATTCTCAGGAGAACGGCTCAGTTGAGAGAGCAAACTGAATGGGAACTCTTCTTAATTACAAAAAAAATTACGGTTTTAGAATTTAAAGAATGAGATATCCCCTTCAAGTTAGTGTCTAAAATGTTCTATGTACTTGAAAACAACAGATAATACTTAACACAGCACAAACCAATGAGGTTTGTAATGTTGATTGTTGTATATGGAAAATATACTGGTGGTAACGTTAACAATTGATTTTGTAGAAAGTGAAGGCTGCTTTCATTTGACACACTTTGGAATAAAAAAGAAGCCCAACATTTTCCAAACTGTAGCTCATGAGCTTCTTAATGAGAAGTCTTGCTTTCATAAAATCTTGTTAAGTTTGAGCCCCAATTAAATTTCAACTGTTTAATAATATTCTTGATTCCTACTATGCTTGTATTTCAGTGGATGCATTGGTAGAGTTTGCCTACGAGGCAGAGCAGGATGACGAACTAACGCTGTGTCTTGGAGATGTCATCAAGAACGTGGTGCAGAGTGACGGGGGATGGTGGGAGGGCGAGCTCAACGGAAAGAAGGGAATGTTCCCAGAAAACTTTGTTAAGGTAAAACCTCTAGCAGTAAAATCTTTTTTTTTTTTAATGTTCATGCATTTACATTTATGAACTTTGCTGCAAGCATTGGATTGAATGTATTATTTGGTCCAATTTTTTTAAAGTGATTCAATAGATATTTTGTTATTTAGGCAAAGGGTCTAAGGGGGGTTATCACATTTCTAAATCATTGTGACTATTAATCACTGTTTGGAATCGAAAATTAGATCCTTTCTGCTGTATGTGCAGATTCTGAAACCAAATGAGAAAGCCAAACCCTCGGCGGTTGGGGGGAAGAAGGAGGCGCCTCAACGTAAATCAGTGCGGGAACTCGCCAGCAAGTTTAAGGATAATGTGCATCTTGGTCCGCCTCCCTCCAAGAAAAAAGGTAAGGTCTTACAGAGTTATCTCCCTTTATCTCACTTCATATTGAAGGGGAGAAATGTTTCTATAGAATTTCTGTCTTATGTTGACTTTCTTATTCAAGAAAGGTTTGAAGAGGTGGCAGGAAACTTTGTCTGGATAATGAGTTATGATAGATTAAGAGTAATTTTAGAGATTTTATAGCATCATTTTGGCATATCTTTATGCTTGTATGCATGTTTGTTTTGTCCTGAATTATCAAAGAAAGTTAGATTGTTAATCCAGGCCTTAATTTTTTTTCTACTACATGTTTTCTTGAGTAATTTCATTTGCCAATTTATAAAAACTATAGAGCATATGAATTATTTTTAAATTTCTCCCTGTGATTGGTTAGGCCACAGTAGTTATTGTTGCACTTGTGATGTAACTATGTCTTGTCTGTTCCTGTTCTACAGAAAAGAAGAGAAAGTGCAAGGTTATGTTTGAGTACAACCCGGAACATGAAGACGAATTGGGACTCAAAGAAGGAGAGGTGATTGATTTTGTGAGAGAGGTGAGACAATTCATATTTCTGTGGCAAATAACATGTGAATCAAGAATGTTAAACATGTCTTGCTTGACTTGCAGTGTTTTGTACATCCTTTGTCACCCAGATCAATTATGCTCAACACTATGTCACCCCTGGCACTTTTCATCAATCAAATTTGTACTGAAATTACCCATCCTTGTTTTGTAATGACCCAAGAACCCAGTGATAGGTCTCACATAGATTGAATGTGTCTTGGTTTCAACTACCGTATATTACAATGTATACGGCAACCTCGTACATAGGGCGACCCCCTTTCTCAGCCCCCCAAATTGCTGCCAAAATCATGTATCTCATTAATAAGGCGACCCCCCCCTTCTAGCAGGTCGCTGAAACAGTCGACATGACAGACAACTCGTTGACAAGATTGCGTAAGGGTAAATTTAGGTCCGTAATTTTTAAGTGAAATGTCATGTGTAATTAAAAAATAAATAAATTACTTACGGTGTTTGTTATTTTATTCAATGATAACAAGCAAGGCTACAGTCAACAAACTCCCATTACTGTGTCATGTTTCGTTTTCATCATTCTCATTCAGAAATCTAAACAAACGTTCAGTCAACGTACTGGTAATGCTATATTTGTATCAAGCCTTTTCACTGGTTAAAAGAACGGAAGTTGTAATAGTGCACCTATCAGAAAATCTAACACAAATTGCATATTGAAAAGGCCTAACCGGTGTAAAGAATAATTGCTGCCTAGTAAATACTGAGTTATATATCGCCTTCATAATTGATAAAATAATTTGGGCAGCATAAGTTTTGTTAAATATATGCATAGAGAAAAATAAAGTCACAAAATCATTCATCAAAACAATGTTAATTAATCAATTAATCATTATAAATTTATTTTTATCTTTAATTATGTCAAGTTATTTCATCACGAGGTTCTATCTCGTATGACACCGGCACTAACATAACATGTTATCGGCAAGCAAACACGTGTTGAATATTTCCTTTGGTCCGGTACATGGATAATTTTGAATGATAAGTTATTTTGAATTTTCATTCATATTTCTCTCTATATTTTCATTTAAAAATAACAATAACAGGGTTTTACGGGATGCAACTTTCCTGAGTATTTGACGCAGAAAATGTCAGGAGGACCCCCAAAAGCTAATCATGTGGGTCCTCTGTGACTCAGTATTATTCTGATACTAATATCTAATCTTTCAATGAAAACACATTTCAGTATGATTTTCATGTCAAGATGGTTTTAAAACATCAACCAATAACCATCCCATTAAAGGCAATCTTTATCAACTTTTCCATTAAGTATGAAACTTCTATAATGTTTTTAAGGACTCCTGAAATAGAAAAATGACTCCTAAAATATATGCTCTGAGTCCCCAGGACTCTCGGTTTTGATTGACTATGTAAAACCCTGCAATAAGACAAAGGTATTTTATTTTACAAGATTAAATTTGAGATGACATCGATGATTGTGTAATGGACATCCGGTGTAAACATCGATTCGCTTGACTTGTTGGGTTGGCAGATACCCCTCACTTGGCCTCTAGTTTTTGACCTTGTGTATTGGGCGACCCCCTTCTTTGACCCCCCAATTTCTGGCATAAAAAACTTGCCTTATACATTGAAATATACGGTACCATCTTGGGGTATGGTGAAAGGATTGAGTTTAAAATTTCAAAGGAAACCTGGTAGGCTGAGAATACAAAAATGTGAGCTTAGAGCTTGACTTCTAAGCCCATTCCCTCAACACATTATCACAGTGTCACTGTGTAATGAAAATTATATGATTCAGCAGGATAAGTATCATAAATTCATTTAAAACAGTCATCAAATTTACAGATATTAACCCTTTACAAGCAAGATTCTTTAATATGTTGTAATGCTGAGAGAGCTAATACAAAGATGGCAACCAGAAGACATTGAAAATTAATCTCAAATAACTTAATGCAGATTAAACAGGGATTTTTGTGAGAATTTCATATGAAATTTGAATGTTTTTATCCCAGGTGGAAGATGGTTGGTGGGAAGGGAACAAGAACGGGAAGAGCGGCGTGTTCCCGTCTAACTTTGTGGAGTTGGTTGAGGAAGTAGAGGAGGCTCCCGCACCAGAAGTACAGGACAAACCTGCAGGTACATCATCATCTTAGAAACCCTTTATATTACTCTTGTGAGCAATCCTTTTGGATTTCATAAATTTGAGTTTAATTTTTCACATCACAAACAAATATTTTGATGTCACGGTTTGCCTTCTACATTACATTCCAAATCCATTGACAGGAACTTGGTCTATTCTATTAAATGTTGTTTGATGTCACAACTTCAGTTATAAACAGAATATTATATGTTTACCTATGACATACATGTACTGTATTATGGATCTCATATCTATTATATATATGATTATAAACCTTTGCTGTCATTTGGTAAAATACTAATATCTAGATCATTCTGTCATTAACAAAGCATATAGACATTCATTTTATATCTTCTGTGTTAAATTAATAAAAAATTGGTTGTCTTCAAGCTTAATTTCTAATTCAGTTAAAATATTCGGTTGTCTTGATTGCTTGGTTAAGTTTTCTTTGGTGCTTATTTTATTTTTAACAAACTCGACACATGTTTTAGTGTTGTATAATGTGAAGAAAAATTAAAAAAGGATTTCTTGACTTTACGACAGGTTCCGGGGATGAGTCTGTTGCCAGTGTGACAGAGATAAAGGGAAAGAAAATAATCGGTGTTGGACTGGGCAACATATTCCAAGGTGGTCCAATCAAACTGCGCTCATCAAAGAAAGAAGGTCCCCCTATAGAACCCAAGAAACCTCCAGATGTCAAGGTACATCAATATAAACTAAGCACATTATAATTTATGATTTGTGATATACTTTTATCTCATCTCATGAAAATATAAATTTTCTACCTCACTCCATGAGATGAACATGGTATCCTCTTTCTATTCTGCTTAACATAAAAACAGTATGAATCAGTAGATGTATTTATGAAGAAGAAATTCAATTGATAAAGATTACTTTAAAATTGCTGAGGTGTGGTCTTCCTGTGCAGACAGTCACATAATTATTTCTATATTCTCTTCTGGAAGCTGAAATCTTTTAAAAACATTTACACACACCTTAGTTAATGGAAATAATTAATTTTTCGATATTGTGACTCAGTAGCCTCTAAACCTTAATCATATTTTATCTTCTTTAGAAAAAATGCCCTGTTATCACTTATTATTATCTTCTCTCTGCAGGAAATAACAAAGCCTCCCGCTGCAGAGCCCCACAAACCTCCCCCTGAGCCTGCGAAGCCTCCCCCACCATCGTACCAGGACGCTGTCAGACCCCCCTTACCTGACCCCACAGAGGTCGTTAGGAGGGAGAAGAAAGGTAGGCAGAAATAGCAAAATCAAAACATTAGAATGAAAATATTGTGATTGTGATATTTTTTATAGTAGCTTTTTGGTAGGGATGAAAAACACGTAATATAAATTAGGCTGTTATGAATGTGTATTATTTCCTTTAATAAGATCAAGTAAATTACTTACACACATATATATATATATGCATTAACTTGATGTATTCCATTTTGAATTGCTTTAGTTTAGAGGTGATGTTAAGATTCATTCACTTTTGTTGTGAAGATAAGATTATGACATGTTCAGTTGTATGTTATCTATAAACATTTCCCTTGTGTGTCTCTGTACAGTGAACCGAGCAGTGGTTCGTTTTTCCTACGCTGCTGAGCAGCCTGATGAGTTGAGCTTGAAGGAAGGGGAGACAATCTCAGTGCTGGACATGCACCTGGAAGACGAGGGCTGGTGGAAGGGAGAGGTCCACGGCAAAGTTGGAGTCTTTCCTGATAACTTTGTTGAACTGCTGCCGGAAGAGGTGAGACAGAGAAATCACTGATGATAAGGGCCATTAAACTAAGTAAAGTTTTAAAATCCTGGTTAAGTTGTGACTTGTTCCATTCCTGTCTATAGTATTGTAACAGAGTTGATTTTTGATAAGATAAAATTATTGGATAAATAGTGACATTTTAATGGTCCAGGGTAAATTTTCCTGATCAGTTGAGACTGTATGTTGCTGTCTTTATTTTCCCCATTATCACCTTAAGTTTGTCTGACAGCCCGGCCGCTAATGGCTGAAATATTGCCCAAGCAGTGTTAAGCATTAACTCACTAATTGTTTGACAGCCAATAAGACTCTTTATGGTTGCTCCAGACTCGTAGATTTCTCATTATGTTGACAAAAATGTACTAACTCAATAACACTTTTTGACTGGTTTGTTGCAATCATATTTCTTACAAGTTCATATACTTCCAACGTATATAATAACCCATATTTACCTATTGATTTACCCAGCCTCCGAAACCCAAAAAGCCTCCACCTCCATCTATTGCCACAATACCAAAAGCCTCGTCAAAAGACGGCAAGACAGCCCTGTTCCCCAAACTCCCAGAGAAAGCACCTGTAGCTGAGGTTCCGCCCCCAGAGAAGAAGCCAGAGGTCAAGCAAGAGGTCAAACACAAAGGGGAGATAACCAGTGTCAAGAATAAGGAAGCACCAGGTAATTCTAGATTAGGTCTGTGTAGTTACTATCTTTCCATTGAAGGCTCTCTGATACCCCTAGAGGTTAAAAACTCTTTTCAGTGTCTATAGTCATCAATGCCAGAGGTTATTTGCACTGATCAAGTCACAAAGCTATAAAATGAAGTTAAGCCAATATTTCTTCCATTTCTTCGGCTTTCTTCTAGTTTGTACATAAGTGTCAAGTAATTATTTTCTTCATGTTTTAAAGACAGCTATGAAAAGTTTTCTGCTGACATATTGTTTGGCTTTATCTGAGAGTTTGCCTTCAATGTGAAGATATAACTACATGATATTATTTTGGTCATTTTGGTGAAGGAATTATGACTAGATGTGGTTTTACAATTTTATACGTCTATATTCTTGAATTTGTTTTTGTCCAAGGAGATTCAGATTATAGTCATCTTTATATCAAATAGCTCCTCAGAAAACATTGTTTAGTTTCAATAGATTAAATAGTCAAAATGAAAGGTAATGGCTAAAATTCTTGTTCCAATTTCTGATATTGATGTACTTTCAAGTTAGTTAGTGTGAAATGTCATAAATGTAATCCAGTGTCATTTTCAAGAAGCCAATTTAAGTTAAATGAGTTTTGTAAAGACCAGGAGATAAGAATGTTCTTCAAGAGCTTTGTTCCATTGAACCATATTTTCCTCATTGACTCAACTTGAATCAATATCCTGGTTTGTCATTACTGATCATTCAGTTGATTCACTGAGAAAAGTATCTTGTGAGGCATTGCTACTTCTGTACTGAAAGTAAGTGATTCTTGGTTACTCATTCTCCTTCAGTTATTTGCAATTTAAATCTCATTCAAGAATATTGATTTAAGAAAGCTCATTTACATATACAGAAAATGACACGAAGACCTAAATTATAGAGAATATTGAGTTGATTATACATTTCAGGAGCACATTTTGTAAGATAATGGTAGTGACTGAGTTTAAATATGAATGATATGAAGGTTGGCAGCCATTTCTCATTCAAGCAAATTAACCCTTACGATGCAGGTATATATTTTTGCTCTACAAGCCCACGTGGCGGAATTGTTTTGTCCGGTGCCAGCCACCGTTATATCCTGATTAACCGCTTCTTTATTTTTGTGCGCGGATATACATATGATACATGGAAATAAAGACAATTCTCTCTTCTTTACGATGATGTAAAAATTATAAAATTATCTCTAATGGTTCATGAGATATAAATGCCGCAAGGTGGGTACCCTCAATCATTTTTGAGAAAAGGTTTGATATTTTATATCCGGGAGCAGCCAAGACTGCTTGCAGTCAATATTTTGCCTTATCCTGAAAGTTACGGATTTCGCCAAGAGGGCTTACGTGCCATTTTATATTTGGCCCGTAAATATCACGCGCCCCGCATCGTAAGGGTTAATACTTTTAAAGTAACAAGTCTATGTCTGCTAGGTATGATAAGAAATAATTTGGCTTCAGACCTACGCTCAAAGCATAAAGAAACATCATGTACAGATGTATGATAGACTAGTGATCAAAGATATGCTTCCCTCAATGAGTAGCATCATTCTTACCTTAAAGGGGCAGTAGCACGTTTTGAAAATTTTATATTTTAAATTTTTCACTGATAATTTCAGGTTTATGCAAAATGTATTACTTTGATAGTGTCGAAAATCTCATTTCACAAACCAATCATGCATAGTCAGAGAACAAATTATGAAGATTCACATAAAGCCCATTGGCAGCCATTTTTGTGTGAACACCTGTAATTCATTTTATGTAAGAACTTTACATTATCAATTTGATTTACTACTGCTTCATTTAGTTTAAATACCTTGTCTTTCAATTGGAACCATTTATTTTCATATTCTCTACATAACTTTACCCCCTTAAAAACTAGCTACTACCCCTTGAACTTATGTAAGTAAATGAAACAGCTCCATAGGGCTATGAGTATTCCAGATACTTAATGGTAGTTGAGAGAGATGTTCATTCTGAGATTTACCTTGCTCATGTCATTGCTGAAATAAGACCGCTATGACTATTATTGTAGGTAATGCTGAGGTAAATCACAAATGTCTATATCTTGTCCAGCTATAATCCCATTAATTGTAAGTTAAGCAATGGAGTTTTTCTAGCTCCTGTTACATTTGTTGCTGCTGAAAGAAGAGCCCTATGACTGTTATAGGTAACGTTGTGTATTTTATCACCAGCTGCAGGCAGGGGACACCACTATCAAAAACAGACAAGTAAGCTGCACGTAATGCCTGTATGAAGTGTATCACCTACGGTTATACATGCTAGATAACACGAGCTAGTGTGAGGCTTGCTGCCCTTATGTCAGCGCTTTAACAGGGCTAGATGCATGACTAGCAGACTCTGGTTGAGTTGGGGTGCAGCACGCTTTTTATATACAGCAGAACCATCCAGTTACTGGTTCTCATGTAATTGTTTTAACGTTTTGTAAAGACGAACTATCAAATAAGTCTGGACTTCACAGTATGGAATCCTAATTTGGCCAATGGTCGATTGTAGCATCCTTTTCATTATTATTAAGTTATTAATATTCAATTTGTAACTTGCATTTCATATTTATGGGACGTACGGGATTAAGAAATATAGTTTAACACTGCTTCATAATTAAGTCGTTGGATAATTTTCATCTTGTGCATGGGATGATTTCATCTTTATCATACCGGTAATTGAATCTTCAAAACAAATATTTTTGTTACTAGCCAATTATAGAAATATCACATTGACCACTTTTCCTGGTCACCAAAGTGCAAAGCTGTTCTCGCCTGCTGTAGATTAGTTCCTGATTATATACACAGAATTTCTCTATAACCTTATTACTAAGTAAGGAGCTGACAGGTTATTTCCTGTTTCAACAGACGGGTCAGTAGAACGGCCAATCCCGCCGGTCACAGCAACAAAAAAACCTTCCATTCCACCCCCTGTGGGTAAGAAGCCCCCTCCCCACAAACCTGACCCTCCAAAACCGAGCGAACCCAAGGTGGAGCCCAAACCAATGGTCTCCTCCGTGAAGGAGGTCAAAAGTCGTGAGGAGTCATTGGAGGAGAAGGAAACAGCGGGGTCGGACCAGGGTAAACTACTTTATTGTCTCCGGGCTAACGATGTTGTCGGTGTTGGGAGATGAACAGCGCTGTTTTCCTCGCATGGTCCTTGGTTTTTTTTCACAGTTAATTCCCAACTTCCTTCTGCACACCGCCCTCACATGCTTGTTCCTTGTTGCCATAACAACGGTGCTTGATGTTGTCAGTTCAACTAGAATTTGCTGCATGAGTTTTTGAGTTGGTTTATTGGTAGATTGAGCAGGCTGTAGAACTTGATCTTGATTATTTCAATTTCATCTTTTCTTATTTTTTCTTATTAAATTTGCTTCATGAGATTTTGAGTTTGTTTGTAGGTTGTTGAACCCGGTCATATTTATAAAAAAATACATTTATGGGTCTTTTATCGCTTTAATGTCCTAAGCTGATTATATTGATCATGTTTTCTCAATGCCGTATTGTAATTACTGTCCATGTCGTTATATTTGAGTATTGCTTCCTCTCTTGATTGTATTGCTAAGGAAAAGATTTCAAATCCTGGTTTCTTTGAAAATGTAACATGGAAGTAGGGATTCTGGGAATCATTTGATTATCTATCAAATTTGTTAGATTAACGTTAAGAAGTGAATCTCTGACTTTGAAAAGAGATGTGTATATTATTAGAGTTCCTGTCAGTGTACATCAATTTCAGGTTGTTATATTACGGTACAGTAAATAACTTTGTACTGGGTTCAGTGTTAGACTGTTGAGGATATCAAAGCTAAACAATGCAGGGTCAAAGGTCATTGTTATCAAGTCATGATGTACAAAGTTCCAGCTATCAGATCAAAGATCATCATTAGAGTTGTGATGTAACTCACAGTCAGATGTAGTCCAAACTGGATACAGCTGAACTGTTGGGGTGTTGTGGCATTGGTATGTTGTTTTGAATACAAGCGTCAACTTTGAAAGAACTATTTCATGTTAAATATTTCTATGATAGTATTTGGAGTCATTTTATAATCTCTTATCAGCTATAGTGTCGTTTTGATTTTGATATTGTCTTACAACTGATTCAAACGTTTGTTGATGCAAGAACTTTAACTTTTAGTTTCTTTCATCTGTCATTACAACCTTTATGGTCTTCTTTTCTTTCAATTGCTTCAATGTGCCACCAAGTTGTTGTAAAATATCCATGGATCTTGTTAAAGTTTCATTACATTGCTTATGACTGAGTAGTTTTTCTTTTCATAGCTTGTTCCTTCATTGTCAAATTATCAGTGCGAACTCATTTCAACTCATTTGTTTAAATTTTAATGGAATTTATTGACCTGCATGACTTTCACTGATCTGCGTCAAATAAAATGTGAAGGAATTTTTGTCTATGTGAAACACAACATAATGAAGAAAATGACCCACGCCACTGCTACAAGATATGACTTTTTAACAGCAATGTATAGAATCCATCATGCCAATACTAACAAACATTTATATAAGAGGGGAATATCTTTGTTTTTACAATCAAATCAAAACTTATTAGATGACTAATTTTTAAAAAACAAAATCAAAATTATTATATTCTCTACAGAATTTCACTCAAAAGCGATTGAGATCATCTGAAAGAATTGAAATTATTGTGAACCTAGCCTTCATGAGTTCTTTGTCTTAGCTAAATTACTTCAATTGTTAAACTCCACGTATGGCACGTAATTTATCTCTTAAGAATTGTTTCACACTTATGGGTTATGATTTGTTGATGGAAACAGAGATATTTTGTTTATATTACCGGTACTACCCATATGTTTTGTATATTACATGTACATTTATATTTATATTATTGCATCTTGTAACAGTACAAATGTGAGTTGTCAGTTGTATTTTATAAGAACATTACAGTGATCATGTTAATTCTTTGTACAGTGTTCAATTGACATCAAAAATATATTTATAGAATTATTTAGTGTTTCAATGTCATTTGAGTTTGGTTTTATGTTTGATAATTTGGTTTAAGAATGATACAAAATTTAAAATACTATACAATTTATAACTTTAATTTTTCTCCCTTTTATCAATTGACATTTTATTGTATACTATATGAGCATGTTTTTGCCAGTTTTGCTTTTTAGTATATAACTGCTTTTTGTTTCATGTTTACCCCATCATTATTGAACATTTATTTTACTCTCAATATGTATTGTTATATAGATATGATATTATGAGAGGTATGCGACTTGTATTCTCCTTTCAGCCTACGCCATTTCATTACTTTTGTTTAAAGGAGATTAAATGTTATTGATTGAGCATTAAGGATCTGGTAAATTGACATGCCATTCTTCTTTGTTGGTTTAAATTAAGATATGAAATTGAAACTTTTATGTTTTACATGGGACATTTTTAGAATGTCGAGATTATTTTCGAATTATTTCTGTATGATAATGGTTTTACTCTAGTGATTATTTTCAACATTTAAAAAATGGCATCTCCGTAATATAAAATATTACAGGTTTCTATAGCATTCATTGCACATACCATTTATAACCATTGGATATCTTAGTGGTAGAGAAGAAAAATGTTATTATAAATGTGGATATGATTTTCTTTGCAGAAGCAAACTTTGAGTCACTAGAGCCTACATCGCAAAAACTCATCCACTTGACGGCTCAGAGAGCGAAGGGACCCAAGAAAAGGCCTCCATCAACAATATTTAATCAATCTGTAAGATTTTCTTTGTTATTACTTTGAATTCATTACATCCTTGGTTAGCTAGGGCTGAATGTTGCAGTGATATACACTTTATCACCCCTGGGAATTTCCTCAGAGAAATCTGTACCAAATTACAGAATGTCAAACTATATTCTTTTAGATTTTATGTTTTCTTTAAACTTTCATCAAATTAAGTATCAAGCTTGCTTTTTGTCGCATATTATGCAGTGTTTATAATATAACCCGTCCGCCAGTCCTTAACTGGCTATTTTTTGTCAGGACTGGTTACTTTTTGGTCAGGACTGGTAACTTTTCAAATTTTTTCTTTATTTTCCCCTTAGGAATTGACCAAATAATTTTCAGGACAGGCTAGGTATTTTATACACTGTAGTATTGAATGTAAGGGTTTGTACCAAACTTCACATTATCTATTAATTGTCGTGTTGAATGAAAGGTTGTTGGTTTCCTCTATCAAAGATGTTGACCTGTAAGTGTTGGGTCTGCCATTTTAGATTTGACATGAAATTATGCTGTATTGTTACAAATATTGCAATAAAATGAAAATCAACTTAATACATTAATAGAATATCCACACATTTTTAAATCATTGATAATAACTAATCACTAATGCTTTGCATTGGTGTAGCATGCATGACCTTTCTGAGATTTGTAGCGCTGGTGAATGACTTAACTTTCTATTGTTTTTATTGTTGACGGAGTGCAATCTTCTCTATCTAATAGACCCTTTTTCGCGCGCTCATTTACATACGACCTTGACCTCATTAACATAACAGCTGATCGAGATGGAGGCAAAACATGGCGGTGAGTGAAGTGGCGACTCGCTTGCATTTTTTCAATTATACTCGCTAATGAAACATTTCCTGTCCAGGAAAGACGGCAAAATGGTATCCTTTGTAACTGTAAAAGCATAAACACTTTACATTGCACACTGTCAATCAGTATTATGTTTTGAAAGTAGTTTTTATGTCTGCAAAACAACGTAAACATTAAGGCGGCCATGTTTGTCATTTGGTTGTCTGTGATAGTCTTTTTGATACACATGACGAGATGTCCATTCCTGAAAATAAATGAACTTAAAATCGGTGTATCATTTAAATTTGAAAAAAAAATATCTACAAACGGGGATATTTTCTTACCGGCTAGATTGCATTACTTCCTGATTGACAATATTCACATGTAACTCTTTACCCAAGTCAAGTGAAAACAACATGGGATATTTTTTGCTCAAATTGTTTTGCAAAAAGAAAATTATTTGAATGTAATCGATCAGCCTTTGAGGGATTGGATTACCTACAATAAGCAGTGTGCAGTAAACTAAAACAGTATTCCATCCCTGTTAAAATGAATCTTTTTAATGAAGAAATGGTTTGCTGTACAAAATACAGGTTAATATGTCATGCAAAATTATTTTGAAATAATATTCCATCTGAGATTCAAATTACTGATTCGGGATCAGCATAGGCAGATCTATGTTTAGGTATATTTTATCTTAATATTGCATGAGCCAAAGAAATAGTACTATTTGGAGAAAGAACAATCTGCAGTGCTATATATCTTCATTTCTTAGCTTATAAATAATACATCCCACTACTTCCTGAAAAGTGATGTTGTGATAGACAAATTAATTTGCTTTGTTTTTCATTAAATACAATTTAAATTGGGATCCTTATATTTTTATGACTGTATAATTATTGATAAACATCATTAGATCTTAATGATGGATGTGAGAGAATATTATGATAATATTCATGATTTAGTTTGTTCATGTTGGAGAAGAGCCTTCAGATAAAAATCTTAATTTCAAACAAAATAAAAAACAACCTATATTTATGTTTATTTATGCAAATTTGTCACTTAGGGCTTATATAATTAGCTTACTATCCCATGAACAGGATTTTGTTATTAAGGATATTACCAGAATGACAGATAAAATACCACTGAAGTCTGGACATCAAAAACATGTTTCAACATTACACATCAAGTAAAAAAACTATGATTTAATCCATATATATAATATTATTGTTATATTATGTATATGTAGGAGGTAATATTTGAATATGTTGTTAAATTCAAGTCATCTAAAATTTGTCAAATTTAAGAGTTTCAGACTCAAGAGATTTTATTACATGATTTTATATATTTTGATTGTAAAAACAATATTAGTGAGTATAGTGACAAGGGACAAAATTCAATCCCTTTACAGGGATTTGGAAAGACATTTCACATTGGGCCATTTTCAGGATTTTCAATATTTAGCCTTTACAGCAATAGTAAACTTCAATTTGTTAATGGGACATTTTTTTATCCAATGTGCAAAATGGCCCATGACCCCTGTCTTTCCAAATCCCTGCCTTCACATTTCTAGAATAAACTTCAATATATTGTTTGATTATCCTAATTTATCAACCAAAGCAACCTTGTTGAATATTTCTTTTATGAAATAAATTCATTGTAAGAACAGGATTTGTGCCTGCGGCCCTACACATGTGAGTTGGGTAGACATTAAAGATTTTTTAGTTATTTTTTGTATAAATAATTTCACTTTAATAATTTAGCTTCCTTACCTTAATTCTATCATATTATATTATGAATTTTGTTTTTAAATAAATTAAATGTACAATCTCCCCTATGCATGTTTTGAGTACACATGATTACTATAAATACAGTTTGTTTTTATCAGTCTCAACAACAAATCATCGAAAATTTAATTATTTTGCCATGATTACAGATCTGATATTAAATCTAAAACCATTGAATATTTTTTTGTATTGGTTCCAAAGATTACAATATACATATAGTTGTCATGGCATAACAAGACAGAATATAATGTCAAGTTGAAATTATAATCACATAACTAATTATTTTTAAAAATATGATGCAAGTAAAAGTCATATTGGTCAAGTAAGTACTGGAATAAAAGGGTTCCATTGAGATTGAAAATTTCTAAATATTGTTTCTCTTTTGAATAGTTTTTAATAAAAAAGGTTGTTTCAGTTTTTTTTAAATTAACCTGAAGATTGAAAAGTTTATTTCTTATGCTGCATAAATAATAATTGTGCCTCTTTGGAGATGATGATATGTTTCAGTAGTTTATTTTAATAAAGGGTACCAAACCACACTATTGTATTTGGAACATGTCGAATGAGGATATATAAAATGCCCATAGACTTACATGTTGAATGCCTGTTGCAAGAATAATTTTCATTCATAGTGATAATAGATTTAAATTACACAAAGCTAGGAAAGCATCTCAGCTGAAGTCACATAATTTCCTCTTACTTTCCCATTGATTAATTCTTGAATGTCGACTTATTTAAGCAACAAATACACAACATTTTTGGCGACTGTTCCATTGATGTCCATGTTGAATCATGAGTTTGCTGTATATAAATGATGTTTTGCTGCAATTGTCTAAAATAGTTAATAATAATCCGATTTTTTGATGAAAATTATGTATTTCTAGCTGAGATGATTTCTAATGTTATCAATACATATTGGCAACAATTTGGCCATAAATCAATAAATAAAAAATATTCTAACCACCTAATAACATGCAAGTCAATGGGAATTTCGAGAGTCTTGAGTCACTTTGATATTGGACTACCGGAGAACCTCTGTTAATGCTTAGTAGATCTATATTTTCAAAACATCAATCAGGGATCGATACAGGGTTAAATATAACATTTAATTCATATATTTCTACGGCAGAAGATCATCTACATGTCGGCATGCTTCTATGTTTGTTTGTAAACAAACATCGAAGGTGTCGTCACATGTCAACATAGACCCCGTCAAAAAAAAAATCCCAAACCAGTCACGTCAAATATTCCTTTAAACATGACTTAACTACAATACATACTAGCAAATAATTATATTTGTGTGGTTGAATTACTTTTAATATTTGAAAACTACGCGCTCGAAATGTTGAGGCAACTGGAGGAAAGCTATGGAGCTTCCGGTCTTTCTGCCTCCACTGAATATTCATGAGCTAGCCGTCGCGTGAAATTTCCCGCGAAAAAGGGTCTATTGTCAAATCTAAATCAACAAACTTTTATCTTCAGTTACATGATTCAGCTGGTCAGTGTTAAGATCATGTACTTATAACCCTCTGATTAAAATCATACTGTCCCAATTTTGACCCGATTTCATATCAAAGTAAACACGAATCCTAAACAGTACCAAGCAATAATTTTCACCTGTGCAAAACAATTAATGAATTATTGTTAATTTCTTCCGCTAACCGACGCGCTATTTTTAGACATCATGTGCCGTTTCCATATAAGGAAAGTTCTAAACGGCCTTGACCTTAATATCAGTGAAGACGGAACCAAGTCTTTATATTCCTTCACTATCCAGAACGAGGCTAAGCCCGCATGATCAAGCAACAAGAACCCGGAAGTGGCTTACCCGACCACGACATGCCACTTAAAAAGTTCGTTTTATGTCATTTTGGAACATTTATTTCTAGATAAAGATTTTACATAATCTAAAACAATATCTATATTGTCTATATACCAAAAATATGTTCATTTAGTATTTAGGATACGGTGAAACGATGACGGTCGCCAACGTAAAGTTTTGGTCTTTTCAAAAGCGTGACATCGGAGTCAGATTGTGTATCTTCGAAACTTCATTGCTGATTTCTTTTCAACATAACCATCAACATTTTAAAAAAGATTTATCAAATGATGACTTGGACTAATAATTTTTGGGTTTCCCCCCGATGTATCTCTGTTACTGTTATTCAAACCGAATTCCTTCGGTAACAGTTGATTTTGACAATCACGGACCTAGTGACCCCATTGAATAATTATGAGACTGACTAATTTGAGTGAAAGTTGTTACTGAGGAGAAGTTTTCCAAGGTGAAATATATGATATACATCAATATTATTTTCCAAAGGTATCTACTTAGCTAGTTAGAAAATCGAAGTCGGCCTACAAGATGAATACAGTGAAAGTTATATCAGTCACATCCAGATAATTCAATTTGCCAACTGAAATGTCATTTGAATATTTTTTCAAATAAACAAATATATCAAACAAGGTAAGTAATTTTAAGAAATATTCAATTTATTTAGATATTGATTAGAGCAAAATTGTAAAGCTATCAAATTCAATTCCAAAGGACATGATTAGAATATAATAAAGCATGATATTCATTTGTCATTACTAAATAGAAGACATTTCCAGATAATAGTAATCATGTATGAAAGTGTTGTATCTACCAATGAGAACAAATCTCATGTCTAATATTTTGAATCAATATTTGCTTTCACATGAATGATTTGTAATATGATTAATGTATAAAATTCTTTACATTATAGAATTAACCATGCTTTAAAATATTATGTATGTATTACAGATATGACAAACATAGGTCAAAACTTTTTAGGTAATTCATTGCGTATTTTTTTCTTGATACCATTTCATAATTATTCATGTAACTATGAAGTACATCTTGTCAATAAATCAAAGGTTTTGCATATCACTCTCAATCCACAATCAGAAGGTATAATTTGAATTTTACTGATGTTCATTTAGAATCATTGAGTGTGAATTTATTTTTAAAGTATGTTTATTATAAATTGAAAGCTTTCAAATCAAATCAAATCAACACAATTTTTTCAAACTATTGAAAAGGTAAAGTTTATACCTTGGATGGAAATCATAAAAGTATACAAATTCTAAATCAAAACATTAATTCCAGACTGACATTTTAATGATATTGAGCTATATTCAGAATGCAAAAAAAATCATCATAATTTTAATAATCATTCCTTGAACTCTCTAAGTATGATTAAATATTTACATTTAATTTGACCAAAAGTAAAAACAAAAACCTCTAAAAATTATTAATGATTATGAAAAGAGAACCAGTGTTGAAAAAAAGACAACCACATAAAAATAGTGTTTTTTGTCAGATATCAATGCAATTTTGAAAAGCATAATTGATCATACCCAAATTGCTAACATTAATTGATTCATAAATAAAATATTTTTGATAATGCAAATTGAATTACCCTGGCTTCTTTATATACTATGGACATTTACTATAGTCCCTAACAAAACAAAAATAATTCATGTCATATTCATTTTAATTTTTATGCATTTTTTTTACACAGATTAGCCTAATGATTTTGCAATGGAAGGGAATATAATTTTAGAGTGGGACATCATCTGTTCTTAAATCAGGAATAAGTTTGCATGAATAGAAATTACTTTCTGGTGTAATTAAAACAAAACTGCACTGCACAGAAAAAAATTCATTCATTCATTCATTCAAGCTTAGGTCTTTTTAATAAAACAGAAGAAAAAAATTTACCTTACGGTGATTCACCAGAAAAGATTTTGTTCAATGTGTCATTTGTAAAGCGCAAGTACAAATGTGAAAGATAATACCAGTATGTCCAGTGAAATGAAGGTAAATATCCACATACAAATTTAAAAAAAAAAGAAAAGATAAATATAAAGTTTATACCATGTTATATATTGTATCTAAAAGTGTAGATTACTTTTTCTTAATCTGTAACTAATCGTGTGAGCTGATTAATTGATTACTTGACTATTTTGAATTGCTTTTTTAGACCCTAGAATTTAAGAATGTCAATATTTATGATTTTAATAATCAATAACAGGTATTCATCTACCTATGTAAGAACCTTGTGTATGTTTTCTGGATTATCAAATTAGGAGTTGATGATACTATAAAGAGGATATTAATTGAAAATTGGGGATGTGTATGTGTTAAGAAAAGGGAATTTAGGAAAAGTTCTCAACAAATTTTAGTGTTTTAGACCAAGTATTTGCCTTGTGGCATTGAGTCACAATGTAAGAGTCAAAAGTTGTGATTTGTTTTAATTTCATGACAATTTGAAAATTATCAATGAATAAAATCATTGATGTAAATATTCAAATTGAATCAAAGCTAACATATAGGTGTTTCTATTTTCTATAAAACAGATTATATTTTTTTCTGACACAACTTAAAAACAGCCACTAGGGTTATTTGCCTTAACCCCCCTTTTCAGGAACTAAATTAAACTAAATATAATCTAGGACTGTCAGTTGGTGCCAGGGGCTTTTGGACATTCTGCTGTTGAGTCATGGATGATCTTTCTCTGAAGATATGTTGAGTACAAAAAGTATCAAACTATGTGAACACACCTGTTTCATTCATTATACTGTGTACAAGGTGATTGGTCCCATCAAAATCCTAAGAAATGTTGTACTTCACCAAAAGAAAAACTTTAAATACATACACACTTAAAGAAATCATGAAACCTTTAACTTAATTTAGGTTTTGTTGGCATTGGAAATTGATAATCATGCTAACATGTACCTAAAAAACTTAATTAAAATTATCATTTGTGATTCATCTGTCAAAAAAAATTGACACATCAAAACACATTTTAAACATAAGTCTTTTTTTTCTTTTAAACAGTCTTAAATTTAAGTAACAAAATAAATTGATTTTTCGTTAACTTTTTGGATTATTTAAATGCAGTAAAACTTGTGATACAGATACATGTATGTGTCTCTTGTCAGCCATTACATTACTATTGTGTCTACCTACATGTGACATCTTACATCTTGCATTTTGACAGGACTGTTTTGTGTACCTTTCTCAATGGCAGTTGCAAAAGCATCATAATGATAATTGACATGAACTCTTAAAAATTAGAGCCATTGGTTCTGTAGCTCATCAAGCATTATATGAAAGATTATACAAATGACCACAGATTTACCTAATAAGATAAATTGAAAAGGGAGAAAAAGATTATCCCGGTCAATTATTACAGTATTTATTTATAATAAAATAGTGAAGACAGATTTTAAAACCCCAGCCTCCTAATTAATTTTATATACAACAAACTAATTTATTTTAAATCAGATCTTTTATTTTGTTTATGTTTAATGAAGCGCAAACACACATCCCATTAGTAATGCCAATTATGTATCTTCTCATTTGGCTTGTTTTCTTCAACTGGTCCTCCCTGAAAACATCCCATCACATCATCTGCCTAGGAAAGTACTGTCCCAAGTCACATCTTCCCCTTTTCCTTTCTCTTTCCTCTTGAAAACCCTTCAAACAAAAAAATTAACATAATACACAATAGAAATAAAAAATTAGTCATACCAGTATTGTAATGTTGATAATAAACTCTTCAGGTGCTTATAGATTGTAGAAAAGATAAAAGTTTGATGAAATTGATGTCTTTAAATTCCCAGTTTTTATCTTTAATAGAATAGAGCATAGAATGGTGTTGTCAACAAAACCAACATGAGAGTCAATGGCTCTGTAACTCATCAGGCTTTATTTCATTTATAAAATACATGGTGAATTTGGGTAAAACGCCTCTTTCAAGTTAATTATCTTTTCTATCACTGCTAGTATTATGGCAGGGAGAAAGATTGCAAAACTATTGTAGCTATGCAATCAAGAGGCCCATGGTTCGAATCCCGCCAGGTGCTCTGCAGTCTGTAGTAGAGAGCTGCTCTACGAGCAGTAAGGTTTAGGTGCAATTCTAAACTGAATTTCAGTGCAGTTCCAACCATGGTTCGCTAGTTCCAGCTCATGCTTGCAGGTTTCACTGCAATGCATAGCTACAATGGTGTTGCAGGCTTTTTTCCCTGCATTAAAACTTGAAAGGGATGTTAAACCCAAAAGCAGCTGTACACAAAGTTTCAATCATAATTCAGCATTTTGCTTCATAGAAGGATAGGAAAAAAGATTTAAGGGTATGGCCCAATTTAACCTTATTTGGAGACACCAATGGAAATGAGGTTTTGAAAAACAGCTGATTTACATGGAATTAATGTTCCAGGGTGGTAATCTATGAATAAAACTAAGAGTTAGGACTGATCCAAAACTTTCCCTTCCCAATCTATCATTTATTATCCTTATCAGGTAAGGAATGTGCAAAGCTTTCTAATCTAGACCTTTAGGTTTGTCAAAATTGTAGCTAAGGCCTAGAAAAAAAGGTAATTTGTTTCTGGTTTCTGCCCGCGTCAGTTTCAAATCCCCACATCAAGCCTTTTTTCAAGATGTCAACAAGGTTTGATTGTAGTCCCATGGCCCAGAAAGCATCATTGAAACACAGGCTCTTGTTACTTGTTTCTGTCTGTGAGTGTCTTCAAAGGTTTTATGGTTTTTTTTTATTCAAGTTAAAAAATTTGTTTTTATATATTGGGGGGTTGGGGGGGGGGGGGGGGGGGGGAGTTAAAAATAACAAAACATTTACTATACGGGCGGGGGGGGGGCTAAAAAGCAAACAATTTGTGACCCAGGTCAATCCGAAAAAGAACAATGAGCCTTTCATTGAACATAGCATGGACAGTGTTCTTTCACTTTCAGATTTAATTTTGAATTGTTTTAGCATTTATATATGGTTAACTAACATACCCTATATAGTTAACTCCTTCAGAGATTCCATGCTGTCTTATCATGCAGGGTTGTGTTTCTAATTTCTCTGTCCTCCTCACTGTTAGTGGTTCTCATCACCCTTGTCCATACTGTAACATTTTCAGCAGAAACATTATATACACACACACAATTTCCAATCACAAACAATCCTATAATACAAAGTCTGTTGAGAGTTTATATTTCATACAGGCTCTAAGGAAATACAGAGGAATACAGACAATTTTTTTGGTTTACTTTTATTACATCGTTAATCTGATTTATAATGTGAATACAGTAATTAAGACAAACTATCATAATTCCTCTGGTTAAAATAGGTCAATAAAAATAGAATTGATATTGATCTTAATATAAAAAAATTAATAAAAGAAGAATAACTATTCTAAAAAGAGATGAAATGATTTTAATTATTATCAGTTTAATTTTAATATTACACATGTTCATGTCAATCTCACCAGAATTGATTCAGCACTGCCATTAAAAGAATCAAGTGAATCCAGTTTAGCACTACTACTGGAAACTGGTTCCCACTGACCCCAATCTGTTATAACAAAATGTAAAGAAGAAATAATGATTAACTTGAAAGGATCAGGGATAAATTTACCTGTGAGTCCTGCTTCAAATACTCATAAAATCTAGAAAGGGCTCATAGAAATTTAAGCTGTGAGTGATGCAAAGTTTTTTTTGTGATACTATGTGCTTACTTATTAGGACTCATTTAAATCAGCTAGGACTCACAAGACTTTTAGTAGCGAGTCCCTTGACTCAGAGGGTCCTATCTGTAGATTGATCACTGAGGGATATTCAAAAAAAATATCAATAAAAACAAAAGTAAGAAATATTTATATAAAGTTTGTTTTTGTGTACTTAAACAAAAGAAATATTTACATGAATTAAAATCACATAAAATGCCCATTAATTTCAATTGTTGAACTGATAAGAACAAAATGCATCTTATTGGTAAAGATATAGCAATTAATTAAAATCCTTTGAGGTTTATCCTAATTTAGCCCAATCTTAATTATATATTTTGTGTGACTGAAAAACTTTTTACAAGGAAAACAATTATGGTAAATAATCACTTGTAAAGACAAACTAATGTAACTTTAATACAATCAAAATAAGAACATACATGTATGCTTATCATCAAATCAGTCATTTACATAAAAAAAATCTTGATACATAATATAGATATGATGTATTAAGACATTAAAATATGTGGATAAAAAAGTAAAAGAAAGACTAAAACAAACATTAAATTACCTTCTCTTCTAATTAAAGGAGTGATGATAAAGATTTTTCACAGAAATACGATACACATCACAATATCTTAAGGTTTTTTACAGAATAAAACATTTACTTTTGATAAATATTCTTTTGTTTGGGCAAAATAAGCAATTTCAAAGTTAACATTACTTATCATAATACAAAGAATGTATCACTATTGTCACTATTCACCAATAAGAGTGTGAGTGTGGAGTTTTGACAAAATATCAATACATCGAGAATCTTGATACCCCAACCTGGCGATATAAGAATTGTTATATGATATCTGTATTGTGATACTTATTGTTAACTTAAAACTTCTTACTAAGCCTAAAAATAACAGGATTTTTGTCAAGTTATTGTTTTTTCTCTCTCAAATACCCTGAAAATAATATATTGTGACATGTCTAATATAATTGTCTATCATATTGAATGATATCGTTCTTTAATACTATAATACGTATCATATCGTGACATGTCTGTATCGTCACAACTCTAATTTCATCATGTTTCAGACTTTAATCTAGGCCTAATGAGGGAATCCAAGACTTGAATATTTGGTGATCATGAATATTCATAAAATTGTACTAAACACTCAACAAATGAACATAGAAAATGATGAAGCATTTAGAAAATAAAATAGTTTTTAAAAACCCAAAATGTTTTTATGATTTTGAAAAGTATTAGTAAAATATTTCTAAGTATCATTGAGTCATTTTTATTTTTTCTAAATTATCACAATCACTATTATCTATGCAATTGTAAATTGATAACATCCATATAGATATTAAATAACATTAATATTATGACAATTGGGTCCAACCTTATTCCAAATGTCATGCCGCTCTAGAAAACATCCCCTTCCTCCGTGTTTTGATCTGTGAGCAGCTGGTGAGTGGGATCACTCAGTCAAGCAAGACATTTCCTCGTGAGACGGTTCAGGCCTGAAATAAACGTAAATAGGTAGCTAATACACATCATGGTAACGATCGTTCCTGACTTTTTAAAAATCATATCATGCTCGATTCGTGGAATTATATTATTAAGAAAAGACTGATTTAAAAAAAAATTGTGGTAGTCGAAAAGGTGACTATACAGCTTGCTATCCGAGAAAAGATCTAGAGCATTCGTGCCAAGTTTCGGTTTAGGCCGATCTAGGGCAAACTGATATTGTCACTTCGTGTTGTCGACGGGATCCCCGCAATATATATTAAGTTCATAGAAAAGGTGATATCTTACCATGCAGCTAGAAGTCGCTCTGCTGGAATCTCGTTGAGTACTCAGTATTTACATCAATGGTCTCCCTCACTATTTTCCATCGCTCAAATTGAGCCCGCTGACTAACTCGACCGATGGCAGCCATATTGCAAAGTTATTTTTAGCGCAAGCGAACGCGCTAACCAGTTATGTGAGATTTTCCTTCAATCTGGGCATGCGCAATGCTCTTTGACCTAGAAAATGTCTACAGCCAATTTCCGCTGGCCACTAGCGGGAATTTTAAATCCGCTCTTATCGCTCTTTTTGTGAACGATCAGTGTGTAAGATTAGTCTAAATCGATTTTACAAAGTATGTTCTTTCATTTTCTGCAATAAAAATTTTTTCCCATAGGGTCAATGTTAAAGGGGACAGTATGATTTTAAATTGACCGTGCTGTGAGGAATAGAATTGTAAAAATGTTGACAATGAGTATTTGAAACAAATACAGCCTCTCAGTATCAGTATACCTTGTCTCATTTTTCTGACGTAAGCTAAATCCAGAATCAGAAATCGCAAAGCTTCTGTATCAATAGACTGGTAACTCCAGTGTACCAACGGTATAAATACATGATCGCAGCTAAACGTTATTTAAAAACAAAACGGTGATTGAATCCCTGATGACATGGCTTTGTTTGCACTTACTGGATCCATCAACTCTTAAGTAGTTAGGCTGCATTCTGACCTTGGGTAGACATTCTGGGTAGCCTCAATAATTTCTTAAACTTTTATTCCCCAGAATGCACTCAATTTAAGTCTGACTGCTTATAAAATATTGTCGTTACTTGAATGTCCTCATAACTTTTTCAAAAGAAAAAAAAGTAACTTTCCCTTTCATTATTTTCCTCTGCTTTGCTTAGCCGGAAATGGAGCCAGTTGAGACCCCCGAGATTAACAACATCACCTCCCCGACAGCCCCTGCAGTGCCCTTGGTACCTCCCCCTACACATAATGATAAACATGCACACATAAAGGACAACAAACAGGTAAGTCTAGAGGTTTTGAATAAAGGGGTTGTGGAACTTTTAAGCAAAGAGATGAAAGCAAAATTCAACTGGAACAGGTATTCTAAATTGGAGAACTTGTTCCTTATTCTTTTCTACAATTAATGTTTTAAAAAAGAGACTGGAACAGGATTCCAAACTGATGTTTTAATTCTGAAATATTGGAAAATGAAAGTACTACTGGCAAATAATGCTCACATAAAAGACAAGAATTGGGCAAGCAATAGAGGGGATGATACTATTATCATGCAGTCATTTGTCTGTGGTCTGAAATAATAAAAATAAAGTGCCCTTGTCTGTATTAAAAATTATTTTGACCCAAAGGAAACAAGTGATCTAGGGCATTTAAATGAAACAGTTATTAAATAAGTATGATATTTGTGTGTTCAGACTGTGAGTGAGATAGAGAAGAAGCCAGCGGTGCACCCTGCTGAACACACCAACCATCACCATCACAACACCGCACCCCCTCGACCGCCCGAACCCTCGCACCATGGTACGTATCAGTCTTCTCTTCATCACTTGCTATGTTAAGGCAGGAAAGAACATCTTCAACAAATTATCTATTTCTCAGGGTTTTAAGTAATTTCCAGTATTTCACATGGGCCATTTCCCTGCAATCAATAGCAAAGTACAAAAGTTGCCTTTCTCCATCCTTGTTACGGAAATAAACAAAAATACATTTCATAAAATACATAAAAACTTTCAATGAAACATTTGGTCAGGTTTTTTTTATAGAATTAATAAATTGTTGTTACACAAATGTTTACAAGCCATAAGGGTTAGAAAGAATAAATTTTTGAAGATGCGCTGTTTCTCCCTTTTACACATCAATTCAAATTAATTTTCCACAATTTCAGCCTCTGGAGTAAGCGCGAAGGCTCTGGAGGAGATACAGCGAGAGTTGCGAGAGCTCCGAACACACACTGTGTCACGGACGATGTTCTCGGACCTGAAGAGCGACTATGAGAAGCTGAAGCATGAGATGGATCAGTTCCGCACCTCCTCAACGAAGAAGATCCGTGAGCTGATGATGGAGGTCGATGAGGAGAAGAAACTGAGACTGAACACCCAGGTGGAGATAGAACGCATCAAAAAACTCTTAGCTGAGACCAACGTGTGAGGCTTGCAGTGACACGGTCCTCGCCATGTGCTCTCTTGTATAGTAGTATCAACTGAGAGATGTTAAATCTTTACCTGTGTATCAGCTGAGAGTGATAAGTCTTTACTTGTGTATCAACTGAGAAAGATAAGTCTTTACTTGTGTACCATGCTGAGAGAAGATAAGTCTGTACCTGTATATCAACTGAGAGAAGATAAGTCTTTACTTGTGTACCATGCTGAGAGAAGATAAGTCTTTATCTATGTATCAGCTGAGAGAAGATAAGTCTGTACCTGTGTATCAACTGTGAGAGATAAGTCTTTACTTGTGTACCATGCTGAGGGATCATTTTGACACCCCAAGAACTGGAACTAAGAGCTGGAGATCCGGGAGATACGGATTAGTGGTTTGAAACTGAGAAATGTCTCTGTGTAATAAGTTTTGAGATATCACAGTGCGAGACAGATTTAGAGTGTATCAAGTGAGAGATTTTTAATCTCTCTGTGTATCAAGCTGAGACTTATCACCATTGGAGACAGATTTATGATGTAGAAACCAAGAGATTTTAAATCTTACCAAGCTGGAGATGTCACTGTGCAGAAATTGCTGGGACAGACAGATTTGGATCTTATAAAACTGAGACATGTTAAATCTTTGCCTGGGTACCAAGCTGCAAGGTGTTAAATCATGGTACACAAAAAGAGAAACAATGTGTTGAAGATAATCTCAGTGGCCGTGGAACAAATTGAACCTGTATCTGTTTCAATTGACAGGGCAAAGTATCAAAAGATGTGTAAGTAGGAAAAAAATCTCAACAATGATATTGCACTTGGTCAAACTTATTTCTTTAAGATATGGGTCATCAAAAACTCTAGATCATATCCACAATGTAAGATAGGAATGCTTAATAGCCAGCATAGATCAATTTGGATTTTGCGCAACAATATTTAAGAGACATCTTTGAGCTTGAAGATCTGCCAATGTCAAGGACACATTCTGATTTGAATCGCACCGAATTCACACACACCAGTTATTGGCAGTTAACCACTCCACAATTGCAAGTAATCAGCTTACTAAGTTTTTATGTATTTTGTGCATTTATGTGATAAAGATTTGTGGATATAGTGGCGGCCATTCCTTACTGGTTTCATGGAGTTAGAGCCTCATTCTGAACACCTCCACTCCATTGGTTGTTTTGACTGGGCATTCCTCGCAGCAACTGTCACATGCCATGCTCTATGTTAACTAGCGGGTAACAAGTTTCCATGCTTCGATGAAGGTTCCTAGAATTATCAGTTGGGTGGTAGGCTAAGGTTATGAATTTGCTTCAAACAGAACTGATGTATGTTTATGCATTTAATTTCCGTTTTAAAAAACCATGTGTATGTGCTTTCATAAACCCTGCCTGATATAAAAGATTATGCTTGCTATTGTAAAAGCTTGAAAACCCTTGATTCTCATTATAGGACTTTGAAGATAAATTGATTATTACATAATTATACAATTATATGCTACTTATTAGCTCCATTATTTTTTCGTAAATACAGTAAGTTAATATTTTATAAACTAGGCATTTATTAATCAAATTATGGGTTCTCTGGTGAATGTAAAATTTATCAATTAATCTGTATGGTGAAATTTCCTTGCCAGCCTATGCTGTGATAGTCTACGCGATCTACCTGTGGTGGATAAGGTTCTTCATTCCAAGAGCAACTGTGACAGTCCTGTAGCAGTTGTCTCCCTTTCTACACATTCCTTCCCTTGTCTCTTCAAGCCTTGAGACTAACTTTACATGCTTGCCGAAACATTTCCACTCATCTTAGCATCAATCACTTGCTGGTAATACACTTTACTATGAGACCTCATTCACAAGAACTTTGATATCCTTACATGAAATTTATATGTATAAACATAAATATGGTCCTATCAATTAGGAATAGGAATGGTACATAATCATAATCCTTCTAGGACTAGGCTAAGTGGTTTCAAGCTAAGTCCTAGGACTGTGTTCCAACTAGTACTGAGTCCAAGATCCAAAGTCAGCTAAGTGCTAAGGAAATGAGCCAACTAGATCTAGGATTAAGTCATTTAACTTGACTGTAAGTCCACAATCTAACTAAAACTAGCACATTGTAGTAAATGCCAACTAGATCTAAGATTAAGTTGTTTCACTGGTTAAAAAAATAAAACAATCTGAAGCAATAAATTCTACTTCTAAAAACAAAACCAAAAAACAAACATTTATAAAGCTACTACGGTACGTATATGATACAAATTTGAAATATCTGGTATACTCGTTCTCTGAAGAGAAATCAAGTTAGTAACTGGAAATAACTAATAACCTTTCTTCATACTATGTTTACTTTTAAGGAATTCTGGGTTTTAAGTATTTTGTTGAGATGGGGAAATAAAAAGCTTTTAGATAGAGACTCCCAAAAACATATCAGCATTTGTTACCAGTTATTTGAAAGAGATTATTATTTTTCAGTATCAGCATTTTCAGTAAGGCATTGTATAATATGTTATATCATTAGAGGATCATTGCTTTCTTTCGTTGGCTATTTAGAAGTAATTGATGACAAGCCTATGTATTGGACCAACGAAATGAGATGAACATTGTCTATTGACCACTTACAATCCTGAGTGATTCACAACTTTCACTAATTTTGTCATTAGTATTTTCTTTTGCCAAAAAATATGTGCTAAGAAAATTAAAAACCTGAATCTGCTTTTGTTATTTACCTGAACAAGAGTTTGATGACATCATCGTCTGTGAAACCTATTTCCTGGTGAAAAATTCTTTGTTAAACTTTTATTCCGTTGACAAGTTTTGTTGATTATGCTCGCTTATTGCTTGATCTTTTCCGTGCTAAGACATTCCTGTTCCTTCTCTCTCTCATATTTTTATCTTTTACCTATCTGCATCTATTAAACTCACTCGCTCAAATAGATGGAAAACACAGGATTCACCATTTATTTAAAATTCAATCTACGTTTTGCAGACACTTGCTGAAAAGCTTTACATAAAGTTCATCGAAATTCATTATTTCTTATGTTTCTGTACTATGGATGCTTATATCATCATTGTATAGAATTATTTATTTCAGTTACAAAGTATAATTATGCATGTTCCTGGTGTAGGACTCAAATTGTAGATAGCTTTACATACTGGAGTCTTGATTATCAGTTATACTTGCTATATTGCTGGGCTATATTGGATACATATTGTAAATCTTTGAAATAATCATACAACTTGTAAACATGCAGATGTGTTCCTTAGTAGAAAGGGTATATCATAGTGAAAGAAATTTGGTATATCAAAATATTTATGTGTTTTAGAACACTTGCATAGAAATTCCTAATAGGTTATGATAACTACACTGAATGGTAATTAGATTGTCATTACAAACTAGCATTTTGATATAAGTGTTTTCTTTTCTCAACAGTGTCACAATACCTACTAAATCAAACTTGATCACATAAGTAAACGAACCTACACTCGATAAGGTAAGGTACAGTACTATTTATCAGTATGTAGGTTCTTGCATCTAAGTTTTACTTACTTTTTCTTACAAGATATTCAGCTCTTGTAGCTAAGACAGTATCTGTAAGAAAGATGAAGGTTTTGTACAGAGATAATTTCACTTTCAATAATCATTGATTGTATCTTTTTATCGTTCAAAAGTCTCTCTCTTGCCCTATCATTCCTCATGCGCTTCAGTATCAAAATAGAGCACCATTTGTTCAGAGATATTTAAGATCTGGGATGTTTACATTGTTTGATACATTGATTTGAAATTGTGAAAATTTAAAATATTTTAGCTGCTGAACAAAATGAGTTATTAGTTTTAAATCTAAAGATTGCTGATTACTGAATTAGAAATTAAATTTATGAAAAATCACCAAAAGAGTTTGCTTAAGAAAATAACAAGGGAGAGTCTTCACCCGTTTTGCACTGATGTTACGAAATGAACATACTTGATCATGCTGTTGTGATTATTCTGTGATGAAACCAAAATTTCTTTCTTTGCATTGGATGTCTTTACAGATTGATTTATGTCTATGAACTGTAATTTAGAACATTCAACCAGTGCATATGTTATTGTTGTTATGAAATTATTGCTTGTTATGAAGACATTAAAATATGATTGAAATCAATTAAGGAACTTGGCATAAAACTTTTTTATAGGTTATTTGTTAACACTTTTTTAATTGATCAAATATTCTTTTTACTGTTTTTACATGTTTTATTTTGAATAACTGGAATCAAAGAAACTGTCTTGATGGACAGACAGAATCTCTTCTAAGAATGTGGTTAGTGTTGTAAACAAGCTTGTGATTAATTTTCTGTATATCTGATGCAGTTATCTCCATTGAAAGGAATTTATCATATCAAATCAAGATGTTCTTTTCCATATTGGCTTTCAATGTGAAGAGATCTTGGCTGTATTTATTACAAATATTATATCTACTACCCTCTATATGTCTTTATGTAGATTTACAATAACATTTTCATTCTCCATGCACATTTAATATATTTATGTATATACATGTACATTCATCTGGCTGTCGACACAGGGTGTTCTCAGTTGCTTGTTGTGCATCTGACATGGTCGTATTTGACTAGTTAAAGAATGATTGCCTTATTTTGATTTTTTTCTGATTTCTAATTATAAGAAAGAAACCTCAGACAAAGGGTTTAATGTGGTTTACTTCAGATGTAGACTTGCTTGTTCAGAGGTTATGTTAAAGATTAATTACAGTCTATGTGGTCAACTAGTAATTTATGCATGAATATGAATCTGGTACCTATTTCTTGGATTTGAAAGTTTGAAATGAATATTTTGTCAAAATGAAGACAATTAAAATTTAAGCAACTGCTGATGCTGCAAAGTAAAGTCGGTAAGTCACGCAATTATTTATCAAACATTTGTGGATTAAACATGTGTCATATCATTACTACCAGTATGTTGTTATAGAGTAGTAAAACATCTTTACACAATGGAAACATAAGCAAACAAAATTGAATCCCCCTCGTCATTAGAACTGCCAGTTATATCACTTTGTTAATAATCAAATAATTTTTGTTTCGAAAAGTGACAAACTTGTTTAGGTTAAATTTCAGGCACTAAAGATAATTGTAAATACTTAACTCTTGTTTAACTTTGAAAAGATCTGATACTTTAGCTTATATCGATGACAATTCAAGTCCATTGAAAATTTGATGGACAAAAAATGCAAGTTTAGGTCTGTGGTTGTTTGATGAGAAAATTTTTAGAAAAGCAATTAGATTTACGAGAACCTGTCCGCACAACTTGCAAAGCTTTCACCATCATCAAGGCTACCCATCATCTTCCAATATTACTAATGTAATAAAGAATATATAATGAAACTTTTCATGTTTGTTTTCTTTGTTGTTATTGTATAACATAAAAGAAATTTGGGTCAAATCTTTATTCCTGCCATATATGTTTTTATGCATTAAAAAGATAATTCTTCACATTCAAGTCATCTTGATCCAACCTCTGTTCTGATAAGCCCTGTTTGCGGACTAGAAAGGCAGAAGCCTGATTTGATGCAATCAGTTAGTTGTGCAGTGCACTGATGCTGTTTGAAAGTCATCCATCTTCGGCTACTGAATCTGGGTTAAGGACTCTGGCAAAAAACATCCGCTTGGGAAACTGACAGAAAACTGGCCTTACAAGAACACAGGGTGAATCAATATGACTTGAGCTACAACTGTGGGGAGAAAATGTCAAGATGTAAATAACTATCTCTAAGCAGAAATCTTGTTGAAAATGGGTCTGTAAATCTTGCCGTCAATAATACATACAAATCGTATGTCATATGAACAACAAGAGTGAAAGATGATGAGATTCAATGATTCAATCTCTTGACAAGCCGAAAGGATCATGATGCTGCTCCAACTGCCGACATAGACCAGCTTTTCAATTGGTTATGTTCTCATTTGTGCAATATTCATCAATTTTAACACTATAAGTTACCATGTGTTCGCGAGTTTGATATGGAGATTTATCATGTGTCCGAGTTAAATATCAAACGAGAACGAAGTTCGAGTTTGATATTTAACTCGGACACATGATAAATCTCCATATCAAACTCGCGGACACATGGTAACGAATTTATCTCGACGAGCACCTTCTCTAAATGCTTTAAATCTGGCTTGAAAGATGGGATTGGCCAAAATGGCGTCCGATCAGATAGGTGTTACTCTTAATTTAGGTATTTACAAATATAATTTTTAAACCATCGTGTTAATGACCAAAAGTATGGTCTAGTACCGGAGCGAAGCGCACGGTACTAGACGGAAATTTAGGATTAACGAAAAAAAATCAAAATACCGAGCAATGCGGGCATTGCTAAATTTTGATTGTTTGGTCACGTGACCTCGTGCTCTCGCACCACATTCGATTTGAAGCGGTCGTAGAAGCCCCGTTGATGTCATGGCGGACTGTCGAGTGGGGAGTGGGGGCGAGCGAGTTTGATAGTGTCGGAGTTATAGATACGACAGGCATCATAGCAGAATGTACAGGTTGGTTTGAGAGTTCAATAAACAAATAGCGGTGACTTTTAACTTAAATGAAGTTCATAGATCGGCTCTCTGTTTGCATAATTTGAATCTTTAGCTCGCTGATAGACAATCTTGCTGCTAGTGAGCGGGTCAACATGCCGTTGAGATGCCGTATGACTTGCTAATGTATTTTAGCGGTACCAATCTTTTATTCGAAGAACATTTTACTTATACCAGTAAAGTTATAACATAAAGCTGACTTTAGCATGTACAGGGCAATTCATCAAGCATACATGACGTTACAGCAATCAAGCGTAGCGTAGCCGCTTGTTTACCGAACAAAGGGCAAGGGAGATAACTCTTGACTCCGTTGTTGCTTGTTACTAGGGGAGCGCGTGGCCCAGTTTAACATAGCTAAATATACCTATGGCACGTGACCGGTTTTGACCAATGGTAAGCCGACATTGCTGTGCAAGTCGAGATAATACCTTATACCCCACTTCCGGTCAGGTTGCTATGGTTTCCTTTGCTCTAACTGTTGGTGTATTGACCAATACACCTCTACTTTGTCTTATACACCTTTTTACACTCCACTCCAACAGGTTAAGAGATCTTCAGCTTTGCCAAATAAACTGACTTGTAAAATTTAGAATTGTTAAGAATTATAAACAATGTTGGTTGGAATCGAACGTGGGACCTTGATGTTGCAAGGCAGCGACTCTGCCAACTGAGCTACAGAGGATTGTACAAGCAGAGGTACTGTTACATTATGACTCAAGTTAATTTTTCCTATAAGCCTAGTAAAAGTAAGTATAGGTAGTAGTTTGTACCACATTTTAATGTAATGAAGTAAGTATATGGTTTTTACTACACAACTAAATTGTTAATAATATTCTACTGACCTAGTTAGGTCAAGAAAAATTTTCATACAGAAGGGTGGTACCGGGGTAAGCTCTTTTTAGTTAAATGGAATTTTACCTTAGTTGGGTACAAGTCAGATATACCCACACTTCCCTCAGTGCATCACTCAATACACCTCCTGTTTAAATCATGGTTCCTCAGCTCCAGTACGCTACAAATCAGACCCAAGCTTCAAACAGGAGGTGTATTGAGTGATACACCTCGTAAAGTATGGGTACCGGTATATCTATTGCGTAATCATTCTGCCCTCAATGAAGTTTTTCATTGTCAACAAAGTGATATTCATAGAGGAAGAACCAAAGAGATAGTAAAAATGTCAAGTGTCACAAAACAAAGACGACTTGGCAAACAAATATTTTATTACAAGTATGTACAAAGTGGTATATCTCCTGAAGAGTCTTGGAAACAATCTTCAGCAGGAAGAACATAGCAAACCATGGAATGACTATGTGAATATGTGTCTACAATCATCATCCTGTTTAGTTTGTTATACTATTAATTCCAACAGCTCTACATTCACTTCAAGCTTAAACTTTTTGCCAGTCTTACAAACATAATGTTTCTCTCACATCATGAAGTTCCTTTTTCTAGTCCATCTCAATCCATTTTTTTCTCCATATTCCAAGTGTTCAAATGTCATTTTATCTCACATCCTTAAATACTATGTTCTATTCCTTTCTCGTCTAAGTTATTTTCTCATATTCCCTGTGTTGAAGGGAATTTCGATTACATTTATTTCCATTTCCTGTCCAGGTAATTTCATCATAATCTCAGTTTTCAAAGTTCATTGACCTCACGTTGATTCGACGACCCACAGGTGCACCTTCTTATCCCCGCCCACCGCTATGATCGGGAGAGAGAAGTGCCAGCTCAACCCGTACGCCACCTGGAGGCTTGTGTTCACGTGGAGCTGAAATACAGACCATACAATGTTGCAAGAGTTTGCAATATATAAACATCAAAGTAACAAGAGTAAACAACATAACATTTTGTAAGACCAAAAAGCTTCCTACTTACTGAAAACCAAAAACCATTGGTAAGTAAATCTAAAGAATCTACTGAGACAATTTTAAAGAAATAAGGTTACAAGATTTAAAACAAAGTTTCCTTATTTTTGGCAGTCTGATTAAAATCGGCCTAGTTCCGAGAAATAAAAGGAAATCGAAAAACCAAAACACAAAGACATGTTTTTTCATCTTAACATGTCAAAAGCATTCATTTGTTTAATGTTCATTACAAGAATCAAGGGCAGGTCTTTTTCAGTTCAGGTTTTCCTAAAGAGAAGTCTCAAGGGTAATGAGTCCGGCTTGGATTACCAAGGATGATCAACCATCTATTCAATACCAACCTGTTGGTGTCGTGTGTTGAACACCTTCACCTGTCGCCCCGGACGACCAACGGTTGCTAGGAGACTCTGATGACACCGGGCGAACTTGAAGCATCTTCCTCCCTCGGTGTGGGCCTGACGCTTCTCAATGGGTTGGCTGAAATAAATGTTGTCGATATTTGTTTTAAAATCAAAATCAACTTTTTTCATAGCTTTTAGCTATCATATTTCAAATGAAATATGTCATGTTATTATTATTCCATGACTTTCTCTTTACACAATGGACATGTGCATTCCATCATTTCTATTTACAAAAATCCAACTTTTCATGACTAATTTTTACAAATACAATAAGACTGTAATGAACCACCCTTTATAACCTGCCAGTATATGAAACTGCAGTTTAATGTTTAAACACCTGTATATCACTCATGTTACATGAAAACACAATAATGTGTAGTTGTGACATCAAAATGTCTGTCTTCACAATGGCAACCAACATGCGGAAAATAATGAGGAACATATATGGATGACAACTTCTTTATTCATGATATGCGACGTTTCAACACAGTTTCTTCTGCCATCTGCTTGAGAACGACACAAGAAACTGTGTCGAAATGTAGCATATAATGAATAAAGAAGTTGTCATCCATATATGTTTCCTCATTATCATCATTCCAACTTCTAAAATGCCCCTTAAACAAGGAACATGCGGAAAGTTTGAATAATTTTTTTGGGGGCAAATTGGCTTGATTTGTGCTGACCCTGCTGGTGAGTAATAAACAACATAGAAAACTTTCTTCATTATAAAACTACATTGAATTTTATTAATTATTTTTGCTTCAGCATCCTAGTATCCAAGTAATATGTTGAAACCTAATTCCTCTGCAACACTAGAATTAATCAAGACTCTACAAAACATATTGCTCATCACCTTCCATCTTTTCCCTTGGTTTCAACTCCTATGAAAACATACCTGGATACTGATGTATCAAATATTAACCAATCTGTTCCAGCAATGGCGCCAACTTGAACACTGCTGTGTCTCGACCAATCAGCATCAAGCAATGGCACCTGTCCACAGTTCAGGCTCATGATTGGCTGGTTATTCGTCAGACTGAAAATTCTTATAATTCCATTTTTCTGTGCCACCAAAATCTGAAATATTCAAAATGGAATGGCTAGTACTTAATTATGGTCAATATGTTACTGACTTTTTTTGAAAAAAAGCCTGATAAACAAAAGACTAATCTGATTCCACTTCAAGAACTTCATGACCACTGACCTTGAGGGGTTCCTCCATGTGCCAGCTGACACTCATCCCAGGTGAGGTCAGCTGAAACTTGACCAACTCTTCTGGACTTTCTGTTGTCCAGATTCTACAAGTCAGGTCATCACTCGTGCTGGCAAACCTTGTTCCATCTCCCGGGTCAAAGGTCACTGAGTTTATGAAATCATTGTGACCAGCAAATGTCTGTAAGGTATAAGAAAACAAAACAGTAGTAATTTTGATGTTGATGAGTTTTGTTTATTTGGCATAATAACCACTTCTAGAATATCTGGTAAATATTGTCACAGATTAGGACGTTATGTTTGTCACAAATGATTAGGTCTGGTTAATAATATTGCCACTTCTTGCGTTATTTGTTGCTTAGTTCATTACATACTTATGATATGATTGATGATACTTACTTCTATTGTGTTGTTTTCTTTCATGTCCGAGGTGAAAATATTTAACTTATAATCCTCACCAGCTGTCACAAAACTGGAAATAAGAAGTAGATGAATTATTCCAATAAACACAACTTCATTCATCATTATCTACCAAGTTAATTTTGTTTTTATGTATCAGATAGTCACGGAAAAATAGTACTTTTATCAAAATGTTAAAGAATGAGGTTTAGAGATCCTGTCATATTGTGGTCCGGACACCTTTTGTTTTTGGCCAGGTATGACATGGAAAAAAAGACTTATTTTACAACAAAATAATAATATACCCGGTAATATAATATATAAATATTTACATCGTCTATGGCACTAATGGGTGAAATACTGCCCAAGTGGTTATAAACAACAATTAACCCACTCACTACTAGATTATCAATTAAAGATTGTCTGGCTGAGCTCTGAAAGAAGTGATAATACTTGTCTGTTTCAGTGATACACCCAAAATATGAAAAGCTGAGTTCAGGTTTTGTAAGCTCCAGAAAATGTAAGCGAGTCCTTAGAAAGAAAATAGTAGCATGAAAATTTTTTTAATTTTGTAAGTATTTGATGCAGGACCCTGGATGAATGTATGATGGCGGTTTACCTCAGGACTTTGGGTAAGACTGTGAGAGAAGTACTGGGAGACCAGGCCAGAGCGGTTGTCATGGTAGCGGCCTGGAAGTCTCGTATCTGCGTGTACTCCACACCATCAACCTCTGCGTCTTCCTCCTGGCAATAACAAAGTCACATTAGGACTATTCTAAGAAGCCATAGTTCAGCATGCTAGACGTCTTGCACAGTCATTGCACATTAACTGAAGTTAAGACAGCTAAGAACTAAGAAGCCACAGCTTGATGAAATAGAAAGGTCTACTAGCTTTACATGACTGAAGATGACAAACGCAAATTTTCTTGATAACAAGTTTTTTGTTATGCCAAATTGTGACATTTCAGAGCACATGCTTCTTCTTTTATCACAAACAAAAAGAGGAGTAAACATCTTATCTACATCGTGATTTTCTCAATATAAAAAGATGTCATCCATAAATTAGCAGTGTTGCATCTAGGATTTGTCATAAGTGGGACAGTTGGCCCATCACTATTTAAAAAGTGGGCCACTGGTGAGTCAACAGTGGGCCACTTGGATAAAAAAAACATTAGAGGAGTTTGTAACACATGAACATGAGATTTATAGTACTGTAGTGAATGCATTTTGGAAAATTTACATTCACGGCAAAAACTTGAAACTCATAACGCCTGATTCTTTGTCAAATTCAAGCCATTCATTCTTTTTTAGCCATTTATCTCTAAATATTTAAAAATATGTTTTCTGGTGGTTTATGAATCATCTTCATTGCATTCAAAGTTTGTCACATGGTCCGTGTTGGGATCGCCATCGACATCGTGTTCATGTCCGTCCCCTTGTGCAATGTTATCAGCATGAAAATAATTTTACGTCTTGTACCCCTTCCTAATCAGAAGACGAAGATTACCTCGCAACCGTAGATTATTGAGTGGAAGAGTTATTGTTTTATTTTTTCCCCTTTAAATATGATGGAGACATTTGGTTTGTTTTTCACTGTATAAAAATAAAAGTGGAACTTCCTGACTCGCACTATCAATTTCCAAGAAAAGTAGAGAGAGAGAGGTTACGGCAGGATTATCCAATGAAATTAATCCTTACATTTAGATCACACTGAATTAACCAATTAGATTCATCCTTAGTCTGAGGTCTGTGTGTAATACAGGTATGCAAACAATTAAAAAACCCTTAACATATTTTGACAGTCAATTACTTTCATAATTGACAGATTATCACATAAAATATCAAAAAATTTAATTATATTTTTTACATAAATTGATAAAACTTGCTGATACTGATACAGTAGGCCTATGGCAATGTTTTATGTAGAGTAGACGTTCAAAAGATGTCATGAATTTCAGCATTTGTTTTGAAATGAATGATGGGACAACTCGTACTATCGCACATTTATCAAATAAATTATTTAAAATTATCAAAACCGTTATTATTAATAGACGTGATACAACTCAAACATTAATCACCTGAAATTTGCAAGAAAATATGGATATTCTACTTGGTGTTGCGACAGCAAGCAAGTGTGAACTCCATTCAAATGGTGAGAATTCCACACATTGGACAACATCTTGACACGGGATGCTGTACGCTATGCTTCGATTGTCTTCCATTTCGACCGACAACCGAGAAAGGAAAACACGTGTGTCTCTTTTCCAAGTTTTCGAGTTTGTTTTGGCGCTTGCACAGACGAAATAATTTAGAGTTGCTTCCCTTGTTCGAATGCATTCGCACAATATCGTTTACGTCAGAACAATATTCGAGATTATCAAAAACGCGACGCGGTGATTTTTTAGGATAGACCGGTTCTTAGACGGATTAAAAAATCAATCATATTGTAGTATTTCTACATTTGTTTTTTAATTTCTCCTGGATCCAATTTATAGTTACCTTTAGTGGTAAAATCAAATGTTCTATATTCTATAAGATATGAATGGTTTATTTACACAATTGATATTAATTACGATTTATTATGTGCTTGTGAAACGTTGAAAGTGTACATATTTGGATGGTTCTTGACAATGTTTTAATAGAAATTAATTACGATTAACAGTTTAGTGTAGTGGATTTTTTCTGCTGATCAATTACACTTATATTGGAACAATACTATTCAATTATTTGTCTTCAGGAAGTTTGTAATTAAGAAATACTGATTGCATTGAATACATGTAGTTAGTTAAACAGAAACACAAGATTTGTAATTAATTATACGGATTATCAAGTTGAGTTGAAACGACGAGAGCTATTGAGGACACTTGACAACCAAATTTGTTTTAACATAAAAGATGTTTGGCATAAACGTATCACAATTTATGATATTTATCTTATATCACCAATAAAAAAAGTGTAAATAAACATAAAATGATTGCTCCAAATCATGTATAAGTACGTTTGATTTGAAAATTTCAGGTGGCAGATTTCATTTAAAGTTTCAAGTTCAGTTTTCTCTTTTTCTTTAGAATCAAAATGAATGATGTGGAATCGAAATCTTTTGACACTTTTTGTTCATATTCACATATTCACGCATGTTTGCAACAGGAGTGTATAAATCATATTAAAAGAAACCGATCCGACATATGTTGTTTTGAGGGGATATGCCATGACAAAAAGCTATTTAGGCGTAATTTTGCCAATTTGGGCAGGGCATTTGTTCAAAGAGATGGGTGTTGGGTAAGTTTTCAAAAGTTAGGGGTTATATTTGGAATATTGGGCAAAAAATAATCTTTACGGTATTTCGAAATCGACTACCGTAATAGACGTCTGCCTATAATAAACGTCTCTGTTGGAAACAGATGTTGAATATTGTAGAAGTCCGGCGTCTAATAAAGGATTTACGGTATATATTAAATGCCATGAATTCACAAAATCATACATGTATCGGGTATTGTTGTATTATATGTATAAGAGTGAAACATTAAAATTACCATTGAAATTATTTTATTTTGTTCAATGCCCTATTAAAATAATGTTTTAAACAAGACATCAGTCATCATCCAATACATGCCTTTCGTCGATAATTGGTAACTCTGTTGTTTTGTAAAAAGGTGCAATTAAAGATATATTTCTAATTACGAATTATCGATCACCAAATGAAATAAGTATTTTTTATCCTAATGAAAAATGAAGTTAAGGTTAAAGGGGCAGTAGCACGTTTAGCACGTCTCCGCGTTGAGCTCCAAGAAATGCCATGATACCCATCGGGCCAAAACACTCGTGAATTTGAGACATAACAAACTCAAGCCACACGGCTGGAATTTTGATAATAATTTTGAATTGGCAACAAGGTTCTCTGTTGTATTTTCCGGTTGCTACATACCCTTATCTCTCAGCGATCTGGTTCAGTGTTCACGTATTTTCAGTAAGGATGGGTATCGTTCCTCATTTCTGTATTGCAATATATTGCGATATAGAAAAGCGTATTGGTACTTCTTTAATTCAAGAATGTGAATGTTATATTGTCTCAATATGAGCGTTAAGAACGATCACTATTGCTCAGCTATGGAAAGAGATTTTTTCAATCACTGTTTTTTTATCTGTATACATATTCAAGCTATTTTAACAACACAACTTCACACGTTGTAAAGAACTTTCCGGCAATCATGTTATATTTGGTTGTGTTTTTTTACAATTTTATATTGAAACAGCTCGTTTTAAAATGTTCGATATATTGGATATTTTCAGAAGTGTGTACCGATTCGTATCCCGTTGTTCATGTATTGCAATATACCGATATATCGATAATACCGCGCATCCTTAATTTTCAGACGTGTTTTTGTTTGAATTTAATGTTTCAAGTGGAACTTACCAACTGACATGACTAAAACATCGATACTATTGACAGTTAGACGTGTAATGGATACTATTTATCGTTTCAAAAATGACTATCGATAAGTACTATCGGCACAGCAACAATCGCGATAAGTCGATAGTTAGATCTATCGGCACAACCCTAGTTATAATGATATCTAGTATGCTTATATTTTACTTTTTCTGATTCTGATATGAGACATATACATACAGAATGGAATTCGTCACCAATATCCTAACTGACACAGAGTACATCTTTCACTGGGGTTCGTCGCAGTCTACCTGTCTCGATTGGAAGCATGTGATTTGAAGTTCGGAATCTCAACAAGTTGGTTTAGTGCTGAAATTTTAGATATTTTTCAAAATAGAGAGATTGATGTTTTTAGAAATGTATAAATGAATGTGGTTGATTTTGAAGAAATTTCAATTGTTGACAATCAATTTTGCTGGGAAATATCTCTTTTTGTTTTGTTTTAGAGACAGTTTTAAGCCAGAATATACTTTGGAAATTTGGGGATTTCAAAATGAAGATAGCTTATCCATTTGTTTGCTTATTTTCCAAAAATAGAATCGTTGAATATAAATGTATAAACCGGAAGGGACAATTATGAAGATTTTCCAGTTAATAGTTTAGCCCAAAAACAAAGCAATTGTTTTTAATAACGTTTACAAGAGGAAATCTGCAATTTTTTCCACAGACAATAAAGTTAGGTGTTCTTTTCCGCAGTGATGTTAAATATTTAAGAAAGCGTAAGTGAACATTTTCAAAAGAAGAAATATATTCAAAACCCGAGACTTCACATCCATATAAAAGAATTGGGGTAACCATACAATCAAATAATTTCACATAATGATAGAAAAATAGACAGTTTACATTTTCTAAATCGGCTTTATACGAAGAACAACGCATTTGTTGGTTTTTCAACAATTGAACGCTTGGTGTTGGTAAATTTACTATTATTATACTAAGATAAGGATAATAATTAACATTTTCAATAATGGTATCTCCAATATTAATTTGTATTGTAGTCTTTTTTGCACCACAGAGGATAACATATTAAAGTGACACAGAGTGTCTTTCTTAAAATTTTATTTGGTTTTGATAAGCTACAAAATAACTTATATGCTGATTGAAGTTCATATCTCATCACTGGACTTGCAATATATCCATTTATGCATAATATCTCTAAAATGCTTGATTTTATGGAAAAATCAAGAAAACATCTCAAATACGTTTAATATTCGAAATTATGCATCCAATTAATCTACCTATTAGTAACAATACCTAATAAACACTATCGAATCGAATATATCTTCCTGTCAGCTTATGACAAGGTTTAAAAATTACGTTTGGCGAATTTGCTCGAGCCACTCGAGCCACATTGTCCAGTTTTCGATCAAAATCCCGACTTTGAATGGCCGTATTTTCGCTCTAATGTACTGATTGACCTTTAACTTGTAATAACATCGATTTCAAAATTTGACATATGTGATCCTATCAACATACTCTGTGTCTCTTTAAGATTTGGATGTGTTAACTTTAATCCTCTATTTTTTACAGTAAATATCAACACAATACAACATATTTGGAAATCACAAGGTTCTTTAGACATAAGCACAATATCACCGTAACGTTTAAATGCTATCGTATGTGGCACGTGGAACGCGTGTATCATATATAGAGGTACAATGTTGGTAAACCTACACTCTCTGCACTCTATATACTCTATAGAGAGTGTAGATTTTTTACTCGCTATATAAGACGACTATTCCTATTTGTCACATGGAAAGGTAATCACTTGTATCTTTCACGGCTTAATTTACAGACAAAATGTTCTCAAAGACATAAGATAATGTGAGCTATCACGATGTATTTTTGCATTTAAGTACTGCACGAGGTATATAGAGAATCTAACCGAAGTGTCTTCTGATTACAAATATCAACACAAGTTGATAAAATAACAAATATCCGAGGCTTGCCGAGAATATTTTACTTTTAGCAACGAATGACTTTTATCACAAGTGATATCTCCTGTGGAACACAGTTTTGGTTGATAAATGTCTGTTTTTGCCTACCAGTATGTATGCCACTACAGCCTTAGTGAGGCCTGCAAAGCTGATTTGATTAAAAGCTTATAATCACCAAGATCAAAGATGACATATATATTTATATATTGATTTTCTGCTTCTGAATCATAAGAAAGGTAAAATAGTAAGGGGGTCATTGAAAAATAAGCGGTAAGAATGAACATAAATTGAACAGTTATAAAAGTATAGTTATGAAAGTACTGTCTGTGCATGCTTTAAAGGGGCAGTAGCACGTTTTTAGGGGGAATATAAGGTGATGTCAGGAAAATGAAAATTAATGGTTCCAATTGATAGACAATGTGTTTGAACCCAATGGAGCAGTAATAATTCAAAGTTATAGTGTAAAGTATAGCCATGCTATTCCTTTTTCTTACACAAAATGAATTAAAGGTGTTCACAAAAAATGGCCGCCAATGGATTTTATGTGAATCTTCATACTTTGTCCTCTGACTATGGATGATTGGTTTGTGTAATGAGATTTTTGACACTGTCAAAATAATACATTTAGTATTAACTTACAATTATCAGTGAAACATTTGAAATATGAAATTATCAAAAAACGTGCAACTTCCTTTTTAAAGTACTGCTGAGTGACATGTAGCAGTTTGAAGTGAAATAAGGACGAATATATATGGATAGCAACTTCTTTATACTGAGTACACGACGTTTCGATACAGCTTCGTATTCAAGCACAATGATTCAGGCAAAGAATGGGATTTTTTTATAAGAACTTCTTAAATCAAGTTTATAAGTTTAAATATTATATATATTCCACTTGATTAATAACGTTCATATATATATATTCAGAATAAAACAGTTGTTATCAATAAATATTCATTCTTATTATGCTCCAAATTGCTCACAAATTCTAACCTCTTGCAATAATTGCACAGCCAAATATTTCAGGTAAATCAATCCCTAACAGTCAAATTAAAAAATATTTGTTCATACCTATCAGGTTTCAAACCAATCAAAAGTAAAGGATGCAGTTTCTTATGTAAAACCTATAAAGCTTTTCTTGACCGTTTTGAAAGAGTTTACAGAAAACAACACGTGTTCAATGATTTATTCTTTCTAACAAAATCAGATAAGCTATTTATATTTTCTAATATGTATTATTATACCCCCGACCAACGGTCCGGGGTATCTAGTAATACCAACGATTCCGTGTGTGTGTGTGTGTGTCTGTCCGTCCGAGGACATTTTTTGTCCGACCTATTACGGGAAAACTATTTATCCGATTAATTTCAAATTTTGTACATGTCTTGTACCCTACTAGGAAGGGAGCAGTGCGAAGTTACAGCAAATTTCCATGTTTTGAACTTAGTAATTTTCCAATATCAGATTTGTCCGACCTATTACGGGAAAACTATTCATCCGATTGATTTCAGATTTTGCACATGTCTTCTATCCTACCAGGAGGGGTGCGGTGCGAAATTGCAACAAATTTCATTGATATTTCGATTTTTTACAAATTTCCATATTTTGAACATAGTCATTTTTCAATATCAGATTTGTCCAACCTATTACGGGAAAAACTTTTCATCTGATTCTTTTCACATTTTGCATGTGTCTTCTTCCCTACTAGGAGCGGTGCAGTGCCAAATCAAAACTAAAATTGATACGTTTTTTTTTGTGTTTTGTTTTATAAAGTTCCATTTTTTTTATTAGTCATTTTTCTCATTCCTCTTTGGGGGTCAAATGCTGTGCAAGAGATGACTACATTGAAAGTAAAAAATAATTCAGTTAGTCAGGGATGCACGGTCGGGGGTATTAGTGAGCCACGCTCACTTTTTTGTTTGTTTTAAGCATACATAAGGTCTCGTGAACATCAAACGAAATCATATGCTTTAGTTGAATACATGAATTTTCTGATAATTATATATTTCCAGCCAGAATTCGAAATTGTAAATTAAAAGCAATTTAAACTGCTGTCAACTTTTGATGGAAACTAATGAAAAGTTTTTTTCTCTCAATATTTACGATAAGCTCTTCCCGTGTTTATTTTGTTAAGTGGTCGTAATTGAATCTACATTTATATGTATTAAAAATGCATGAACACATGGGAACTGTCTGTGTGGCAAACAATAAACGTATTGTTCAAACACGAACATCTATAAAATTCAATATTGAATTTTCTTTAACCATGTTTATCATGAAACTTTTACAATTGATGGATTGTGCTTGTTAAAGCGATAATAAGAACCACTTACACCATTGTTTAATGTTGACGACGACATGTTGTGTTACTAATTTATCTGTTTATTTTGCTTTTTTGTTGTTGACAAAATGAGATCAGATATAAGCCCCCTTTTAATTGATTACTGTTAAAAAAAATTCTGTAGAAATAAAGTCGATTACTGTTTTTTTGTTGTTTTAAATCCTCAACAATCCACAACAAGCTTCTGTTTGATATCAGAAGACACGAGCTAAGATGAGTAAAAGAGTAAAGAGAAGATGATAAATTCATACAATTGGCATATAGTATCATCATGGAATATCAAATCCCGTTTGAATGAAGAATTGTTTCCTTGAACGATCAATACAAAATTCATATCTTTGGAAGATCTGCACAAAACAAAGTTATATTTGGAAAGCAGCCTGTTATATAAATGCATTAAACCAAATGGACCCCTGTATGCAACGATGTTACCTATTTGGTCGGATGAACTGTTAACATTTGGAAACATTCATAAACGAATGTAACCAGAGCTACCGTATTTATTGGTTGAATATAGATTCGCCGTCAAATCATCTGATTGGCCAGACCCAAGGACTGCATAAATATAGCCAATTCTCGTGGATAGCCTTGCACGCTGATTGGTCGAGAGAGCTGACGGACCCACGTGGAGGAGATAGGTCACAGTGAACTCGCCCAAACGTCACGGAGCGGTGGAAGAGCACAGCCACACGCTCAAAGGGCCAGACCTGATTGCACGATGCGTTGTATATCTCTGTTTTGCATTTGTGTTTCTGTAAAAGTAGTGACAGCCTTCAACTTAACCATTCTACACACAAATGATATACACGCCCGCTTCGAACAGACCAACAAGTACAGCGGGAGATGTTCAGAGAAGGACCAAACTGCTGGCAAATGTTTTGGGGGCACTGCGCGTCTTGTGACTAAAGTTCGGGAACGCAGGGAACAGTTCCCAAACTCTGTTCTCCTGTCTGCTGGGGACGAGTACAGTGGTACGCTATGGTTCTACACGTTTGGTGGCGTTGTGACGGCTACGTTCATGAACCTCTTGGGCTACGATGCAATGGTGAGTTTATAGTGATGCATTGTGACAGCGTTAGTGATGGATGGATGGATGGTTGTGAGCTTAACGGTCTTTCATTACGTCATGTCATTGTTCCAGTGTTGTAACACAACTGACATTTCACAAGTAGTATTCAATACTCAAAAGCCGCAGGCATTAACCCTTTCATCTCTCGCAAACGTTTTGTTACTAGTTTCTTAGCTATGAAAGGGTTAATACTTGATGTACAAACAGGTATCATGCACTATTAAGACATCGTACAGTATTGCGATTGAATTGATTTAAGAAAACCACCACATATTTTCAAGTCGTAATTTTCTTTGTGAAGCATCCTACTTGTTTTATGCGTTTTACAACATATTTCAATACCTGTGTAACTAATTAGGTAATTTTTTGCCATGGTCCCGAAAAAAACTACCTGTCTGCACGTATTACAATTTATAATTAATCTCCAACAAGAGTGGGATAGATATTGAAACTTGAAGAAAGAACAAATTTGCGAAATTGTGATAAAGAGTTAAACGACTTCAAAATAAATGTTGTGAAAGACCGGGCAGAAGGGACGCGTTATTGTTCTGCCTTTGTAAGACCACTATTTTCATTCTCTAAACTATTTTTCTCCATGAATAAAGGTAATATATTACAAATTTGACATTGTATTTATTACGACAACATATTTCAGTGACATGTGGATCGTTCACCAGTTTCACAATGAAATATGTATAAACGGGACAGGAGCACTTCATTCTTTTCAGTGTCTCTAGTCACTATTAGTCTAGATTTTAGTTTATGTATATTGATTATTTTCAACGGGTGAAACATGTCATTGCTTACCCTGATTGCATTGCCCGTAGTCGTACATGAACTATGCGGTATCTAACCCAAACTGCTGGCAACCATATTTAGGTGAAAACTTGTTTATAAAGGACATCGATTCCGTTGCCTAACCGCACGATACGTTCGTTTTAGAACTGCTGTTTTCATTTTAAAGGCTACAGTTTGCAACATTTAGTTTTGGTTTCGGGATATCCTCAGTCTCTTTTTGTGCTATAGCCCCTTTAGGCAAAGTCATGACAAGTGTTATTTCAATTTTCAACAATTTTCCTACATAGGTTTCAAGGTAGTACTGTCATCATTTGTTTACCTCTAAACCACATATTCAAAAAAAAATTCATTTTCATTTATGATAAAGAAAAGATATGTCGCCAAAGAGACAAATGAAAAAATATGCTTTCGTTTAAAACAAAAGAAACTTTTCGTCTTGTAGACATTGTTTTAGGTAAGGTACAAAATACCATACAAGTTTAGTTGAATTCAAAAATGTTAACGGATTTGTGTTATAGAATCTAGCTAGAGCTAATATGAGGAGAAGCGTTAATCACGTCCAATTTCTATGCATAATATTTTTCTAACAAATAAAAAACAATCAACTTGAATCTATCTTGTGCGTACTTTCGATTATTAAATTTCTATCTGAAGTAAGAATGGTTAAACACCATGTTTTTGTATACGCTTTGCCGACGTGTGTGTTGTGACCTCAATTGGGACACGACACGACACGAAACGGAAAAAAACAGTTACAAGTCGTGTTAAATTTCCCTCTTTCTGAAGACATTTTAACCCACTTCCTTGATGCCCCTCTCTACATTAAACAACGAAAAGGTCATGTAGACTAAGTCCTTTTGTAGAGAATACAATCTTATGAATCTTTTGCCCCGAGGCAATGAACTATCACCTTATAGCGAAGAAAAAGAGAAAAAAAGAAACTTATTATTTTTGTGTGTGATTCAAGTAAACTAAATGAACTCAAGAGGATATTACATATCTGACGCATGGGTACCTATATGAGGGGCCCTCTGGACGTGTAGCTGCCTCTCACACAGTGATTAAAGGCTCCCCCTTGTTTGAACGCTTCAATGGTATCAGTGACATATATCTTTTATATATCTTTATGTCGACTTTTGCTTAATGTTATGTTTATATGTTGTGGCTCATAAAAAACATTATGTTCTCTCAGTCACCACGAATCATATCTTTTTTACCTGTCTGCGATATCATAAAACATTTGAAAAACGTTTATTGTTCCTGCCGCTTTTGCTATACTTCATGATGGTGTTATTTTCCTCAAACGTGCTAAGGCCCACAGTATGTTGAATTGTATAAGAAGCATTATTGAGTCATTAAACCGGTTCAAATTCAAAAGTTAACAATAGTAGCTATAGGGGTCGGTGACCGTCGTAGGCTTAAGTGTTCTATAGAGCCATTGTCCCGTAACAAGACGAATTCATCATTGGACATTTAAATACCTGAAATGGTCAACCATGTCACGATAAAAAGAAAAGGGCGATATTTGAGTCACCCTTTAGTAGTTTTGAATACACGACTCTATTATTGATAGAAAGTCAAGACACATGAGCAGTTTAAGACCCAATTATCATACTTGCATGCGATTCGTGGTGAAATTTAGCAATTGAGAAAAGAAATACATCAGATCACTCGGTAAGAAAATCTTTCTTCGAAAGTCTGAAATCATATTTACATGTTTTAATCAACAATGAAATACTTAATTCGACGTCAAAAGTACAGTATTCTCTGCAAAAGTGCCATATCTTTTAAAAAACCCGCTTTCGTCGACATCATCATCATGTGAAAAGAAAATGAAGTTGTGAGCAACAAAGATGGCTTTCAAGTGTATATTTAGGAACCGGAAATTGTGAGATGACAACACTTGATTCGCCATCATGTTGAAATGCCGGGGCTTACGTTTCGGTCATTTTGGTAAACTGTCTCCTATTTAATGAATTTTGTCCGATCTTCTCATGGTTGGTCGGAAAATATTGCAAAAAATACTACGAATACAGTATAAATACTTTTTAAAATATTGCAGTTTGATAATGGGTCTTTTCTGTTTTCTTTTTGTTATTAACACAAACCTTTATTTCAAAATGTGTTTTCCTAAGGCATAACTATTAAATATGTGTACCATGTTATCCTTTAAATGATGCTGAATACATTCACACTTTTATGCATGTTCTGCATTATAAAACAAAACTTTCATTTAACAAAAAAAGTTTTTGATAATAGATCTAAATATTCTCCTCTTCATGTCAAAATTTGACACTGGTTGTTTCGCTGGGTCAATATTTGTGCATGATCTTTATAATCAATCGAATCGAACTGCAAATAATGTAGCAACAACGGTAAGGCACGTGGAGCCTATCCATAATGTTTACAGAGACTTGGACGTATGGCGTTAGCGTGATGTAATGAGTTGTTTGACAAGTGATATGGCAACGTATTGTTGAAGATCACATTTAAAAATACAACTTATAATAACCTGCCTGGTAACTTTATCGAAACAGTTAACTCTTTCGCGACTATACCGTCTTCCCTCTAATAATCACCTTTGCAAACGATTTCGGGAACTAGAAACCAATGGGGGCGACCTAGGTTTGTCAAACAAACTTTACGAAAACTGAAACTTGTCTCCTATATACAGTGTTTAAAATATTGCCCGTCAGCAAGTCCTTGAACTGGCTACTTTTTGCCAGGACTGGTTATTTTTTGGTCAGGACTGGTAACTTTTCAATTTTTTTCTTAAATTTCCCAAAGGAATTGACCAATGAATTTTCAGGACAGGCTAGATTTCCAATCTATTTTATAGACCCTGTGACCCTGTGGCCTCTACAAAGGGGGAATCACATTGGCCACACTCTACATCACAGTTGATGATGAAGCCTGATGAACTACAGAGCCAATGGCTCTATTTTTATAAATGATATATTAAGAAAAATTCTAAGAAAAAATGTAAAACTTAATCATAAGGTCATGAAAAACATACTGTATTTTAAACTGGCCTCCGTGGTCTAATGGTTAACTCACTTGGCTTGAAATGAACAGGTCACAGGTTCAAACCCATGTTTGGAGTGCACTATTTGTTAATTTCTTGTATTGAATAAATCGCAATTTAATGAGTGTATTTGATTTACAAAGCAAACTTTGAACTTCAATTCATTTGGGAAGTATGAATAAATATATGGTCACGAACGGCGTTCATGACAATACCGGGTGTTCATCATGAACACCCGCTTTGTCTGATGAACACCTGGGCACGTGCGTCTGACAGCAAATATAAGTTGGTATGAAAAATGAATACTAGAAAACAACAAAGCTGCTAGTGTGTAAACATTTTTTATTTTGTTTCCTTCGAAACACGGTCGATTTTAATCAGACTGGAGCTTGTCGGAAAGTTGACAATCCTCGAAAATATGTCACTCTATACCATGTAGGCCTATCCCTTAGGTATCTGTTATATGGCATCGTAACGTTTAATATTTTTCTATCAAAGGATTTCAATAACATCATCTGTTTACAATATCGAATATACCATTTAATCTCGGACATCGTAAGATAGTACATACACCCTGATAGTCAGGAAAAGGCACCCTCAGTGTTTTCCTTTCGTATCAGGGTCTACAACCTTACTATATTCTCGGTATCATGGTCTCTCCTTATATCCTTATATCCGTCGCGCTAAGGTAACATTGTTATACATAGACACACAGAGACATGAACAAAATAACCTTCCTAGCCACATGGACCTCAACTTTATAAGGCTAGTTAATATTTCCATATTTTCTCCCCCCAGGCGCTTGGTAACCACGAGTTCGACCTTGGTATAGACGGGTTGCTTCCCTTCCTAGACCGCGTCAACTTCCCCATCCTCAGCGCCAACATCGACACGAGTCGGGAACCCGGTCTCCAGGGGAAGTTGGTCAACCATAACGTGATCAATGTGGGCGGGGACAAGGTCGGGGTCATCGGGTACACAACCAGGGAAACTCCTGAAATTTCCGTACCAGGTAATTTGGTGATCGTTTCTGGTTTCTTCATTTCTCCTCTGAAATCTTCTGATTTTTTAGTCCATGTAACAACGTTTCTGGTTTTTTTGTGATTCTCCCTGAAAAAATATTGTTTCCACCTCAATATTTTTTTTTCTTCAAAAGCTCGTCTAACGTTTCAGGATAGTTATCATTTAAAAAACGTTTCTGGTTTCACAAAATGTTTCTTGTTTCTTTATTCTCCCAACAACATATCTGGTTTCTTATGACAATAAACATTTATTGAACAATACCTGGAGTGGATGTTTTTGAGTAAACTCATTATTATGCAAAACAATCAAAACCTTCATAACAACCTAATAACTTCATCTTCATGTCAAGGTCCGAACCTAGTGTTCAACGCTGAGGTTGCTAGGTTACAAGAGGAGGTGGACATTCTTCAAGGCCAGGGAATCAACAAAATTATCGCCCTTGGTCACTCGGGGTTTAAAGTGGATCAGAAGATAGCGGCTGAAGTGACTGGGCTCGACGTTGTGATTGGAGGCCACACAAACACTTTCCTATACACAGGTAGGGCAGCTATAGTGTTTGTTATATATATATTTAGGTCACTAGTCTTCAGAGGAAGTTATGGGATCTTAAGAGCGAAGGTAATTTAACAGCATGACCGACATTAGAACACAGGACAAAACGTCAATATTTGACGTATCTTAGATTTCACCATTTTCTGCGAAAAACAGGGTGTTTTGGATTATATGCCCATCCCATCATCGGGGATACAAATATTGTCTGTGTAGGATTAAGATTCTTTCAATTCGGAAGATATATTGGTGAAGTTACAAGACAAATATATGATATAATGGACTATACAGAAACATATCAGATTCCAGGTTTACTATTACTTATTGATTTTGAAAAGGCTTTTGATTCTGTTGATAGAAATTTTATGCAAAATGTACTACACTTATTTAATTTTGGGCCAAGTGTCAAGAATTGGATACATGTTTTGCTAAATGATGCTGAATCAAGTGTATTAGTAAATGGATTTGCAACAGATTTTTTTAAGATAACTAGAGGTTGTCGCCAAGGAGATCCGGTATCCCCATATATTTTTATTCTATGTGCAGAAGTTTTAGGCCTACTAATAAGAAATAACAAAAAGATAAAGGGAATAAATATTGGAAATATTCAAAGTCTTCTGGCACAATTTGCAGATGACACTACGGTAACACTAGATGGAACAGAAGCAAGTCTTTATGCAGTTCTTAATACTTTAACTTTTTTTGCAAGGTTTTCGGGGTTAAAAGTAAATGCAGAAAAAACACGGCTGATATGGATAGGATCAAAAAAGAGATCTAGGTTAAAGATGTGTAAGGAATGGAATTTAGATTGGACACAGTCAAAATTTAGATTGCTGGGATTGGATTTTGATGTTGAGTTAAATGACATGGTAGACCATAACTACAAAGATAAATTGGATAAAATATACAAGGAAATGAACATTTGGTCTTTAAGATACTTGACACCAATGGGAAGAAATGTCATTTTAAAATCTTTGCTTTTACCAAAATTAAATCATTTATTTTCATCAATACCTAACCCTCCGGACGAGGTAATAGAAAACTTCCAGAAAAGATGTTTCAATTTTATATGGCAAGGTAAAAAAGATAAGGTAAGAAGGGAAATAATGCATCGTAAACCTAAAGATGGAGGAATAAGTATACCTATTATTAAAAATACTATAATTTCCCAAAAAGTAATGTGGATCAAACGGCTGTTTACTGAAAACCTTAAATATATATATATTGCAAATGAATGCCTAGTTGATTCCAATAAACTTTATGTAGCAGACGCAGAATATGTATATAGAAATATTCTTCCCTATGTTTTAAATAGATTTTGGAGAGATGTTTTAATGTCATGGTGTCACTACCTTAAGATTTGTTATGAAAATGTAAAATCTTTTTCAGATATTTATTGTCACTCACTCTGGTTTAATGATAAGATCAAGATAGATGGAGACTACATATATAACAAGAACATGGCAAAAAATGGTATTAATTTTATTTGTGATATTGTTGATGAAAATGGTATGTTCTTAAAAAAAGCTGACATAGAACAAAAGTATGGTGTCAATAAAATAAGTTTTTTATATTTTGAAGGAATAAAGAGTGCAATTTTAGCATATTGTAAGACTAAGAATATTATTGGTATAGGAAAGACTTTGTATCATAAACAATATCCACTACTACCTTTTAACATTCTTTGTATCTGTGGCCAAAACCAAAAAAGTAAATCAGTTTACAATATATTACTACCACAGTATCATTCCAGACCTTCTAGCCAAGATAAATGGGAAGTTATTTTGCAAAAAAAATATGACAAAGTAGAATGGTCAAATATTTATTTAATGGCAAATAGATGCACTGAAAGTGTACAGTTGAGATGGTTTCATTTTAAAATCATTCACAATATTTTGATGACCAAATATAAGCTACATTTAATGAAATACATTGATTCTCCATTGTGCACTTTCTGTGAGTCCACTCCCGAAACAACTATACATCTGTTTTATGAATGTCCTTATACTGAGAGTATATGGAAGGAATTATCCAGTTGGTTGGAGAAGTTTTATGAAGGAAATGTTGATCTTTCACATGAAAATGTCATGTTGGGTTTCAAGGGCAAAAATAATAATCCATTAAATGCAGTCCTTTTAATAGTGAAACATACTTTGTACAAATTTAGTAAAAAAAAGATAAAACCAACTTTCAAAGTTTTTCAACAGGAAATACTGAACTATTACAGAGCTACAAAATACATAGCATTTTCAAATGCAAATCCAACAAAATTTTACTCATTCTGGTCTTCCTTCCACACACTATTTTCAAATAATGATGATAAACTACAAATTTTTGAAAATTAGCCATGGAATGTACAATTATAGCCATACTATGTTTAAAATGTCTATACTAGTATTTGTTTATATAATTATGATGTGCATATCTGCCCTTTGATGACTATAAGGAGCAGCTGATTGTATCTTTTTGTATATGCTATTGGGTAATAAAAACATAAAAAAAAAAAAAAAAAAAAAAAGATTCTTTCAATTCAGATTTTGAACAAATGTTAAAATGTTATATTTTGGATCATGTTATCTGTGACAAAGCCAATCGACCGAAGATGTACCAAAATTTGTACTATAATAGGAAGTTTCATCCAAAATTATCAACGTAATACATTCGGGATCATGCTAAATACCCAATATAAACATATTTTCAACTTTATATCTGTTGAAGCTGTTACTTGTCTACATATCCTTGTCTGACCCCAGGCGATGCCCCATCTAACGACAAACCGGTAGGAGAGTATCCACATGTAGTCACTCAAGCAAGTGGCGCCAAAGTGCTCGTGGTTCAAGACTATGCATTCGGAAAGTACCTTGGCGAGCTTTATGTGACCTTTGACGCTCAAGGAGTGGTGACGGGATGGGGAGGTAACCCAATACTGCTCGACAACAACACTGCTAGAGGTACAATCAACTATATAATATACTATATTCACTTTAAGGATACTAAACGAAATCTGTGTAATACCATTTTTATATACGAGTTAATAATTTGGTACTAAATGAGTCAAAAGCGCAAATAATAATAGAACATTCACGCCCTTGAGCGGAAGCTTGCTTTATATCAAAATATTAGTGTTATAAAAACTTAATAATTTTCTTCACTGTCATGAAAATGAAGATTTGATACCATTGTGATGTCGAACTATTGCCATATTTCACTAGTATACAAATACGCGTAACATCATTATTTTCCACAGATAGTAATTAATCTGTCCTCTGATATTCCTGCTAAAGCATATTACCAACCATGAACAACACTTTTTACAAATGATTTTATCCATGCTCCAACATTTTACGCTGTTTTTGTTTTTCTAAGATAAGTGATGTCATTGCAATAATGTGTTTATTGTTTTAAATCAAACGTGTGCAGCTTTGCACTAACTTTTCAGGTGCAGAATGATAAACAAAGTTACAATAACTTTATGAAATCCGCAAGTCCTAATGATTCCTGTATCTCGGTACCAATCTATATATTCGACTTGCTTGAAAGCAATACAAGAACTTTATAGAAGAATAATTGAACGGACAAAGTCGTTATAGAGAACATATTCCATACTATGGAGACATTACCGAATATAGATTCATTTAGATCAACAGGTTTGTAAAATAAGTCATTCTGTATTAACGAACATGGAAAGGTCGATCTGAATTATTCAGATTGACATTTGCCTGGTGTGCAGTACAGAGGCCCTGATGAAAAGTGAAGAGAAGCGTAACATTAGCCGAGTATGAGAAAGACATGTCAAAAGAAAGCCTTATCTGTCTTATAAACCGACTAAATCCTTCTTCAGATGAAGCGACACTGGAGATGATGCGGCCATATAAGGAAGCAGTGGCGAACACGTCAGAGGAAGTTGTGGGGAAGAGCCACGTGTTCCTAGACGGGAAGGAAACGTCATGCAGAGTCCACGAGTGTAACCTAGGTCAGTTGATCGACAATTTAGCCAGTACTAGTATATTATGTTTTACTTGTTTTGCCACCACTGTCTGATACAACCAAAGAGGCAATCGAAAAACTGATCCAAATCGGCCCTGTGACGGAAATTTCATATTACTTGTACTCACTCTACCGGGATTCGAACGTGTTCTACCAATCAGGGAGTTTAAATCAAAATGACGCTAACTTCCTAGTCTTACACTCAGAGACTATAGTAATTAACACCACCTCGATAAAAGCAAATCTAGATCTACATTTGTCTGAGGCACCTTTTTAGATTAATAAATGAATCGTTTTTTAGAAATATTTTCCAGACACTTGGTGTAAGTCTACCAACTTCCCAGCAAGACAAATCTCGCGCTACAGGGCTACCACTCGCTGCTTAAACCATTAATTCCTTGTTTGATTGCATCGCCCTTTCCCGCAAGAGTCTTTGTGAGATTTGTTGAAAGACCTTCGAGTTGTAAAACATTTCAAATTCAATCTTGACAGTACATAATTTCTCAAGTGATATAAGATTCATTGCACTTTATTCATCAAGGTTTTTTTGTTTCTTAAAAGTGATGTCAAGTGGACCGTTAGGCTAGATGTGTTATAGGCAATGTTGTTGACTGAATGAATGATGGTCATTTCAAACAAGAGGCTTGTGGCTGTAGTATGAGAACATATTCTCACAAATTTGAAGAATTTGAAATGAACCCTAGAGAATACAAATCCGTATTAATTATTTACAATTCACCTCTTGAAAACTATGTTTATATCTGAGTTATGAATATGCAATTTCTCTGAGGCTCCTTTCGTATGTTTTAAATAATAATTTACTTAAATATTTTTTTTCAAAGACACAGTATGATACTTCATTCAACAGTATAATTGATTATAGGAAACCTGATCGCTGATGCTATGGTTCATCAGAACTTGCGTCATAGCGACTCACTGGAGTGGAACCATGTTGCCATAGCAATGATGAATGGCGGAGGAATACGCGCTTCCTTACCAAAAGGTCAGTGAATCACCATTACGTGTTAAAATTAACTAATTTAAAAATCTCACTCTTTAAAGACAAGAATCGATCCATTAGCAAAATCCCTCTAAAGGTTATAATAGTTGGAATACATTTATCAACATTTGCTTAGGACCATGGCATACATTCTTGAATATTATCATTCTTGGTAACGTTTTAAACTTAATCATCACCTTTATCCAAAGAAGTAAGGTAAATCATTCTCTATCGCCAGGGGACATAACTATAGGCGACATCCTGAGTGTTCTCCCCTTCAGGAATACAGTGGATATAGTCGAGCTGTATGGGAGACATCTGAAGGCGGCCCTCGAGTACGGGGCTTCGCGCTGGAGCAACTCAACAGACATTTTCGGGGGATTCATGCAGGTGTCGGGTAATATACAATCTAATACAATATAATACAAGAGCAGTCAAATCGGGGTTCATATTTTCCATACATTACCCTAAGGCAAAATACACTCTTTTCATTAGGATTAAGTCATCTATGATGTCACGTTCCAAATGGGCCGACGGCAGGTAATCCGCATCACTAGATTCTTATAATCCTCTATTTACTTTTTACAGTCACGGTGGTGCAGATAAACCAAAAATCTGAAAGTAAATATTGAAATAAATCCTTAACAATAGGAATCCCGGTTCAAAACGCAGAGAAACAACATCCTTCAGAGCAACATTAAGAACTCCTTGATGATTCGGGGTTCCCTTACTCCAGATTTCCAAAGGGCTTACGACGCCAGGACAGACGATAAATATGTTTGAATAAATGTTAATGTCACATAGGAACTGAAGTTGTAACAACGTCCATGTCTTCGGGTCCTCGTGGTTCTATCTTTAGGTATGATACGATGCTCTTAGTAAGTATTTCAGCGCAACATACACAGAAAACAAGTGGTCCTTTAAAATCACTACTACTGTGTAGACCATGGGACGTCTGTAGGTATCTGTTGTACATCAAGTCGTGAACATGTGAATTTACTTTTAGGTTCATGAACACTAATGATTCTGTAAACATTTAACTACCAGGAACTCCAAAAGTCTATCATGTGTTACAGGTTTACGAGTGGTATACGATATGACAAAACCGGAAGGGCAGCGTGTACAGGAAGTAGAGGCGAGATGCGCGCGCTGTGCTATTCCCCTGTACGAGAAGCTGGACGACTCTACAGTGTACAAAGTGATCATGTCTTCCTTTGGAGCCAATGGAGGGGACGGGTACTCTATCATCAGGGACAACAAGATCAAGCACCATCTACTGGGTGGGTTGAACAATAGCTATTCTTTGTTGATAGAGTAATGTTATTTTCCAACCGTATGTTCCTGTCCTATGTACCGCTGTATTGCATGGACTATATAGAATTGCCTGACAGGAACGTATAGGACGTAAAGGGAGAAACGGTCAAAAGGAAATACTTACTAATTACAAACAACCCATCATCATTGTAAATTTGAACATATGGGATTGCTTAATATTCTCAGGTCGTATGTTTCTTATAAACAGCTTTAGAAATAGAAATTTGCTACCAGATAGCTGTAACCGCAGGCAAGCAATAAACGTGATTCAGCCGATTCTTCAATTTGTTTCACGTTTATAGGCGTTGAGATAAATGACGTAGTGCTTAGAGTTCCTCTACTAAAATGATGTCGGATGATTTTACTGGCGTTTCATTGGAATACTCATTGCTTCTCCTACAGGTGATGTCGACGCTGACGTGTTAGTTGAATACGTCAAGAGTACTTCTCCTCTATATCCGGGCTTGGAGGGACGAATCTCATTCCGGAATTCAGAAACCGGTTGCCAAACAAGCGGAAGTCCATCCCTCATACCTCCTGTGTTCGTTTACAGTTTTGTGTTTATTGGTCTGATTGTGATTGTATTTGATATTTGACAAACTTTATTATGGATGTACATATTCGATATGAGACATTTTTATGATTCCGCAAAATACTCACTAAAAGCTCATGCCAAATTTAGCGTTTTCGCAACAGATTCAAAACTACCAGTTTTCCCTACCCGTGCTTCGGTCGTTTTTTGAAAACTAGTTATTCCATATCCTCTGCGCAAGCGTTAGTCTATTCAAAGTTTGTTTCACAGATGTGGAATCATTTTTTCACAGACCGACAGATTAGAGGATGACATAGAAATCAAACCTTCGATACGAAATAACCTATCAACTTATGTTAATTGCTAAGATAACGTTTTTCACTATGAGAAGAATGCTTATTAATGTTAATTGCTACAATAACGTTTTTGACTATGAGAAGGGAACTTATGTTAATTGCTACAATAACGTTTTTCACTATGAGAAGAATGCTTATTAATGTTAATTGCTACAATAACGTTTTTCACTATGAGAAGAATTCTTATTAATGTTAATTGCTAAGACAACGTTTTTCACTATGAGAAGAATGCTTATTAATGTTAATTGCTACAATAACGTTTTTCACTATGAGAAGAATGCTTATTAATGTTAATTGCTAAGAAAACGTTTTTCACTATGAGAAGAATGCTTATTAATGTTAATTGCTACGATAACGTTTTTCACTATGAGAAGAATGCTTATTAATGTTAATTGCTAAGATAACGTTTTTCACTATGAGAAGAATGCTTATTAATGTTAATTGCTACGATAACGTTTTTCACTATGAGAAGAATGCTTATTAATGTTAATTGCTAAGATAACGTTTTTCACTATGAGAAGAATGCTTATTAATGTTAATTGCTACAATAACGTTTTTCACTATGAGAAGAATGCTTATTAATGTTAATTGCTACAATAACGTTTTTCACTATGAGAAGAATGCTTATTAATGTTAATTGCTAAGATAACGTTTTTCACTATGAGAAGAATGCTTATTAATGTTAATTGCTACGATAACGTTTTTCACTATGAGAAGAATGCTTATTAATGTTAATTGCTACGATAACGTTTTTCACTATGAGAAGGGAGCTTATGTTAATTGCTACGATAACGTTTTTCACTATGAGAAGGGTGCTTATGTTAATTGCTACGATAACGTTTTTCACTATGAGAAGGTTGCTTAACATGTTCAACAATATAAGAAAACAAATAAAGTCTGAAATCGCCCGTATTCCGAGGAATAAAAGTTACACATTATTGACACTACCAGGAATCGAACGTGTTCTTTCAGAGAGTTCCCCTTCACATGGTTCCACTCTGTTGCAATGTGACACGTTTAGCGTAGACTTAACCAAGTCATCAGTGACCCAATTACATAGACGTTTGTAAAAAGCGTTTAGCGGCAATCGTGTACAACGAACGCTGGAGTTACCTGCCCTAGCTACTGATACCAAGAGCTTTTGCCGGAGTCGTTGCGATTGGCAAGATGAGCTTCGGTCAGAAACTTGCGACATAGTGGGTGCGGTCAAACCCTGATAGAATCAATATAGTATTCCTCAGAGCACGGTCGATTTTAACATACTGAGAACAAATTAATCACTTTACTTACATTCAAGGAACATTGGCTTGATCATATTGACTATAAACACTTGAAAACATACCCATAATAAATACTTTGTATTGACGTGTGTACGATTTGTTGATGTGTCTTTGGTATATTTTAGAAAATAAATTTATAAAAATGTCCTTCGTTTTTGTTCTGGTGTGAAGCTCTCATAAAATAGAAATTACCTCCGACATGAGTGAAATTATCATATAAACTGCACATGTAAGTTTCGACAAATTTCGGGGTCCAGGGAAACAAACTCTAAAACAGCGAGTATATTGGAAGATTGTTTCCGGATGTAATCACATTTCCAATGGTATGCAAGTACGGTAACAGCCAATCGTAATTTAAAGAGAACAAATCATATTCAATGTTATTAAACATCATATGGAATTAAGGAGGCCATTGAAGATTCCCTGTGTTATAAATCAGCTGGTCCTTAACTCATTTTCAAACCTACACCATGACCTCAGGATTGCTATTTTATAAATTAAACCTTAATCTATTTATATTTTTGCATCTTTTATTAAATCATGACTTTAACAGTGACTCGATGGGGAATTTGTGTATATAAGATAAAAAATGGACAAGAGCTAATCGTAACTAGAATGTGCAATACATTTTAGCTCATCTGGCTTGTAATGCCCGATGGGTTTATGGCATGGCATGGCGTCCGGCGTCCGTCCATCCGTAAACTTTGTGGAATTTCGACTTCTTCTTAAGAACCATAAGGCCTAGAAAGCTGAAACTTTGTGTACAGACTCCTTGAATAGTGAGTAATATAAATTGTAGCTTTGGTGGCCCTGTGGCCCCTTATCAGGGCCACAGGAGCCACAGGAGCCACAGGAGCCACAGGAGCCACGCACTAAAAACCTATTTTCATCTTCTTCTCCAGAAGCATAAGGCCTAGAAAGCTGAAACTTTGTGTGCAAACTCCTAAGTTAGATAAGGAGGATTCCTAATTGTATATTTGGTGACCCTGTGATCCATAGTAAGGGGGTAACCACATTTGCCTAAAGCAACATTGATATGAAGCCTGATGAGCTACAGCGCCACTGGCTCTATTTTTCACAAGTTTATTTTACCACGGATTTAGCAATCAAACTGGTGTTGCTAAGCATAAATATATTTTGAATCCGATTGGCACCAATCACGGAACTTTATATTTTGACTTATCATTTGATTATTAATAATGAATGACTTAATGTTTGATATCCCTTATTATAAATCTTACTTAGAAACTTTAAAACTGAACTGTATTATTGGCCGCTATCCTACTTGATAAAATAACGAAAATATTAAATTAAGAACACTATCAACCATTTTTTATTCTAAATGCTTAATCTAAGTTTACAAAAGAACGTTGGATAAATTTATACAGACCCTCGTCCTGTTTATGACCATAATAAAGACTTTATAACTTGGCAATAATAGAGGATCAGATCTATAATTAAATCAATCCGGCTTCAAACTATTTTCATTTATATCTTTATTTTTATTATCTTATATACATGTAGTACACCTTAATTTGACTTTCAATTAAGACGATAACACTTAAAACCAATCCCAGAGGGAAATATTCTTCGTTTAACTTTTTTCATTCGGTAGCCTGTAGAAATGTCGTTACACAATTATCTTTTTTACCACCACTTATTGTTGGTAAACTTATACTAACATTGTTCTGAACATAGTACGATAGTACTTATCCATTATTAATGTTGTTCATGTGTACAGTGCTCATGCATCCCATGATGAGAGTTGGCAGAGTACTGTACATTGATCTTTCGAGTTCATTACGCTATGAGTATTATCCCATGGGCTAACATTGGAGGTAGTATACATGGTTACAATTGTAATTAACCATAACTGCGTCAAAGCACCACGTCTTGGGGGTACACAAAGGTTATGTACCTAAACCATTAGGGGTTAATGGATATACATTGTACAATGTAATTAAGGCTTTGTTAACTTTATCAACGTGCAATACGCCTGAAATGCGTTGACTGTGTGTTTGAGACAATAGGTAGTTCACCATCATGGACTTAAACACTTAACATGAAATCATTTCAAGGCAACCTGAAACATCGTAGCAACGCTTAATGGTTACTGGTTACAACCTTTACACATCTCATCGAAAAGGGATACATGATGCAGATTGGACTTTTCTTTTTGATCATCCACGTGTGCTGGATTGCAGGTGAGAACACGTGCACATGGCATACATTTACGCACGTGTCGAACTTTGACAACATTAAGATAAATCACACCTTTGAACACATCTGGCAGTTTGGCGGCATTGCCCTCCCTCAGTGTATGTGGGAGTGTTTCAATACCAAGGGATGTTACAGTATTCGATACTCGCCGGCAAAAAAAGAATGTTTAGGTCTCAGACAGTTTTACGGAAACGTAACATGGATAAATGAAACTTCTGTCCCTGAAGAACAACCACTGATTGAATCTCCCCCTGTAGAACAACAAGCGATTCAACCTCTCCCTGTACAACAAGCGATTCAACCTCCCCCAGTAGAACAAGCAGCGATACAACCTCCTCTTGTTGAACAACCAGCGATACAACCTCCCCTTGTTGAACAACCAGCGATACAACCTCCCCTTGTTGAACAACCAGCGATACAACCTCCCCTTGTTGAACAACCGGCGATACAACCTCCCCCAGTAGAACAACCAGCGATACAACCTCCTCTTGTTGAACAACCAGCGATACAACCTCCTCTCCTTGAACAACCAGCGATACAACCTCCTCTTGTTGAAGAACCAGCTATACAACCTCCCCTTGTTGAAGAACCAGCGATACAACCTCCTCTTGTTGAAGAACCAGCTATACAACCTGCCCCTGTTGAAGAACCAGCGATACAACCTCCCCCAGTAGAACAACCAGCGATACAACCTCCCCTTGTTGAACAACCGGCGATACAACCTCCCCTTGTTGAACAACCGGCGATACAACCTCCCCCAGTAGAACAAGCAGCGATACAACCTCCCCTTGTTGAACAAGCAGCGATACAACCTCCTCTTGTTGAACAACCGGCGATACAACCTCCCCCAGTAGAACAAGCAGCGATACAACCTCCTCTCCTTGAACAACCAGCGATACAACCTCCTCTCCTTGAACAACCAGCGATACAACCTCCTCTTGTTGAACAACCAGCGATACAACCTCCCCTTGTTGAACAACCAGCGATACAACCTCCCCTCGTTGAACAACCAGCGATACAACCTCCCCTTGTTGAACAACCAGCGATACAACCTCCCCTTGTTGAACAACCAGCGATACAACCTCCCCTTGTTGAACAACCAGCGATACAACCTCCTCTTGTTGAACAACCAGCGATACAACCTCCTCTTGTTGAACAACCAGCGATACAACCTCCTCTTGTTGAACAACCAGCGATACAACCTCCCCTCGTTGAACAACCAGCGATACAACCTCCCCTTGTTGAACAACCAGCGATACAACCTCCCCTTGTTGAACAACCAGCGATACAACCTCCTCTTGTTGAACAACCAGCGATACAACCTCCTCTTGTTGAACAACCAGCGATACAACCTCCTCTTGTTGAACAACCAGCGATACAACCTGCCCCTGTTGAACAAGCAGCGATACAACCTCCTCTCCTTGAACAACCAGCGATACAACCTGCCCCTGTTGAACAACCAGCGATACAACCTCCTCTCCTTGAACAACCAGCGATACAACCTCCTCTCCTTGAACAACCAGCGATACAACCTCCTCTTGTTGAACAACCAGCGATACAACCTCCCCTCGTTGAACAACCAGCGATACAACCTCCCCTCGTTGAACAACCAGCGATACAACCTCCCCTTGTTGAACAACCAGCGATACAACCTCCCCTTGTTGAACAACCAGCGATACAACCTCCCCTTGTTGAACAACCAGCGATACAACCTCCTCTTGTTGAACAACCAGCGATACAACCTCCTCTTGTTGAACAACCAGCGATACAACCTCCTCTTGTTGAACAACCAGCGATACAACCTCCCCTCGTTGAACAACCAGCGATACAACCTCCCCTTGTTGAACAACCAGCGATACAACCTCCCCTTGTTGAACAACCAGCGATACAACCTCCTCTTGTTGAACAACCAGCGATACAACCTCCTCTTGTTGAACAACCAGCGATACAACCTCCTCTTGTTGAACAACCAGCGATACAACCTGCCCCTGTTGAACAACCAGCGATACAACCTCCTCTCCTTGAACAACCAGCGATACAACCTCCTCTCCTTGAACAACCAGCGATACAACCTCCTCTTGTTGAACAACCAGCGATACAACCTCCCCTTGTTGAACAACCAGCGATACAACCTCCCCTTGTTGAAGAACCAGCGATACAACCTCCCCTTGTTGAACAACCAGCGATACAACCTCCTCTTGTTGAACAACCAGCGATACAACCTCCTCTTGTTGAACAACCAGCGATACAACCTCCCCTTGTTGAACAACCAGCGATACAACCTCCCCTTGTTGAACAACCAGCGATACAACCTCCCCTTGTTGAACAACCAGCGATACAACCTCCCCTTGTTGAACAACCAGCGATACAACCTCCTCTTGTTGAACAACCAGCGATACAACCTCCTCTTGTTGAACAACCAGCGATACAACCTCCCCTTGTTGAACAACCAGCGATACAACCTCCCCTTGTTGAACAACCAGCGATACAACCTCCCCTTGTTGAACAACCAGCGATACAACCTCCCCTTGTTGAAGAACCAGCGATACAACCTCCTCTTGTTGAACAACCAGCGATACAACCTCCCCTTGTTGAACAACCAGCGATACAACCTCCCCTTGTTGAACAACCAGCGATACAACCTCCTCTTGTTGAACAACCAGCGATACAACCTCCCCTTGTTGCACAACCAGCGATACAACCTTCTCTTGTTGAACAACCAGCGATACAACCTGCCCCTGTTGAACAACCAGCGATACAACCTCCCCTCGTTGAACAACCAGCGATACAACCTCCCCTTGTTGAACAAGCAGCGATACAACCTCCCCTTGTTGAACAACCAGCGATACAACCTCCTCTTGTTGAACAACCAGCGATACAACCTCCCCTTGTTGAAGAACCAGCGATACAACCTCCCCTTGTTGAAGAACCAGCGATACAACCTCCCCTTGTTGAAGAACCAGCGATACAACCTCCCCTTGTTGAAGAACCAGCGATACAACCTCCCCTTGTTGAAGAACCAGCGATACAACCTCCCCTTGTTGAAGAACCAGCGATACAACCTCCTCTTGTTGAACAAGCAGCGATACAACCTCCCCTTGTTGAAGAACCGGCGATACAACCTCCCCTTGTTGAACAACCGGCGATACAACCTCCCCTCGTTGAACAACCAGCGATACAACCTCCCCTCGTTGAACAACCAGCGATACAACCTCCCCTTGTTGAAGAACCAGCGATACAACCTCCTCTTGTTGAAGAACCAGCGATACAACCTCCTCTTGTTGAACAACCAGCGATACAACCTCCCCTCGTTGAACAACCAGCGATACAACCTCCCCTCGTTGAACAACCAGCGATACAACCTCCCCTTGTTGAAGAACCAGCGATACAACCTCCTCTTGTTGAAGAACCAGCGATACAACCTCCTCTTGTTGAACAACCAGCGATACAACCTCCCCTCGTTGAACAACCAGCGATACAACCTCCCCTTGTTGAAGAACCAGCGATACAACCTCCTCTTGTTGAACAACCAGCGATACAACCTCCCCTTGTTGAACAACCAGCGATACAACCTCCCCTTGTTGAACAACCAGCGATACAACCTCCCCTTGTTGCACAACCAGCGATACAACCTCCTCTTGTTGAACAACCAGCGATACAACCTGCCCCTGTTGAACAACCAGCGATACAACCTCCCCTCGTTGAACAACCAGCGATACAACCTCCCCTTGTTGAACAAGCAGCGATACAACCTCCCCTTGTTGAACAACCAGCGATACAACCTCCTCTTGTTGAACAACCAGCGATACAACCTCCCCTTGTTGAAGAACCAGCGATACAACCTCCCCTTGTTGAAGAACCAGCGATACAACCTCCCCTTGTTGAAGAACCAGCGATACAACCTCCCCTTGTTGAAGAACCAGCGATACAACCTCCCCTTGTTGAAGAACCAGCGATACAACCTCCCCTTGTTGAAGAACCAGCGATACAACCTCCTCTTGTTGAACAAGCAGCGATACAACCTCCCCTTGTTGAAGAACCGGCGATACAACCTCCCCTTGTTGAACAACCGGCGATACAACCTCCCCTCGTTGAACAACCAGCGATACAACCTCCCCTTCTTGAACAACCAGCGATACAACCTCCCCTTGTTGAAGAACCAGCGATACAACCTCCCCTTGTTGAAGAACCAGCGATACAACCTCCCCTTGTTGAACAACCGGCGATACAACCTCCCCTCGTTGAACAACCAGCGATACAACCTCCCCTCGTTGAACAACCAGCGATACAACCTCCTCTCCTTGAACAACCGGCGATACAACCTCCCCTTGTTGAACAACCAGCTATACAACCTCCCCTTGTTGAACAACCAGCGATACAGCCTCCCCTCGTTGAACAACCAGCGATACAACCTCCCCTCGTTGAACAACCAGCGATACAACCTCCCCTTGTTGAAGAACCAGCGATACAACCTCCTCTTGTTGAACAACCAGCGATACAACCTGCCCCTGTTGAAGAACCAGCGATACAACCTCCCCTTGTTGAAGAACCAGCGATACAACCTCCCCTTGTTGAACAACCAGCGATACAACCTCCCCTCGTTGAACAACCAGCGATACAACCTCCCCTTGTTGAAGAACCAGCGATACAACCTCCCCTCGTTGAACAACCAGCGATACAACCTCCCCTTGTTGAAGAACCAGCTATACAACCTCCCCTTGTTGAACAACCAGCGATACAACCTCCCCTCGTTGAACAACCAGCGATACAACCTCCCCTCGTTGAACAACCAGCGATACAACCTCCCCTTGTTGAACAACCGGCGATACAACCTCCCCTTGTTGAACAACCAGCGATACAACCTCCCCTTGTTGACCAACTAGCGACAGAGGCCTTCGAACTTTATGAATCACACAAACGTACGTTTTCGCACTTTTATAAAAATTAGTTTAAATTAAGCTATGATTATGTTTAAAAACATATAATTCTTCCACTTCATGGTGTATTAAATTACTTCCGCGCTTCTATATCGAATAATCATTAAATGAAGAATTCACTAGAACGTCCCAAGTACCTACAATTCTGTGAAAACGAAACTGTTCCAGGACCAGAAAGCGAGTGTGTTAGTGACAGCGACTGTGCTGGAGGAGGCAACTGTATACTGGGCATGTGTTACTGTGACTCTCCTGCTATTGGCTACTCTCGAGACGGACGCACCTGCAGACCACTCACAGGTGAGATAGTGCCCAGTTTGTCAGTGATCATTATCAACAGGGATCAATCTTATTTATAGTCGCCCAATTCCAAATGTTTTATCCTTAACACAATATCATTCTGGAACCAATCTTTGTTAAATGAAGCCAACATTTTCTTCTCTTCTTAAAAATAGTCTCTTTTATGAAGTTAATGTAAATTTAGAATTTATCTTCATTCCCTTAAGATTCAATGCTTTAGAAAGGACCATCATAGCTTGAGCGATTTAACATGTTCATCGTGTAAATACTCAGGCGAAACGGAGGATGAAGCTCATATGTTCTTAGATTGTGAAGCCTTCTCTGCATGTAAAAAAAAGTTTTTGAACTGTGTTAATGTCAATCCACGAAAGATGTACAAACTACTAAATTCAAATGATCCTGACGTTATTCATAATGTTGCCACATATGTAAAACAACGTATGTACAATATGAAGTCTTATATCTAATTTGTTTAAACATCAACTAACCTTGACCTTACCACTTCTCGATTTTCGTTCAAAGATTAAAAAAAAAAAGCTGGACTTAATTATTTTTAATTTGTCCAATAAACACCTTTAATTAGCCTTTCATTTAGACAGCGTAATTATTGGCTGTTAAAAACCCACCTGGGTTAGGGGCCATATAAAACTCGCGCGGGTGTGACGTAATAAACAGACTATACAGAGTATTCAATATCAGTATCAGTATTGAAGGTTCAATATCAATCGCACCGGGTAGAGTCAGAAGGATTTAGTACCATAAGACAGAATTCCCATAAGACAGAATCAAATTCAATCAATCACAGCACTAATTAGCTGAGCAGTGCTGACCACCCCTAATTAATCAATGAACTGACCCAACAACACACTCTGATCTCAAAACATCTTACATATCTCTCTTTTAAGTGGAGAGTTTTTTGAAGAGCAGCAATTATAGAGCAATTTAAATATTGATTTAATTTTGAAAATATGTAATATTTTACATAGTATTTATTCGCATATAGCATCTTTCTTTAAGATAATAATTTTAAAATTTCAGAACTTCTTTTATTGTGTCAAATATTTTCCCCATCCTGTTACCATGAACTAAAACTGAAAATAAAGCACAGTGATTACTCCCTTACTTGAATAAGAGGCTTGTGTCATGTGTTACCTTATGTTCAGTAACAGGAAAGAAAATGTTGGTAACAGGACACAAAATCTATAATATATAAAGGAGTTTTACAATAATTTGAGGCAACAACAAGGGAAATAGATAATTATATCATAAAATTTTACTTCTTTTCAGATATGGATTTAATTTGATAGAAGCAAATAATTTCACAAACCTCATCTTCTTGACAACATTGGTTACAGGAAAGAAAGTTTCGATAACAGGATTGAAACTAGGTCAAAATGTATACAAAAATAGATGGTTTCGCAGATATATTCCCTATTTGTATCCTTTTCTTCTGTGAATTTAAAAAAAAATATGTTCTAACATCTACTCGTTGATTGTCTTTTAAAACATTTGGTAACAGGAAAGAAAGTATGCCTTGATAGATCAGAGTTTGTGGACATTTACACTGGACACTAAGGAGAATTATAGGGTAACATGTTTGTCCTTATGAAATTCGCACGGATTTTTAAAATGACCCATATATATGTTTATATGTGTCAATAGAGACAACTCTTCTCTGTCCCTCTTCCCCAGTGGTGCATCAAATGTAAATATTTAATAACAATTTATCTAAATAGTGTATTTTCTGTCTTTTGGGAATTTTGTCATCTTTTACCTGGCTCGTTCCATTATTTTTAAAGGGTAGAGCCCATGTTACGCATCATTTGTCAACCGTGATAAGTGTTGTTTTAAGCTCTCTCCCACTTCCTCAGTGGTGCATCAAATGTAAATATTTAATAACAATTTATCTTTATAGTGTATTTTCTGTCTTTTGGGAATTCTGTCTTCTTTTACCTGGCTCGTTCCATTATTTTTAAAGGGTAGAGCCCATGTTACGCATCATTTGTCAACCGTGAAAAGTGTTGTTTTATTCTTTCTGTCTTTTGGGAATTCAGTCTTTTGAGACGATACCGTCAAGAGAGTCGGATCATAGTATTCTGACTGGACCTTTTTATTCCTGTAAAAATAAGTAATTTTAAATGTATAATTTAATCCGAAACATACGTTATTTATTTTCAACATGCGTTCATTTATTGACAACTGCCAAAGATGTTTCCCTACCTGTCTGTCTTTTCAGATTGAATCAAAAGGTTTCGTCATATTCACCAACCCCTCTTTTGCGGACATAATATGGATGCATAATACTCAGTATCCACTGGATCTGGCCGACAACTCTGCCATTATCATGAAAAGTCGAAAGAGTGATATTGTGTATAACATAGCAACATTAGAGGATAACTAGATCTGCAAATATATAAATGAATTTGGACAACAACCATTGGTTTTGCGTTGAGGAAATTGGCTCCCACTTTCTGCACAAATCTCACATTTTCTTGTTCGTAGCCTACCAGTAGGAAGGATTTCCATGGAACTGTCATATTCAATTCCCCGAGCTTACGATTTAAAGGAGTGTTTTACCAAAGGTCTTTTCTTCTTTTTGTGACGTGCTGTATCATTAATGCTTTCAAAACCAATTTTTTAAACAATTCTTGTTTACCCTGATAAATACTTCTAGGGGTGATGAAGTGAAGATTATCGGACCATGTAGTCCCGGAAGACCGAGGATGTTCATCAACGGATGTGTTGGGTTGTGTTGTTGTGCTACAATCAATTGATTAAAACTATCATGGAGACACTCTTGTAATAAAGTTGGATATTTTTTTTATTTCAGTTTTTCGTGTGCAAATACAATGCTCAATTTTATATATCAAGTATATATGGTTTCATTATGTACTGTCAACCCTTAAGAATAACCATGTAGATGAAGCACGGTTCTAGGGAACAGCTACCCTTCTTAGTGTTTGGACTTGTAAATATATTGGTTTCAGGAACCACAAGCGAATCCGAATTAATTGTTTGAGTTGTGATGTTAGTAAGGGGGGATAGATTAGTAATGAGTAATGTTATGAACAAGACATGATCCTCGGGCATTATTAAGAAAACTGATTGTTTTCCTGCGGGATTTTGCCAAGGGCATTACTCTTGATAATGCCCAAGGATCATGAGTTATCTAATATATAATCCGCTAGGTAGGTAATTTCAATGATAAAACCGATAACGTTAAATGAAGTGCCCTCGGGAATTCTATGGAATAAAACGTGTTTGCAAAAGGGATTTTCCACAAGGGCCGTAGGCCCGCTGGCAAATCATGAGGGATAACGATAACGTGAAGGGATAGGTAAGAACAGAAGCGACCGTAAAATATCAAACCATCGAGACTTTGTTATAAGAGGTCCTAAAATAACAACTCCATCACCGCTGTCATGATGGCTCAGACTCAAGGGATATCCCTCTAGCCAAAGTCAGTAGTGATGATTATATCCCATTCTGCCAAAATACATACCAATTGAGGTTACTCTAATTTCATTTTTTAAATTATTAAAGTAATTCTAAATAGGCTTATCCAAGACTTTACAATGTATCATTACATACAAGACAAAATATTTAATTGATTTACTTAAAAGTATCAGTATTTCATCACAATGCGAATGAAGAAATATACTAATATCCATAATTTGAACAATGTCAAATAACCCTTATAATGTTTGTCTAGTATATATTGATATGTGTCATTTTCATTCTCATGTACCAGTGATTGATGATTGACAAACTGTTATGTTCTGATATATGGCACCGCCCATACTGTCATTAAAGCCAATGTCTTACTATTTTATTCCAATTTGTGTTGAATGAATGAATGATCTTTTCCTTTCTACGACACTCATGGTAAATGTTACCGCTAATACTTACTTCTTCCATATTTCATCTAATGAACAATGTCTGTAACGCTGTGTAAAGTTTTTATTTTCGGGTTTTCAGCTTTATAGAACATTTTAGAATTCCGAAACATTAGCAAATAGTTAATTTGTTCTAATTTGTTAAATATCTTGTTCAATAATGGCTTAAGTGCAACTCTTGCTAATCATATCACAAAGATCTCTTTTACTGATTATTTTATATCAATAATGCCATGTATCTTTCAGGTTTAAAAAATTCCGAATACAAGCCCATGTTTCCGTATATAAGCCTTGGCTTTTATTTGGTTCAAATTTCGCTTTCTGAAAACCCCTGTTTGTCTACCAATGCTCAATTACACATTGATCTTCCCACGAAATTTGCTGCAATATCGACCAGGCTTCTATCTGTTGTGCTACAATAAGTAAAGAATTAAGATGTATTTAATCAATACAGACACTGCAGATGTTGCTTTCTCACCTGTCTCCTGGGATCATTCTCAACTCAACAACAATAGGGGAATCATTGGCATTACGTACATGTTTTTATTGATTTTGATCCTTGAAGCAAAAGAAGGTCCATTGCTAGATATACTTAAGGTTTTTAAGCCCCCAAACTTTGGATGTTATAGCCAAAAGTATACTCTTCAAAAAAAGAGACGCATGAGCCAATTTTTCGTGCATTTTTCTAATTAATACAATCCATTGCGTTCTAACAGGGTTCAAAACTTGTGTTTTAGAGAGTTTTTGCCTTTATCTTGACATCATAGTGGAGCATATTGCGAGCTGTATGTGCATGTGAACTCTTTTATGCTTGAAAACTGCCCCTGTCAGACCATAATCCTGATGCAATTGACGTTCATGGGTGTTGTTGATATACATACTTTCTGCAAAATTCTCCCAAATCAACACATCAGGCAGATCTTGTGTAATGAATATGGGTACTTACATGTACTTTATAACACCCTTTTGCCATAATTTGTAGACCTTTCGAATAAAATTATAGGCGAAATTTTCATTTTACCGATAGGATACACCACTGAGAAACGCTATTATTATATCACAGTTTTGAATGAAAATGAGATGCATCACTTTACTAGACGTTCCTTAATATTAAAAGATTGACCCTCAGGTTTTTAAAACAGGGCGATAGCACATTTATGGTCTCTCAAAACATGGCCGATAACTGGCTCTCATGGTCGAATATCCAATATAGGCAAACGGTATTCCAAAGTTTGGAAAAGTCCCCATTTTTGCACCGAAGCTGTTAATAATCGTGTTACAATTACGTTCAGGAAAGAAATATGACAGGTGTATTTCTATATTCGTTTTTACCCAGGTCTAAAAATTTAAATATCACCCATGCGTTTTTTAAGGGTATATATTTGTTATAAGTCATTTAGAACCATGAAACAAAAAACGAATTCTTAGTAAATAATATATATTCTTTCGAGAGATTTCCCTAAATATTGGATAATATTTTTCGCACGACCCCCTGAACAAAATTGCTTACAGAAATCCACGCTGTTGAGATTATTTGAAAGGAAAAACGATTTTGATGTAAATCGTCATAAATGTACTTTTGTCTAGGAAAAGCTTCGGATATTATTTGATCACTCATCCTCTTCTGTCAACCAGCGATCAATGTGCCGATTCTCATCGCTATGTCATCCCTCGGCCCTTTCACAGGGAAGTCCTAGTTTGATTAAGACAATGCTACGTAGAGTAATGGAATTATTCCCCCAATGTCAATTATCGTCTGACAACATGTATGCTTCTCCGTGTTTTTAAATGTTTATCGTCGCCTTAAAGGGGCAGTAGCTCGTTTTCTTAAAACTTTATATTTTCATTTTTTCACTGATAATTGAACGTAAATGCTAACTGTTTTATCTTGATAAATATTGACTATTTTATTGTTTTTGCCGAATATTATTTCTATCTCATCGAGTGAAGTGAGAAAGTGATATTTCACAAATGGCGCAGCCACGAGTTAAAATGAGACCTTCTCACTTCACGAGATGAGATAGAAATGATATTCGGCAAAAACAATGAATTAGTCTATTTATTATATAATTTTAAGATCATAAAACAGAGTTGTCGGACATCTCGGAAGGCAAAGTTTTGCTGCTGTGATGAATGACAGTCTAGCAACTCCATGTATCATTTCTCAGTAAAAAATAGTTCGATAGAAATAAATCGATATTTAATCGGAAAAAGCTTTTTGAAGATTATATAATATGTGAATGTTTATTGTATCAGATCGAAAATATGTTTTTTGTTATAACTCACAGGAACCCTATATAGTAAATAAAATGTAGGTAAAACGTGAGTAAGAAAGACCCGTCCCCTCTATGAAATTTCATAGAGGGGACGGGTCTTTCTTACTCAATTTCATAGAGGGGACGGGTCTTTCTTACTCACGTTTTACCTACATTTTATTTACTATATCGGGTTCCTGTGTTATAACTAGGTGAAACAAAGGCTTATTATTTATTTTGGAAAGTCAGTTTTGACGCGAACTTATACATTTAGTGAAGCGCTATGTCGGTGTGACAGATCTCTCGCTTCGTAAATTTATTTTGCAATAAAATGAACAATTATTAACTACAGCAACAAGATATGAACTTCATGTAGCTTTTGATATCGAAGGATACATTGATACTGCAAATTGTTAACAGTTACATACCGAAAAAATCGTAAAGAGTCGATTTTCATCAATCCTAACCAACGCCGTTACGCGATGCATGCGTTCGATTTCCTCATAGGGAGATACTCGTGATTCAAAGGGAGGTAATTGGTTCGGTCCTACTTTTCTAACTGCAGTGAAAATATGACTTTCTACTGCTTTTCTTTAAATATGGATTATATTTTCACTGTATAACACTATATTTCATTGTTAATTATATAATAACATCAAATATCTCATTTCACAAACCAACCATCCATTGTCAGAGAACAAATTATAAAGATTCACATAAAGGCCATGTCTGGAGTCATTTTGTAATGCTAGCGTTTTGTACGATTAAGTACATAAACACTAAAACTTGATAATCTAAAGGGCCAATTCGTGTATCGTAGACATTGTACTGACAAACAGAAGCCTATAAAGGGCTGATTCTGCTATGTAGACACATTTCTCCCTTAGCGTTTAGTGACGACAACTGACTTTACGACACCGACAAACCTCTCTACCCAAAGAATTAGCCCTTGCTCATACTTCTGTTTTCAGCCAGATTCCCATGATTTATTTCCTTTCTAGCCAGCTTGGTTTAACTAAACGAACTTTGATCAAAAAGATCATAGCTACCTCGTTGAAGAAATGTGTTTGCATTTCTATACTATGTAATAGTTCACACTTGCTTGTTCTCAGCTACTCAAGAACCAAACGCTTAAATTTTGAATTTAAGTTAAAACATTTATAATACAGCAAACCCATATTTCAATATTTTGGAATTTATTGTAACCATTCGGCATTTTATTAAATCAACGGAGGGTAGTTTGATAACAAATATCTCTGGAGCCAGCTCTATTTTATCGACTTGTATTGAGCAAATGGTTTTACTTGCATTTTGTGGCCGCTAATGAGTGCTAAAGTAGCTCTGGCTGTCATCCTTTAAAGTAGACATCAGGAACGGATACATGGTTTTCATTAATTAGGTTTAGTGTGCTCGTCTAGTGTCAGAATTAAAACTGTTAACACTTGTACTTTTAATCAAATAATGTACATGTAAGTTCTCTGCCAAATTGTAATTTGCAAACTATCATCAATGAAAAAATACTACTCTAAACATTCACTACATTTTAAATTCTCTCGGGAGGGTTGCCTCCCCCACAACAGTGGATCTTTTTCTTCTCACATTTCATTTTCTGATGTGTACGCTCATCATGCATCATCAGTTTTTTTGTTTTCTGCATATGGTGACTTAGTACACCTGATAAAGGCTTCTTTTGACCACCTGTGATAAACCCTTATATGTCACAGGGTAAGGTTATATATAAATGTACATGTACGTCATTTTACGGCCTTTGATATTGAACCCTACAAACAAATTTGAGTGCAGAGATTTACATAAAGACAAATAGTTAGTTTGACCGTGAATATCATCTCTGAGAAAAAATGACATGAAGAGACCATTACATTAAAAAGTCGTTCAAGAAAGAAGCACAGGAAATAGAGATGTTTAATACAGGAAATTTTATTCTCTTTATTATAATGCACTCGACAGTTGCTGTTAACTTGTGTAAATGGAATTTGTTTACGCACGTGCCAGGCTATGATAACGTTGCAATAAATGATTCACAAGTGTGGCAACTTGGCAACATTGCCCTCCCCCAGTGTATGTGGCAATGTCTGATGACTAAGGGTTGCTTCAGTATCCAGTACACTCCAGATTATGAGAGCTGTGTGGCTTTCAGGAAGTTCTACACTGATGCAAGACGCAAGAAACGTTCATTGCCTCCTCCGCTCCCGGAGCCAGATGTTCATCTTTATAATTCTGATAAGGGTAAGTTACAAATCTGTAATGATAAACTTGATATAATATCACAATTTAAGTTTCATCCTGCTACAACAGCAATTTTCCCGCTTAGCTCCGACCATACCCTGATATCTTTGAAGGCAAAAACCTAGGATAGCTTTTTATATTACCAGCGTTGGTCTCTGGATCACATAATCCAGGGGTCGGCGTATTTTGCTTCATAATCGACATTTCTTTGGATGAAAACAGCCCATGTCAGCTTTAGTTACGACTAACCAATTGGCTCTAAGCTAAATGAGGCATTTGACTTTTAAGTTAATACCTCCAATACTCTGATTACATGGAATAGAAGGGTGCAAAGTTTGAGTTTGATATGGATCAACTCAATAAAATCATTGGGATGGTATTTGTATTGTGAACTATATCATGACCAGTTATTGTCCGAGAACAGAATCATCCATTGGTATTTAATGATGTCGATACAATTCATGGAAGTACCGCCGGTCTTTGTAAGTGTAAAGCCATCCTCGCCATAGTGTGTCATATGAGTACACCGCTTCTCTTCATGATACTACCGCACTACCATCGATAGTTCAATGTTCGGTTTATGTCCATAATGTCACAAACGCCTGAAAATGTTTTGTGATAGAATAGGGAAAACGTCTTCTTTTATCCTTTTTGATATATGTCAATTCTTAGTTCATCTATTGAAACCGCTCAGGCCACCAAAATATTAACATTACCAGTCACTAAATGAGAGAAATAACAAGCTGACCATAATATGTAATGCAGTGAAAAAAATTCAGGTTGAAAAGTACCAACGATTACAGAAATTCATTGGCATCGCGGAAAAATATAGATATATGTCGAACTTTCGAGCTGACATTTCTAATCCAAACTGTTAGGTAATTAAGGTCAACCCCCTCCCAAATAAGTAGTAAAAAGGTACATAAATAAGTTGGTGAAAAATCAACAATTCTTTTAATATTGATAAGAACACCAGTAATAAAATTTACATTTCACTATAAAATGAAATCCAGTCTGAAAACAAATCAGGACAGGTGTTACCTTATTTCAGTAAATATATGTTGCATATGCCTGCATGGATGAGAGAATGTCTGGTCATCCAAACCCATCAATCTTATTCATCGTTACGAAAAAAATAAGGAAATTGGGTCATTCGTCGCTGGACGATTCCTTCAGACTAATGTAAATGTTGGTCATGCAGGGAATGTTGATGTCGGGTGAAAGATCGCAAGACGTTGCCCATTGGATAAAACAGATACATGATTGAAAGACAGGGGTTTATACGAAATATCAGCTTGCTATCACTCCCGCCCCCTCGTGAGATGATAGCTCGCTGATATTTCGTATACACCCCTTGTGTCATCATGTATCTATTACTTTTTACATGGCCCTAAAAGGCTTCCGTAGCATTGTGATATGAACCACCCTTTCCATGCGAGAAGTCTTGTCATTTTATAAAGAATTTCAAAAGGATTATGGTGAAAATTTTTTCGACCAGGGGAATCTGCCGGAACCCATGGATTTCGGCGTAATATAAAAAAAAATGTATCAACAATTTTTTACTTGATCTACCTCTGTCGGGAGAGAATGTCTCTCTGCCGGTTGCAGGCCATTTGCTGGGACAGAGGCCTGTCGTACAACAATGCCTATTGCCAATGTGTTGCATTTAAAAAATCAATATTGGGGACTACGAAATACATATTGATTGATACGTAGATTGATGTTACAATTGATGAATGTCTGCCTGGCGTTAATATTATTGCCCTACAAAACTGAGTCACCAATTTTATTGTGACATCCAATCAATGCTAATGTGACATTGACCACCCAACTCAGGAACAGACCAAGCCCCCTGTCCCGCACCTCAGGTATCTGTTCTCCGTTCAGCGTATCGATAGACACTAAGCGAGTAACTTAACGAGTGCCTCTGTTCAATGCAAATATCTATATCTCAGGCATATAGTACATCACTTATGTGCTTTCTAGTCCTCAATGTTTCATTACAAACAGTAAGCTACTGCCTGTATCAGTTGTTGTACGACAAGGCCTACCAAATGTTGCAAACATCATGTGGAATCGCACCCGATGTGAACCGAATCAACAACTGCGGACACAAGCTACTGACAGTTGACTGCATCAAATTCGGTATTCACGTAGCGCAATACAATGCTCCGATGTATCCCTACCCCAAGGGTCATATTCCTATGAGGGTAAGAGCTCGTACTCGAATGACAGTAGTAGATTTTAAAGAATTTTAATAGACATGTTGGTGACAATTTAAAAGTACCTCACTAACAAACAGTCATTTTTGCCTATTGAAGTCACTATATTTTTTTATCGGTTCAATCAAATCTTAGTAAACTTCTACAGTCATTTTCCAGGATTTCCTAAATGAATTGTCAATTCTATCTAGACTGACCGATAAGTATTTTCACGTCGATACAACTATTTGATAACGTTTTGCAATTTTTATTTTTTCAATAAAAGAAGCACACAAAATATATAAAAACAACAGTCTCTAGTACTCATATTTAGAAAATAGAAAGCCAAATCGATTACTGAAACTAAGGTATAACTTTAATAATGATTGATACGTTATTTGTAAAATATATATATCATTATACATGATATAATATACGGAAGTTAATAGCATCATTTAGTAAAAGTATCGACTGCTAGAAATTACGTTGAAAATGTCATACATTGAACAGCGTTTGTAACGAGCTCTTATTTGAGGGATTGAAGTCCCAGTCGTGCACCTAATTTTCTTTTTGTAGAGAAGTTATTTCTGGACAACCTGATATCAATTATATTCTTAACAAATAGTTATTGACAAAATAGTCCGATTTTGAAAAGTGTGTACAAAATTATGACCTGTGTAATTTTTCATTCCATTCATTGTCATGTAGAGCTAACCTTATTGGAGAAAATTAGTATATTTGAGAAAAAATAACAAATATGGCGTGTACAAAAATCATATAAGTCACAATAATTTTTTTTCTCGTGTTTTAGAAAAGACATAAAAGCTAAACATGAGAGTTACCATTGTGACGTCATTGTTCAAAATTTTACCATTTTGAAGCTCAAAGCAAACGATTCACAACAATCCAGCAAACTGCAGGTTAATTAATCATATCAAGAAGTATAATTAAATGGGAAATACTAACAAGTAAGGCATAACAACATGGCACGGTGCTTTTAACAGTTTTTCATTTATCATTGTTGTCAACAAATTCCTTAAAAACAGAATTAGGAAAACATCGATCCTTCCATGAAGTAGTTGGAAGGGTATATGAATATATATGTCTTTCTAACGCTGTTTTTAGCGAAGCATGTTCTTGAGGCTGTTAGGACATCCCTGACATATCGGCACAAGTATTGCGATGTTTATGGGATTCTTATTATTCAGGTCTGTGCTCTGCAAGAATAGTCAGCAGCTTTCACCAGACTACGTCAACACGTCTTAAATACATATATTATGTATGGCTTCGGTTTGTAAATTAGATAGAATCCCTGTGGAATTGTTTGCATAACAAAAATCGTGCTTGGGAGATTTATCGGGCCTTTGTAGACTTTTTCGCCTGACATTTCTCTCACCGAAGATTAATCTGTCTTGGGATTTTATCAAAGTTTACAGCCAGTTGGCCAATGAAGATATATATCAATCAATAATGATGATTTCAAAATGTTCATATTAACATTTGTATCTGGGTATTTATGTCCAGGATTGATAACTAGGGTGTGGTATAAGATCTAGGTCAAGGCCTCATCATGTCTTATTTACGATCACCGTTTTTATTAGTTTTTATTTTGTTGCATTTTACAACAGATATGGTTACATCAATATTGTAATTCTGAATACAGATTTGTCTATTCAATTACAAACAGATGATGACAGGGTGACCAGAACTTATAAAATCTATCTATTCCAGGACCAATTAGAGCTGCGGCTTTATCAAAAAGTAATACTTATGGATCTCTTCTTGCATGAACTGGAAACTGGATACTTTTTTAGATGATCTATACTTGAAAATGATGTATTTACAGAGAATAATGATAATTTTGATTGGATCATTGTTTCGTTTCTGGAAACCAAACAGAACATGTTGTTTTGTAAGTGCAAGCTTTACTTGAATATTATCGAAGAGCCAAACTTCCAGTTCCTGCCAAATCGTGTTTACTTTGCTACAGTCATAAAGTATATGGGCGATTGATTGTACTTGGTTCGAACAAAAGTTACATGTACACATATCAGAGTCAATAAGTTTCATTTTAAAGAGCTTCCTTTTAGTCGGCAAGATATGGTGTAGCAATTTATATTGGAACCATCGTAATTGTGTATCGTGGGTACATCTAAAAGGAAGATGATTGTAGAGTCTCCAGATCTCTGGTTCTAGATTGATTTCAACTATCTGATTCAATTTATAAGCATGTTTATTAGTTGTGGTGTATTTGGTTATTAATGTTCTATAAAAAGTTTGGGTGTTGCCCTTTACTATCTTGTTCAGGGTTGAAGGTAAGATTGGATTCTGCACCTTTTCAATTGTAATAGACCTAGAGGTACACCTTGTCTTAATAGCACTTATAATTCCCATATACCTTAGAAAATTAGTTTTAACCCTGAATTTGTTTGCAAACATTTCAAAAGATAAAAAGTTGCCGTCATCTTGAATGATGACGTTAACGTAGTGTTTTCCACTATTACTATACACTATCACCGTTTAATGGTTCAACATTTTTTGAACATATTACCCGGGTATCCAACGATAACAAGAGGTCATGTGAAGGATATACATTCCCAACAACATTTACATTCAGTTTTGGAATGTAAACTCGTCGCATATTTCGTGCTTTCATAACCTTGGCCTTCAGATTAGACATAAGAAGGTCATGAAAAAGTCTATGTAGAATTCCCCAGTGATGAAACCATAAATAATGAGTATAATAGTATATACAGATTTCACAAATACTTTATTATGAAAGGCCAAAGTAAAACTAAATATTCGTTACTTCTAATTATTCAAGTTAAACTGTTAAAAATATGCTGTCGACACGCTCAACATCATTCAATGTCCCCTCTAAGGCTCCATACTCAAGCATTAAAAACAGTTAAACTTTTCAACCATTTGCAAGCCAGTGAGCACCCATAACCATGAACTCTAGCCTAGTTCGCAAGTAATCATAAGTTGACACAACCGGAAACATGGTCTCACCCATGAGACAGAAGTCCCACAGTAGCGTCACTCCCAGGACGATCTGTATGTCTTCTTGACAACCCCATGTAAAACATAGATGAGTAAGCCATTTCCTTCCTGTTATTTGAATAAATACAGAGATAAAGAGTCTATGTTTTGTCAGGCTTCTTGTCTTGTCTTCTTGCTGAATGAGTTAAACTAGCAAATATCGACCAATTTTTCTTGGAAGAGAATCTGCTTTGTACATAGCGAACATCAAACGTGCATATAGTACTCATGTTTAAAATTTATTTAAATACACTACGTGGTGGAACAAAGTGTATACTCAAAAATTCAAACTTACGTTGAAGAGATAGAAACATGTTTGCATTTGATAAAGATCCCTTAAATAAATGTTACCAATTACAAGGGAATGTCTTTCAATAAAAAGTGGAAGTTCTTAAACGAATGAAACATATATACGCAAATCCATATTTCGATCTGAAATCTCACAGTAGTTTTATAATTTCATTTATGCCTATGATGTAAATGGGTTGATCTATGAGAGGCTCGAGCCTGTCAAGAATTGAACACGTTTTCTCATATATTCCGTCTTTCAAGTGTTTCAATACTTTTAAAAAAACGTCAAACTATGTTTTGAGTTGTATAGTTGATATATCGTTCTCACAATATCCATTTAAATAAAAATATTTTTGCTGTGTATTTGTTTATTTGTTTCATGTTAACATTCCGATGTTTTTGATTGAAAAAAATATTAAGTAAAACGAAAAACATTGATTGTAAGATAAGCCGTTTTTATAATGTTTTTTTTTTCAACTTGCCATATTCTAGATCTAGTCATGTTTTTTTCAGTTTTATTCTGTACCGAAATAACTGCGTCGATGTTTTCTTAAGGCTGTGAAAATTAATGCTTCTATAAAAAAACTGAAAAGATACGTTTTGAAATTACATATAAATGTAAAATATACATATATGTACTATGAGCAGTTGCGTTAACTAACTTAAACTAGGAATAGGAATTAATAAGAGCTAGCAATATTCAGCTTTGTGATTAATTATGTGAATACACTGCAGTTTAACAGAACTTATATTACACCACGTGGTTCAATAAAATATTCCTTGAAATCTTTTGAGATGGTCCATCTGGTAAAACAGTACATTCTTAATGCATGTGTTAACTATTTAGAACATTCTTATGCACGTGCGACCCAACTATATAGCAAGTACATTCTTAAAATCCGTTCAAACGGGGTTTGGTATAAAAGGGACGTTGTGTTAAACCTTTAATTGGTTATTTGCTGGTCTGTATTGAAAAGATATGGAAAGTTAAAACATTAAAAAAAAAATAAAAGAAACCACCGCAGGGGAAATGAATATCATCCGAAAAATGAACGTTACGGATACCCCTGGGATGTATACATCGATCCCGCTTTTTCCGGGAACAGTGTGAAGTACCGGTAATAACATAAGTGTTGTTAGATTTTGTATTTTAAGATATCAAGCTAAGTATTATACATAGAAGACTATTTTGGTGAACAGGAATATACTTTTGAGAATCTTCAACAGAATATATATAAGAAAACTGCGTTATGTAATCAAATTATGCAAGCTTAAAATGAGAACGTTGAAGGGGCCGTCTCAAAACGTTTTACGTCATATTTATAGTCGCAGTAAATTTCTGAAGGATGACGTACTATTGAAACAATAGAGAGACTTCACTGCTGTATTCTAATGTATATGTAAGAAACTCTTTTCGGAACCGTTTATCATTAATGAAAAATACGACTCTCAACATTTTGAATTCTCTCGGGAGGGATGCGTCTATGCTTCAGTACTTCAGATCGTTATCTGTCACATTTCATTTCTTTGACATGTAAGTGCATCATGCATGACGTTTGTAAGTTTTCAGATGGTCGCATTATACAACAGATAAAGGCTCATTTTGGCCACCTGTGATTAAACTTTTATATACCCCAAGTTTGCATATATAGATTGACATGTATGTCATTTTTTGTCCTTTGAAATTGTACGCTACATAACAAGTTTTTGAGTGCAGATATTTACATAATGACAAACGGTAAACTTGACTATGACGGTACTTTCGGAAAAAAATCACATGAAGACTTTCCTTTTTTCAAACTGTAATCCAAGAAAGAGGCACATTCTAAAAAATCTATGTTTAATACAGGACTTTGTAATTTTGTTATTCACATGCACTCGACAGTTGTTATTAACTTGTGTTATTGGAATTTCTTTGAGAGGCATTTTAGAAGTTGGAATGACAATAAATCAGAAGACTATGTGGATGACAACTTTTTTGTTCATTGTATCCGACGTTTCGACACAGATTCTTGTGTCGTTCACAAGCAGAACTCTACTGCGATCATTCTGCGTGTGAACGACACAGATCTTGTGTCGAAACGTCGCTTAAAATGAACAAAGAAGTTGTCCTCCATACATGTATATTCCTCTGTATTAATTGGAATTTGTTCAAGCATGAGTCAGGTTATGATAATATTTAAATAAATGATTCACAAGTGTGACAACTTGGCAACATTGCCCTCCTAATGAATGTGGCAATGCCTGATCACCAAGGGTTGCTTCAGTATCCAGTACACGCCTGATCATGAGAGCTGTGTGGCTTTCAGGAAGTTCTACACTGATGCAAGACGCAAGAAACGTTCATTGCCTCCTCCGCTCCCGGAGCCAGATGTACATCTTTATAATTCTGATATGGGTAAGTTTCAAATCTATAACGATAAACTTGATATGATATGAACAATTCAGTTTCAAAGTTAGATCCTGCTACAACAGCCATTTAGCTCCATCCATACCCTGATATATTTGACATTAAAAACCCAGGATAGATATTCATATTACTTGCGGTGGTCACCGGATGTATCCAGTCTGAAGGAATATTTTGCTTAAGGATCCCCGAATAAGGACATTTCATTGTCTAAAAACATTATATACCAGCTATATTCATGAAGACCTCATAATGGGCCAATTTTAAGGCAAATTTATTTGGGCCAGAAGACACATGAGAATCGACCAAAGACAGTGGAATTCAGTTGTCTTCAGCGACGATTCAAGGTTCACCGTGAGTTTTGTTGAAGGTGGTGTTCCGGTGTACATAGTACCTCAGACAACGTGAACATCACGCTCACCTCTACTGACCTTTCAAGATCCCCAAAGTGACCTTGTCAAACAATGGCGACGTCTTCCTCGGCGTGTGTTAAGGAACGTTTTGAGATCCACGAGGAGACGTTTGATTGCTTTAAGAGACTATAAGTGGACACAACCGTTTTTATCAACCTCCTTATATCTGTGAAATTGAATTTGTGGGGTACCTTGACATCATGAACTGGATTATCATTAAAGCATTTCCGATAAACTTACTGTCTGATATCCCTTTTTGTCAATATCGTCATGTTTGTTTAACAACAAAAATTAATGAATTTCTACTAAAATTAAAAACATAACATCAAATCTAAAGAGTTTTCAATTTTGCTGAGTTTATTTGTGTAAATTGGAATGTCTCAATGAATTTCGTTTCCATAAAATCTACCCCAAAAGAACTGTCACCTTAAAGTCCTCATTGTGTGTCATATGGGTACAAGGCCTCTGATTATGACATTTAATCAACTTTCAGGTCTTATCAACCTAACATCGATATTTTCAATTTTCAGTTAATCACCATAATTTCACAAAGGTCTGAAAATGCTCTAAAAAAGAATATGCAAAAACGTCTTGTTTGATCATTTTTAATTTATGTCAATTTTTATTCACTTTTCTGCAAATAGTTCAAGCTAGGACCTATAAAGAAATGTGGCGGACTTACTACATTCTCTCAGAGGTAAATAAAGTCATAAAATGCTGATGAAACCTCAGTTTGAATAAGACAACAAACCATTGACAATTTCAAACACTTTTCACATGGAAAGGTTGTTCTCGTCACTAGTGATTTGCCATGATTAAGTAGGCCAAACTGATGCCTTTTGCGAGATTATTTATATATCACTAACTTTGATTGCAGTCCATCAGGCCTCTCGATTTCTAGCCCACAAACTCTTCTAATCCAAACATATGGATTCGACATTTTCTGACCTGATCTACCGCTGTGTGGAGAGAATAGTCCAACTAATGAACAGAAGCAGTTATTTTTCGTTAAGCCTTCATCCATTAATTAGTGTTATATGTAAATATTTGCAAACATGGTGTCTTTTATATTGCACGGCGGTGTAGTGATTCTTTAACTTATTTAATATAAAATCAAATTACTTCAAATGTTGGACAACATCTGTACTAAACTTGAAATGATTTCCTTTATGATATCTTTGACTATTAATTTATTCCAGAAGAGGAAAGCGAGTGTGAGAGTGACAGCGACTGTGCTGGAGGTAGCAACTGTATCCTGGGCATGTGTTACTGTACGTGACTCTGAATTGGCTATTCTCGAGACGGACGCACCTGCAGACCACTCACAGGTGGAATAAAACATACTAATGGATATAGAAATGGCCTAAGAGTAATTGGCAGGGTATCTAAAACATCAATAAAATGCAACATTTTCCTTGAAAATGGTCGCAGTCCCTTAGAGCAAATATCCATAATTTTTCTTGTCTTGATAAACACTAATTTGGTTGAAGAGATTGTAGTTGCTTGTTGAACAGCAAAGAGGCTAGTTTGGTTGCATGATTTTTATAATTTACCTAATTTGACTTGAAAACAAAAACAAATCAGTTCCATTTAGACAGATTCCCTCTCGCACTGTGTGTGATGTATTGCCATGCGGTATGTAACGTGTCCTACAATTGGTTGATTCAGTCTCAAATATTTCCAGCAATTTTTCAAATTTCCTATTCATTGATTGATAATTAATCTTGTTCTGTTTTTGGATAAAAACTATTTGTTAAACTCACTTATTGATGTTATGTTCTATCAAAATAATTTAGCAATTAAAGGGATTTGTGACAATGAGAATCTCTTTTGAGATATGACAACAATTCGAATTTGCTTTGGAAGCACGTTGAAACACAGAAATGAAATTTAAGTATTAATTTGGTCAAAGAATGTTCAAAGTACCTACCATGACATGCTTTATGATAGAAATTGTTTAAAAATCAAGGTCAGTGAAATATTTCTATCCATAATGTCAGAAACGATTTCAAAACCTGATGTGACATGATCGAAAATTAGACTCATTAGCGATCGGTAAGTGGCTGATGTGTCATTGAAATGTAAATAAAAAGTCAGGTAAGTGTTCAACATTTGTCAAATCATCATATATTTCATCTGCAACATAATTTCGTCAAGCCAAGGCTCTTGTGTTTGATAAAAACATGTATTTTCTTTTTACAATAATTTGGTAGCAGTTGCCTATAATTATTAAGGGACTGCAACCAAACTCGAAAATTATGGGATTTAATTGTGATTAATTTTTTTGCAACCATGTTCAATGGTGTCATTCCATATATAATAGTATAGATAATTATCTCAGCTTTCAGAAAATTTGAAGTTGAGTCTTTTTGAAGAGCAAAGCTTTTTGACACCCCGTCATATGGACCCTCCAATTACTCTTAGGCCATAAACATACATTCCTTTCCAGCTATTTTCTTGTTGTAATTAGGTAAATTCAATTCAATTCAATTAAAAAGCAGTCAATAGCATAAAGACTATTGTGTATTGTATTCCGTTCAGGATTGATAGTTGACGACACTGACATTTAAACTATTTTCCCGCTCAATTGTGTTGTCAAAATAGATCATATCGATTTGGAATATTTTGATTCTCTTCATTGGTACTTAAGAAGCGAGTTGGAGATTTTGAATTTAACTGTTAATCATACTTGATATTAACTTGTAAAACAAAGATATTCAATACAAACATTTGTTTAGGTCCTAAGTTGGAATGTTGTAATCATATCTCATATAAGATTTTGGACAATGGATGTTGAAAGGGGCACTGAACTGAAATAAGACATGATGAGGAAACATGATTAAGCCTAATGAGTACTTCTTAGAGAAATAAATTGACCTTTTTGGCAGTTGAGGAGAAAACATGATTATGATTGAGGACTTGAATCCTCTTGAGCAATTCAGGAGAAATGTGATTTTAAGGACTTAAGGCAATAAGGCATGGCCACTCTTGAGCATTAGAAAAGAAGACTACTAATGTCATGACTACTAATTGAGCATGTCTTAGGACGTGGATAGCTCGGGATAGATCAGTCGGCAAAAGCGCCGGTCTCACGTTGCTAGGGTCCGGAGTTCGAATCCCATCCAGGCCAAGGTGTAAAAACCTAGAGTTCACCTCTGTTAGAACTCTACATGTGTCACCCTTGAGCCCTAGTGTGTAAAAACTGCGCACTTAAAAGATCCCACGAATTCATGTCAGTGGTTGAATGGATACATGAACACGTGCATACGCCGAGCTGTCGGTTATCAGCGTTCAGCAGTGTTAGACAAACTGCTGTAACAATATGTCTCAGTTCACCCAGCTGTGAATGGGTACCCTGTAAGGCATAGAATGGTTCCTAACCTGAGCGCCACATATGTGGATGGGGATTGAATAATCCCCTGGTAGTTGAATTGGAAAACGGATCGGACGGTGAAAGAATGCCATTGAACAGGGGAAACAATAAGCGCCTTGAGCAACCACGAGTGGATGGATATGCGCACTATATTAATATTCATATAATAATACTAATGTAGACTTATCAGGGTAAATATTGCGTGAACTCTCTGGATCAGTTGAGGAGAAAAATAATAACGAGAACTTATCAGACAAAATAATGTGTGATCCCTCTTGAACAGTTCAGGAGAAAACATGATTAAGAGGACATGTCAGACACACCAATGTGTGATCCCTCTTCAGCAGTCGATGAGAAAACATCATTACAATATTTTTCCAGAGAAAATAATGTGTGTGCCAATCATTTTCAGAACTTATCACATACTGCAAACCCTTAGACGAGAGACGTCTAGAGTTTGAATGTGATAGTGATTTTTCTGACTCCTCGAAGCTTTTAAGGCTAATTATAACATATATAAAACTTTGACACAATACGCCACGGTGTACTTCATATCACTGTCATAGTATATCCAGTGGGTTAGCATCATATGATTTTGGTGTCTAAGCATTTGACTTGTCTGTCACAAACAAAAACACTTTTCACACAAATAATCATTCTTCTAATTATTTTACAAAAGACTTGTTTAAAACCTTCATCATATGCCACTGTATTTGTATATTTTTCAGCCCTCTTAGATATGGAAAGTAAATTTTGCATTTCCGATTAATAGTGTTATAAGAAGCTAAAATTTTGCAATCTCTGACTTTGTTGAATTGATTATATATGTTTTGAAAGAAACCTTATAAATATGAATGACGACATCGGGGCTCAGTACATGTATTTCCATTCAGCTGAAACGTGTCAGCAAGCTTGTTAAAATGACGACCAATGCAAGGGGGCTGAATACAATAGAGCATTAGTTGCTTGCTACCGAAAATACAAATCCTGGTACGGTGCACATCCTAGCGACGGGAAATTTTTTTATTCAGGCAAGGATGTATTTCAGTGAGAGTGTAACTGGATGGCAACAATTACTCAAATGATTTATGATTATCGAGGATTGTTATTGCCAGAAAGAGAGAATCAGTCTGATTAAAATCGACCGTGTTTCTAGGGAAACAAAATAACAAATATGTATCAGGGTTTTCCTCTCCACAACGGTCTGAAAGCACTCAAGCTAGGCGGCTGTTAAACATAAGTTTAGCGCAGACAAAATCTAGTCACAAGCGAACCTATCACATCGTCCCTTTCAAAAACCAACATAGAATTCACAAGAGTTGCGTGCACCTAGCTCTGACATCGAAAGCTTTTGTCGCCGCACTTGTGATTGGCTAGATGAGCTTACGTCAGAACATGCGGGTAGTGGGACTGCCTTCAGGCTGTGAATGAGAGGAAAGCCGGGCTGGATGTGGTTCGAACCCCAATAGATATACTATTTTTAAACTCTTTTTCCTTGAAGCACAGTCGATTTTAATCAAACCGGAGAGAGAATATAATCTTAGATATCGATTAGTCCCATCATAGAAATATTTGGTGGACTAACACCAAGCAAATATGACTTCCACTATATTTTTTCGATGTGAAATTTGATGCAATGTGTGTATATTTATGCGCTTTGAGCATGCGCCTTGATTATGGATATAGCGCTATACAAATATTCATTATTATTATAATTTTTATATTCCGTTCACAGTTTTCTTAGCATGAAAACTCAACTTGAATGTTGAGAAATATAATCAAGAGATGAATGAAGAATTCTTCCGTTTAATTATTTCATTCAGATCTCTCGTAAAGAGATCATCAATTGGTGAACCATCACCAAAATGTTAACACCAAATCAGGAAAAATGAGCCAACATGCTCATGTGAAGTGTTGATATTCAAGTTGAATAAACATTGCCCAGAATAGTTGTTATTTTACACAAACAACATCTTTATTAAATTGTTAACAGTATATTAGAACATTAACATACTATACAATAAAAACAAAGGATACAATAATTAATTAGAATATTATTATTGATTTAAAAATATGGTTCTCTCTTAAATGGTGTAAATGAACTGCTTTTTCAATGTAGAGTTTTGCTAAGAACAGATCATACCTCCAAGGGCGTTTAATGGATATTCAAAATACCTTTGTAAACTATGAAACATTGATGTTATTATCTCATTAATGTTTTTATTGTTTTCTCAATAAAGAGAACCCACTATTAGCAATGTAAACTAAAAGGTCTAGTTTTACAAATGTATTGAATGAGATATAAGTATCAACCAATTACCCTTGCCATATGCAAAACAGTCTGTGCTCTTTCAAAAGTTATTATGCAATGTTTTATTGATATGGACGTGCATATATTAACGTTTGTTTCTTCTCTGTGTGGGGTATTTTAAGTAGAAATCTGTTTCTGTATTGTTGAAATCACAGTGAAGGAGAATATTCATTATTTCTTTGACGTTAGAGTGTTACAAAATTCATGGTTTAAAGTTTATTTTCTGAAGCCCCCTGCAGATTCTCACCAAATGTATCTAGACAAGACTTTTGTATTGGGTTACTTTCCCACGGTTCTTGTTAAATGGTTTGTCCTAAGGTTATATTAGCATTTACATTTGTTCCTCATTTGTGGGTTCATTTATTTTCAACTTCAAACTCATCACATGAATAAGAGTCGGGGTACTGAACAGATATAGAAAACTACAGACGTGCATGGGGTGTACTTTTATTCAACAAGTAGTCTTCAATAGAACACATACCGAGACATGGAGATATTTTTGGCTGGTCTTTACATGTTCCTCTCTCACATGCACTCGACAATTGCTATAAACGTATGTAAATGGAATTTGTTCACGCACGAGCCAGGCTATGATAACGTTGCAATAAATGATTCACAAGTGTGGCAACTTGGCAAAATTGCCCTCCCCCAGTGTATGCGGCAATGCCTGACCACCAAGGGTTGCTTCAGTATCCAGTACACGCCTGATTATGAGAGCTGTGTGGCTTTCAGGAAGTTCTACACTGATGCAAGACGCAAGAAACGTTCGTCGCCTCCTCCGCTCCCCGAGCCAGATGTACATCTTTATAATTCTGATAAGGGTAAGTTACAAATATATAATGATAAACTTAATATAATACCATTGAATATGTAATAGTATTTGATAGTTGATTTAGAAAAGGTTGTTGAGAAAAACTATGGAAAAAATTAATGAAACACATAAGCAGATGAACCTGTGGTCTCCTAACAGAAGAAATACTTTAGCAAAATCTCTTGTTTATTTTTCAATTGAATCGTTTAATCTCTGTATTGCCACATCCGTCAAATGAGAGTATAGAAAGATTTATGTTAAATGTGTCTACATTTTGCGGTAGAACAAACCAGAAACATCAAACTAGATGTGATCATGTTGATGCCTAAACATAGAAGTATAAAAAAACCCAAATATTGTGGAAATGATAACATCACAGTAGCTGAAATGATAACATCACAGTAGCTGAAATGATAACATCACATTAGCTGAAATGATAACATCACAGTAGCTGAAATGGACCAATAGGGTCAATAGAAATAATTATAAATGCGTTTTTTTATACTTTATGAACCGGATGAAAAAAGAAAATATGCTCTTGCTTTCTGATTTATAGAAATAATATATAGTAAATAATATAGTATTAGCTCTGACCAACCCTTTTACGTTTACTCAACGATTAGTGGATGCACAAAAGCATTGATTAAAACGAGAGAGGACCTCCGAGTGCCGACGGTTCGGAACGATGAGGATGCAAATACAGTGGAATCTGTCTACATTGACATCTGTCTAATCCGACAATCTGTCTAATCCGACATACTTTTTTGGTTCCGGCAGAGCTTCTAAATATTTTCATATAATAAACATCGACCTATCCGACATCTGTCTATTCTGAATACCGACACTATTTCTTGGTCCCAGCAGGCAGAATATGCTGTCTAAACAGACATCAACTCTTGAAGTTGCAGCTTACGGTTGTTAATTACAGTAAATACAGTTGTTAGCCAGGGATTAGCAGTCTTCAAATGCATGTACACAATGTGATTGTAACCAATCAATTTGTCAATGACAGGTGTTAATCACCTGTGGATTGGAGTATGAGTTACTTGCTTGTTTAATTAATGATGCAAGTGATCAAGGATTAGCATTAATAAGGGGAGGAGACAGATTTACTGACATTGTGTCACTGACTATTTTATCAAAATGTTATTGGTTATGTTCATTATTCTATTGTTGTAAGATAATATGAGATGAACCATGAATGAATTCATTTAATAAATTTATTTCGTAACTTTATTTAATAAATTTATTTAATTAATTTATTTGATAAATTTATTTGATAAATCTATTTGATAAATTTATTTGATAAATTTATTCAATTAATTTATTTAATAAATTTATTTAATAAATTTATTTGATTAATTTATTCATGATATATGTTATTTTAATTGTGTATTTTAAAGTGACATTATTAATCTCTGTGTAAAAACAATATCTAATCCTATCATATGCCTAGGTAAAAATGAAAACTGTAACATTGACCAATCCGACACTCTGTCTAAACCGACATTTTTCTCCGGTCCTAGCGAGTAACGGTTTAGACAAATTCCACTGTATATGTATAGGAAACAAAATTGTGTTTTGCATCAATGGCTGGAAAAATGGGATTAGTTTTATAAAGTTATAGTTATATACCAATATCTTTTTTTGAGTAACAGGGCGGGACATTAAGGTGTAGTTCAGTAAAGTAGCACAAATGGTTTACTCACTATGACAGTATAGAATTATGAACCAGTTTAAGTCAATATCACTTTTGATCGGACTTTGGGTGAAGAAAATATCGCCCCCTTTCGACTGTCACGTGACCAGTTCTTTGCCAATCGGAATGCCGGAAAATATGCTCAAAATGATTTATATTTCAGACTGTGATAATAATTTATACCCAATAATAAAGAGATGAAAAAATGTGATTTGGTAACTATTCCAGAACCAGAAAGCGAGTGTGTGGGTTACAGCGACTGTGCTGGAGGAGGCAACTGTATCCTGGGCATGTGTTACTGTGACTCCCCTGCTATTGGCTACTCTCGAGACGGACACACCTGCAGACCACTTACAGGTAAATCATTTCAATACAATTACTAAGACTATCAGTTTGTAACATGAGATAACCACATTTAATGCTAAACAAATAATAGCTTTCCAATCTCACTTGCCACTCTAACTGTCTTATCAACTTACCGACCATTTGATGACAGAAAAGATAGATAATTGAAAACACTCACCAGCATCGTTTTTTTTTCGATTGTCATTTGGTAAGACTTTCCGATTTACCAACATTTTATCTTTAAAGGGTGCAAAACTTTGACTCATAACAGAATTGGTAACTTGTAACCCTTTTAAGTTGTAAACTCCTTTCTGATTTGATATCTTTGAAAGTTTGGGACTGGGTTAGATAAGACTTTCACATAAGCACAGCATTTGCAAAACGTTCGAGGGAAGAGTTAGACGTGCATTCGTCAATCAGTCTATCCATTTACTAGAAAACAGATAGTTGTGTCCAGACTCTCGAGATGATAGGAATTTGATTTGTTTTAAACTGACCTCATAGAAGGACTATAAGGGTCACGTACTATGCAATCAATATGACTTGTATGCAAAAATTTAATTACATTTAAACGCATGCTATGATAAGTCAACGTCTTTTCGTTACCATGTTTCTTGTTTACCCTTTTCAGAATGCATTGGATTCTCCAAAGACTTCGTGAAATTCCCACAAAACGCTATCCTTGGGCATGACCTCGGGCCTGTAGCCCAGCACTCAGCTGAATCTTGTCAACAGTTGTGTCTTGACAACTACAGTTGCAAGGGTGTGGAATTCATAAGTCTATTGGGTATCGGTATCTGCTTTGTGAAAGTTGCAACCTGGTATGATGTTCTTCAAGTCTATAGGAGACCTGGTGAAGCAGGCGTGAATATGTTCCAACGAGACTGTGACTGGAAAATGACAAACGCGCTCAAATAATTGCAGAGTGTGAAAATAGGCTGGATAGGTAGCATGCCGAAAGTGGTTTCGTCTAAATCTTGATGGTAAAATTGAAGAAAAAAGTTACAAGCCTAAAGCAAAATCACAGCTGCGTACCTAAAGTTTGTTCATTACATGTATATCTCAGAATAAAAAAGCATGTATTTTGGGTTACGTTCTGACGTCAATGAAGTTGCTTCAGCAGATCTGACATAGGTTCCCCATGTGTAAAATAACCATTCCTGAACCTGATATATATATGTGGATCTTATGGTCTCTGGTGTCAAGTGTCAAGTTTTAGAGAGATGAGGTCATATTTTCTAAATTAATTTTTTTTAAATATTTTGATTAAAATATACTACATGAACTCTTTGAGAGAAACATCAACACGATTACGTTTACTTAATGCAAAAGAAACATTATGACTTGTGTTTCAAGCTACTATCACTTTTCTAGAGAAAACAGAAAAAGACTGTTTTCAAAATGCTGACACTAGGTAACTCCACAGACCTGCCAAAACTGTTATGGATAACTGTTGTTTATGAAATGCAAATAATATATAACAATAAAATGAATCTAAACTTACGTAATCAATGTTACAAATAGATCTATTTAGTTTTTACAATGCTAGAATGCCTCAAAGACATCCTAAATAAGATGATATTTGCACCAGGATAGGAAGGTAGTTTAACAAACTTAAGGTACTAGGACAAATCTTAATTCATACACCGAGGGCCATTAAATTCAACCATGGGTTTGACACAAAGCGAGTGTCACGAAATGACACCCTTAACGCTCAAATGATTTCTGACTTGGCGGCAAGAACTCACACAAAAATAGTGATCTGGATGGAATCAACCCTAGTAAATGATTTGTTCCATAATGGCGACCAACACACTCAATTAATTGTGACTGGATGGAAATCAACACAATCAAATGATTTTGACTTGATCACAATTAACACTGTCAATTAATTGTGACTGGATGGCAATCAACCCAAACAAATGTTACATGATGGTGAACAACACACTCAAATAATTGTGACTGAATTGCAATCAACACCATCAAATGATTTTGACTTGATCACAATTAACACTGTCAATTAATTGTGAATGGATGGCAATCAACCCAAACAAATGTTACATGATGGTGAATAACACACTCAAATAATTGTGACTGGATGGGAATCAACACAATCAAATAATTTTGACTTTATCGTTACCATCACTTTAAACTATTCTGCCTGGATGAAACCTTACTTGTTCATTTTATTGTGATTGGATACTATCGGACAGAATACAAGTCGATCAACAGACTCAGCTAAATCTGCTTGGCATGCAACAGAACAAAAAACATTTCAGTGAAGACCCTGAAGATTTGTTTTATTATTTTGGCAAATGATAACAGTTTTAGCTGTAGATTAGAGCCATTTTATCAATTTATATGTTTGTATTAGATATTAGTTTGACCTTTTGAAGATACATCGACTTTGGTGAAATGATCATTTTGTGAATAAACTGAAGTACAAAAGAAAGTACACACCCACAGATTTTCATATTATTTCATATTCATTTACAAAGTTGCATTTTTGTATGCTCTATCCTAATGTTACGAACGGAAACAATGAAATTATATCGTCAAAACGCATGCGAGGCATGTCAGTTCAGGTAACAGTGATTTTTTTTTTAAATCACGATTTTTTCAATTTCTTAATGACTTGGGCGCGCAAAGAGTATAAAAACCACTGAATTCTACCATTCACTACTAGTGTTCCGAAAAAAGCACGAGAAAATGCCACGTTTAACAGCAGCAGAGCGAGAAAGAGTCGTTGGAATGTCTGTTTGAATGAGTTTCAAACAGCCAAATTGCCAGAAGGTTTGGCTACACCAGACAAACGGTCATTCGACTGCTTCAACGTCATAACCAGACTGGCCAGACATCGACCGTCCTAGAAATGGAAGACTGAGGGTGACGACCCCCGCTGAAGACCGTTATCTGCGCACACTGCATCTGCGCATCAGATTCGTCACAATGGCGTCAACGGCATCGACGGCTTAGGACACCATATCAGCAGAAACACTGTCATGAGACGTCTTCAAGCTGCCGGTATTCGGGCTTACCGACCGTTCCTCGGAATGACCCTGACTCGCGAACATCGCCTGGACGTCTACACTGGGCAAGGAGAGTGAGACGCTGGCAACGTCGTGATTGGGCAAGAGTGATCTTCAGCGACGAAAGTCGATTCAACCTCTTCACAGCAGACGGGAGAGTAAGGATTTACAGGCATAGAGGCGGGAGACAAGCTGAAGCGTGTGTCCAAGAAATGGTACCCTATGGCGGTGGCAGCGTCATGGTCTGGGGCGGGATCTGCGGCGACCAGAAGACGATTTGGTGACAATTCGTCAGACCCTTACAACCCAGAGATACAGGGGTCAAGTGTTGCAGCCTGTGGTTGTCCCCTTCATACAGAAGCAGCACCAAGGGATGATTTACCAACACGATAACGTCAGACCACAAACTGCCAGGATCACCATGGACTTCCTCAACCAACAAAACATCCAGGTTTTGCCTTTGCCATCTCGCTCCCCTGATTTATCCCCCATCGAACATCTTTGGGACCATTTGGGAAGACGCCTTAGACGTCGCCCAGAGCAACCAGTCAACCTACAACAGCTGGAACAGGCACTACATGAACAGTGGCAACGTATCCCTAATAACGTCATCCGACGTCTGACTGAGGAGACGTGTCTTTGCTTGCATTAACAGTAATGGGGTCACACCCGATACTAACTCCTCATTTATGGACATCAGACCACGGAATGTTGCAGAAATAATGAGTGTAAATTTTAAATTATACCCCTAGTGGACACTATGAGAAGTAGAGAAGTGATGTGTGAAGTGAGAAGTAAATACCTGTCCTTGCCATGTTTGAAAATGGTTCACTTTTAATATTATACCTTTGAAATGCTGGAAATTTTGTCTTGTTGTCTTTTATTAACAAATAACTTTGGTGTGTACTTTCTTTTGTACTGCAGTTTATGTTATTTTAATATTGAATTTAGATAATATGATGTTTTTAAATCATTGACTTTGAGAAATTTGAATAACATGTTAGTTGATATTTTATATCATAACCTCTTTTTTCATAAACAAAAAGAAAGTTTTTCTTTGAGAAATTATGAATTTGTTGAAATTTTGAAAAGTTTACTTTTTGAGATAGTTTGATAGTGAAAGTTAACTGAATGGACAATACGACTATGTTAAGTTAATACCTAATTTACATCAACATTTTTACAGATTTTAATTATAGTCATAAACACCGTCTTATGTTTTTTGTAAACTAATGACGAGTGGAGCTGCTGTGACTTGCTTCAGGTCGGGATCTGTGACCAGGATACAGTTCACGGCATATTTACAGTAGTGTGCAAAAGTAAGTGGTCGGGCAACGCGTTGCCTCACGAGTGGCTAACGCGTGAGCAACGCGTTGGCCACTCGTGGCTAGCCGTGGCCCAACTGTATCTGTTGAATAGACAAAATTCTTTTCAAGCTTCACCCTGACTGGTTTGTTTGGACAGGTTGCGTTCATATCAAAATTGCTAAGGGTTTTCTCTGAAAGAATTGTGCTTCATAAGAATATAGGTTTCCATTGTCCATTAATTTTGTAAGAAGTGAGGTCCAGATAAATCCTCGATATCTCCTAATGTTTATGGGAGGTCTTGTGCAATTGTCAGGGCCGTTTCCAGAAGCTTATTTTAAGGATTACTAACCCCTGTCTGATCTGTTTCAGAAAATAGTCGCATGATAGCTACCACCGGTCATTGTCTGAATGTAACCCATTACATAAAAAAGGGGTAAAGTAACAATCTTTAGAATTGTGAAACCTTTTAAGATCACAATAGATTATAAATTCTTTCGACTACGTATGGGGGATTTGTTTTTGTTTAGTGATTACATTATTATATGTTTCTTGTGTTCATGCATGTTATTCTATCAATTTCCGAACATAAGTGATTTTAAAACTTCTTTGTCACAAATGGTTGTTGTATTTGACACTACGCATAACATTTGCTTATTTAAGAATTCTGCTTCATCATATTTATAATCAGTGATTTTAATTTTTTGCTTGCGTCATTATTATGTTGTAGGATGTTAGTCACAGTTTTTGAAATTGTGTGCTATAGGTATCAACTTTGGAGGTAACGAGTGCTTGATTCGGAGAAAAAGAATAGAAAATCTAGTGGTGCCGAATAAAGACAGTTTTCAAGCGTATATCCAGGAAACGCAAATTGTTTGAGATGGCGACCCTTGATTCGCCTTCATGTCAGCTGCCATTTCGGTCACTTGGGTAAATTATCTCCTTTTCAATGAACTTTGGTCCTATTTCTCTAGGCTAGTCAGTTTTGGCAAAAAATGCAATGAATACATTAAAAAACCTTATACAAATATTGAATTTCACTACACTTTAAATATGGATACTAAGGCTATTGTAGAGGGAGGGGCTTGTTTTCTTTATAACAGGTCAATAATTTTCTAATGAACTTATTTCTTCAACGACTTCGTTCAAATTTATAAAATATGTTGGTCACAAAATAATCATAAACAAAAAAGAAATTCATAAGGGCAACACTATGAATTTCTAATTTTTTTATTTATATATTAGGGCATATCAGTGATTCGATCATCCTCTGTGTTCATGAGAGCATTTTCAAATATCAGCGACACATGTATCAGGAAAACTTGTATTGCAAATGGCAACCCTTGGCTTCACTACGCCAATTAATCTGTAGATCGGACCTCTAACAGAAGGTTTGCAACAACTTTTGATTCTGTGATAGGAAATTGGCTTGAAATTATTATTACATCTCAAAGCTCCTCTTTTCGCGTTCACAGCCTATCATAAGGGTTATTTCCTCTAAAATTTCAAATTCAATTTCCTGACCCTGCGTTGAAATTAAGGGTAAACCTTCTTGTAGGTTATGACATGAAGCAAAGATTTAAGGTCGGGTGATTTTATGTTAAATGTTCCCGATGAAATGATTTACTAATTCCGAGGATATAGAAGTGAATTATTCGTGTAATATCCGTTGGATGCGGGTTATTATCATCATAATCGCCCTGCACGGCAGGATATTATCATCATATATCCCTCTTCAAATAATTAATTTCCAACGATTGAATTGGATTGTTTTTGTAAAACTAAAAGTGACCACTGACTATTTTTTATAAAAATATCATTGTCGCAGCGCTGACAGAGCTCGTATGTTGGGTCCTCTTAAAACAAAGGTCTGATTTGTTGGGTTTGGTATTTTGGGCTACTTCTGACCTTTCCCATTCTCGATCATATAATTGTAATCATGATAAGTTGTCGGTTTACAAAAAAGAAACATGTTTCGTGGACATTATTAAGAATAAAGGGTGTTTGACCTCGTGATTTGCCCACGGGCAAACAAGCTTTATTCTTGATAATGCCCGAGGATCATATCTTATCCATAACATAGGAAACCAATCCCTAATTTCCCCCAATATAAGCACGTATTCATTTACAGATATGTTGGTTGAACATGTTTTATTCGCAGTGTATCAATCTATATGCATTATACATCAAAAGAATCATCAACCATTTAAGTGAAATGTGTCGAAATTGTATTTTGTAGAACTCATGCATTACGTAGATATTGAATTCAGATCTTACACTTAATTGTTCTTTTCAGTTTTATTTCTTCATTTTATGATATTTTATTATATCATTATTACTGTACTGTTGTGTCAATAAAGTTTAACTTTACGATGGCATTTTATTTTAAATGGGTGCTGTAAACCGAAACTGCATATTCATAAGTATCCTGCTCCATGGGTTGACAGAAAGAGTTACACAAGGGTTGATCCCAAAACCACTGTTCTGTTATCTCTCTTGATAAGGCAGTCCAAGAAAAAGAGTTTGAGTCCTGCTGTACTAAACTCGATACCGTGTACTCAATTCCCTGTTAGTGCCCTTGATGTAATATTATAAAAAGATTGGCATTAGTTATTTAATTTACCTGTATTCACCCCTTTGACTGACTGAAAGATTTGTTTGGTGTACTTGAACAATTTCAAATGCCAAGTTCTTTTTTCTTTGGCTGACTTCCGCGCATGCGCGACACGGACCAGGTTGGTTAGTAGCTAGATGTAACGTAAGGAATTAGGGAACGATAACATTACAGCTACTTATAACTAGATTGCTATTCGTTAATTCTTCTTGGTATACAATGTTTAGCATAATATGGTAGTAATGGTTGAAAATAAATTACAAAAATTAACTTAAGAAAGTCGGTGATCAAATGGCTATGGTTTTGAAAAGATCTAACACCTATGGGTAGAATAACTGAATACAAAAGTTGATTTCATTTTGCTAACACTTAAACATATTTGACATCAATACTTGCCCCCAGGTATATACGATAAAATAGAAATTACAAAAGAAATGTTTCCATTTCATTTGGAGAGAAAATCGTTAAAGACGACGAACAAGTCAGACTAAAGGCACCGTTGAACTATCGCAAAATGTATCTTTTAATTTGATACGAAAAATGTACTGTTCTGCTTCATACCATAACGCAACAAAAATGATTATCTCATATCAAAGACGAAATGTTATACTAAATATCAGAAATGAGTTATGGAAAGATATTTCCAATGCATGAGCTACTGAAGGATGTTAGGATTTTTACATGAATCTGGGAAAATCACATTTGTTAACAGTCGAATTTGAAGTGAAAGAGGTCACCTCGCTAATTGCTTAAATATTGCCCAAGCAGCATTGATAAAGATAGGCATAATCAGTCATTTTTTACATTGGTTTGTAGCTAGAACAAAGATTAAATAATAACATGCAATTTCAGTTTTCAAAATAAAAAATTTAGTTTAAAAGATATTTGATTTCAAAGGCATCCACCCTCGAAAAAAATTAAATAAAATTGTTTTCAGCGATTTATTTTGGTGAGGGTCTAATACTGTTGAGTGTTCATTGTCTGTGTTGTTCTCTTGTCTATCAAAAATCACTATTTAAAAAAGTTAAGAGCCACATTCGATATGAAATTTTGACCCTCTTAGAGTAGTACCCCATCATGTTTTTTTTAATATGTCCTAATATTTTCCTGAGACGCTTGATCGGCTCCATGAGACGCAGATGTCAGGCGTGCATTTTTAATGATGGTGGTCATACACGATATTGAATGTGTGACGCATGCCTCCATAGCGTTCAGCGTCATTTTGTAAGCACTGTGAACTCAACATCCATCATTTATTCCATGTCAAACTGACAACAGGTCCTCTATCTGTATGTTATAAACTCACAGTCGGAATACAGTCTCGTTGACCTATGAAAATGAGTTTCTTGCCTCTAGTATAGCTCCTAGCTACAATATGATATTAACGAGTATAGTATCGTATCATGACTTCATTGAATTTAATTGAATTACAAATTTCTTAATAACGATTTTATATATGAACGATACCAACTTTTCAAGAGGGTTAAAAATTTCCTCGTCTGTAAAATACGACTTCAGATTCCCCTGCATTGGGCATGTGATGTGGAAAGGTATACAAGGTATAAACACATGCAACCAACACGTGCCTAACAAAATTGCGCCATCCAAACCTAAAGATGCTCCGTGGATGAACAGTGAAACTCGGACTCTTATTCGTAGGTGTAATCGATTTGGCTAAATTCAGACTATCTAGAAACAAAGTCATAGCTTCAGTAAGAACTTCAAAAGACTTATATATCGAAAACATCGATAAATGGATTAACAAAATATCATAGGACAAAAATATGGTTGCGTCCAAAAATTCACCAAGGACAAAAATTCGCTAAGATCCTCCCCCAGTTCTCTGTGGAGACAAACTGTATGAAGGCAAAACTAATATTGCAAACATTATGAAAGAATATTTTACAAATCAAACCAAAGTCACATATCCGGATAAAGTAATTTTAGAATTTACCTCTAACGTCGATAATCCGTTTAGTGACCTGAACCTACTGAACCTAAATACTAATGAAATTAATGACATTCTTTTCTCTCTAAATGTAATTTAAGCAACTGACCCAGGTGGTTAAAGTAATAAGGTTTGAAAATGACAATACCAAGTCATTTACCTCACCCTATCTAACGTTTTAACTTATCACTTAACGAAATGACATTGAAAAGAAGCACCAGTTGTCCCTATTTATGAAAAAGGCAGCGTTAATTATTATTCTTAAGTATAGACTCATCGAGAAGAAGATGTCTTGCAAAGGTTTTCGAAAAGTGGTTCTTTAAACATGAGGTCCTTTGTTGAGGCAATACACGTCTTTTTGCGGATGATGTTAAAACGAATCCCTGAATGGACAGGCATGTCATTTAATCCTAATAAGACAGAACCAATTCCCTTTTCCCTCAAGATACAACCAATTCAAATACCAGATCTAACGATGAATTGAAACGTAACTGACTCTGTTCGTAACCATAAACATCTAGGTCTTACTCTACAAGATGACTGTTCTTGGAAAGATCAAATAATCGACATTGCTTACAAAGTTGCTCCAATGGTTAATTATCTAAGAAATCTCAAGAATCGATTAAACCGGAAAACATCGGAAACCAAAAAACAATGTATTTGACTACTGCAGTCATATTTGGGATAATTGTAGAAAGCAACAATGTTAGAAAAGTCAAGCTTGATGCTCTGAGAACTATTTGCGGTGACGTTTGTGATACGAGTCATATTGAAATATATAAAGAAACTAATTGTAAACTATTATGCCAGAGACGATATGTTCACAAAATGAGTTTCTTTTATATAATGATCAATATTCAATCCAATTCTTTTATTTCGGTTTGTAGGCCATTGGCCCGTGTACAATACAAAATAATCATTTCAATTTGTAGAGTAGACAATAAAGTATTACAAAGAAAATTGATAACATGGTCAATTCATCAACATTCTTCTATATGCGAGCGCTTCTGTAATATAATTTGAACAGTTATCAAGTATATCTACAAGTACCGGTTAATATTTTATAATATTGAGAAACAAAATAACATTGACCATTCACCGGGATATAATATCCTGTTATTACATATTAAGATTTTCACAAGAAATGTATACTATTTTCATTCACACCAAGTGCACACATCTTACAACTCATATCCACATTGGCACCTCTAATATTGCATCGCAGAGGAAGCGAATTTAATCTTAAGAGACAAATATTTCTTCTAACTAATTCATTATTGATAGAATTAACATAAAACATTCAAAAGTTACTTGATTTCTTTAAAATGCATCAAATGAGAAGATACGTGTATATTATCAAATATCCGCTTTTAATTACAATCAATAACCCTTTTTATAAATATCTGATACACTACTGAAATCTTGATTAAACCAAACAAAGCAAAAACCATAGGAATTAAACAAATATTTTACAGACATAGCCAAAGTTACTCTACCAGCTGGATCAAACTTTATCATATTTAAGTAAGATTGTTTTAGATAGCGATTTTCGGACATCCTCACTTATTTACAATTAGCAATACATCTGACATAATAATCAACATACATATATAATCAACCACAATATGCAAAAACACCATTACTTGTAACTTGCTTACCAACGCCATGAACATATTTGCAAAGGTTAGTATGAAATATTTCAACAGATTTCCTCTCCTCGGACCCCCAAATCCATACAATAAAACAGGTTAAAATTCACTATCGAACAAGTTGAACATAAGGTTTACAGGAATGCTAGGATATTTTATAAACATAGATTTCAGAGCAAACAGAGCTTTACTAGCTTTACCGACAAGAGTTTAATTACACTTTGTCCAAGAATATCCCTTGGAAAACAGAACAGCAAGATAACTATAATATGTCGAAGCTTACACCGGAATACCATTTTACTACCACTTTTCAAATGAACGAAGAAAACCACAATTACGGTAAACTAAAACCATATCCATATTTATCCATCTATCCCCCAAGAATTGCAATATTTATGTAATATGTCTATCTTTCTCTGCAAACCTATAACAGTATCACCATACAAGTTAAGATCATAAGCATACATGAATAACAAAAAAAAACATGTAATCAAACCCAATGAAAATACCTCTAAGAAAAGTTTTTTGCAACAAACCTTAAAACATTGAAATACACATCGCCAGAAGAAATGGACTTCAAACACAACCTTGTCAGACACCACTCCCTGATTATAGTCATCAACTGGTAATAGTAATCAACTGACGAATTAGAAAGTCGAACCGACGCCAAAATCTTAGAATACATATTCCTTAAAACAGAAAATAAACTACCCCTGACACCCTCTTTGAAAAGCGAATACCACAATAATGTCCGATTGACTGAATCAAATGTCTTCCGAAGGTCTACGAATAAAACAATAAAAACAACCACCACCTGTTTTTGTAAGATATTTCTGAGTAGTAGTAGTATTTTATTTCAGTAAATCAGGCCACAGGCCCATTTACAATACATAGTTTTACATTTTAAAGATGTTGCGCCACAAGCACAAATAACAATCCATTCACAATACACAGAAAGTGATATCCGAGACCATAGACAAATGGTGATAAAAGTTACAAGTTAGGTTATGGACAACTGTTTGCTTCTCATTTTAAACTTAGCAAGATTATTAATTATAAGTTCATTTTTTGTGGTAAACAGAAGTATAAGTTTACACTAAGAGGGGAATTTGTAATACCAACTTGGCACAAAATTTCTTCTTAAGTCATCATAAAATGGACAGACAAGACATACACGGTATTCTGTTTCTACATTTGGGATGATACAAAGTGGGCAAAGTCTTTCACTTTTAGATAGACCAACTTTTCTACCCTGCGATATCATAAGATCACTACTTGAAGTACGAAACAGTAAAAGTGAAATCCTAAATGCGGAAGTGTTTACAACATTTAAATACTGTTCGTATTCCCTTGTTAATTTAATTGTTCTGTAAACATACAATGAAGATAATTGTTCAAGGGATTCAAAGAGAAACTGGTTACCAATATCAATACATCTTGTTCTAAAAGCTGACACAAATGAATGAGTACAGGAAACAGATTGTCTATTCCAAATTTCGCCAAATCCATAAGAAAATAATAGATTTTTAATTTTAAGCGCCCAGCAATCCAAACCATTTTCTGCCCGGTTATACTGGTACACATAGGTGTAATGCAAAATACCATTTTCACTCTGGGTTAATAAACGCAGCCAATACTTAATGAGCTTCAAGTGTTGATTTACCTTTAATGAATACCTCCCAAGTTCTGCTCTTGCAACAATATTGGGGACAGGTCTTTTAATTTTAAAATAAGTTTACAGAATTTATCTTGAACATTTAAAATATCTTTACAAGGATGAAATCCACATATTTCTGAACTAAACAATAAAATGGGTATTACTTAAATGTCAAAAATATGCATTACCATTTTCAAAGGGAGTTTATGAAAACTATGCACGTTTGATTTTAACAATAATATAACTTTCCAAGCCTGTTGGGATAATATCTTTTGTGTTTTATACCATGAACCAGAACTAGAAAGGTGTACTCCCAAATATTTATAGGTTGGGCTTATTTCAAGAGGATTGCCATCAAGAAAAAAGTTTTCATACTTTTGTAACCTACCAGCCCTTCGAAAAACCATAATTTTACTCTTAGAAAAATTTATTTTCAATTGCCACTTACTGCAATAGTCCACTAATTTGTCTAATCTTTTTTGTAATCCAATAACAGTACTGTCAAATAGAATAATGTCATCAGCAAAAAGGAGTATAAAAAGATCCAGCAAGTCTAGATTAACACAGTATTGATTTTCTACACTTAAAAATTTCACTATATCATTTACAAAAAAATAAAATAAAAAAGGTGACAGTTGACACCCTTGTCGTACACCGTAAAGGCAGTCAAAGAAGGGACTGAACCCATTATTAACCAAAACACAGGATTTCACATTTTTAAACATGTTACTTATAAGTCTAAACATTTTTCCTTTCACATGACCTGTCCACAATTTATAAAGTAAAGATGGTCTATGAACAGAATCAAACGCTGCTTTCAAATCTATAAAAGCGCAGTAAAGTCTACCTTTGTACAATGATAGGTATTGTAACAAAATGTCTGGACAGACGTTTTGTTTTCCACTGGTAAACAACCAGGAGATGATTGACACTGGCTAAGCTAGCCAAGAGATGATTGACACTGGCGAGCCAGTCACGACACTGACTGACCACTAGCTAATCCCCTCCTGTTTCTAATGATCATACCAATCACTGCTTTGGGAAAAACAAGTTCATAAAACTTGTTAGATCAAAGAAAACGAAGTTAATGACAGGGGAGAGGGGATTAGTGTGAATAGCATAAAAGATGCCAGGTTCTGTTTGGAGAGCAGATTCGATCTCAGCAGCCGCCCGGGACACATGCCTGCCTGCTCTCTGCCTGCCCAGTGAGAGCCGAAGCCCTGCCCGATGTCGCCATGTGCAGCAGTCCTGAGTTGGCTTGAATAAAACTTGAAAGCCCTGAAACCACTGTGTTGTCATACCTTACTTTGCTACAAGTAAGGACGGTTCTTGCAAATGGTGCCGTGACCCGGATCCTCCTCTGAAAGACTACAGCTACCTGGCGGACAATCGGACAACCGGACAAGTGAACGAGTGAGTAACTAGGGGTGCTAGTACTTTTCGATTTTCATAATGGCAGGCCAGGAGTTCGGGGATTTTATACAAGGGATAGCAGGGGAAATAACGGGACAGTTAGCAAATCTATCCAACGCGCTAGGTGCACAGGGAATTTCCAACATTGTTCCAACTTTCGAGGGGGACCCAAAGAAATTCAAACCTTGGGTAAAAAGCATAGAGAAATATGCAATTTTGACAAATGCAACGGAGGTTAGAAAAAAAGCTTATCGCCTATCAGAGCAGCTCGGGAACTGTAAGTGATTTTATACAGAGGTATATGGTAGATCACGAACAAGCTACATGGCAAGAATTAAAGGCAGAGCTAACTAGGAGGTTTGCAGAAATAACAGACGCGCAGCATGCCTTCATGCTTCTGAGAAATTTGAAACAAAAGCAAAGTGAAAGTGTACAAATGTTCGCGGAAAGGCTTTTAAATTTGGCAGAAGAAGCTTATGCAGGGCTAGGAAGGGAAGGAAATGGCATGGCGGTTGAGAGACAGCTAGTAGGGTTTTTTATTGACGGGCTAGCTTTTGACTACTTAAAAAAGAAACTAATGCGGGAAAACCCGGCTAATTTAGCTACAGCAGTAACTTCTGCTACCCAGGAACAAAACTTGAGGGCACGTTTTGAACTTAGGTTAGGGAAGTCAGGACCCCATAGTACTGAAGCATTCCGTAGCCGTAGGCAAAATCATTCACATGATAGGGAGGATTTGCTTCATAGCCGGCGTGAAGAGCCTATGGACGTTAGCCACGTTAGACCCCAAAGATGTTTTAAATGTCACAAACAGGGACATACGGCTAGACATTGCAGGCAAGGTGGTAGGATAAATGCAGTTTCAAGAACAGATCGCCCAACTTCTCCAGTACCAATAATCTGTTGGTTTTGTGATCAGCCAGGTCATTTCAAGAGAGAATGCCCAAATAGGCGTAGGGTTACGTTTGCCAAATCAGCTAATTTAAACTAAGTACTCTTTCACATCAAGAAGCCGCTGTGGAAGAGGAAATTGAAAAAAACCAAGGAAACATTTTCAATTAATCTTGCTGGACGACCAAATTCATGCAGTGTAAAGATAGGGAAACAAAAGTTTAGATGTCTCATTGACTCAGGGGCTGAGGTGTCAATCATACATAAAAGGGTATTTGATTCATTACCAGGGGTAAAGTTAGATAAAAAGAAGGTCTCATTGCAAGGAGTTAATGGGGATTCATTAGCAGTAGAAGGCAGCTCTACTATCACCTTTAGCCTAAGGGGGTTAAGTCTCAGCCACAGATTTTATGTAGTGAGCAATATGAACCGCAACATGATACTTGGTCACGACTGGTTAACTCAGGCAGGTGTCAGGCTGTACTTTGATCTAGGTAGCTTAAGAGTAGGGAAAACCTATGTTCCGTTAGAAGAGGATATTCACATTTCGTCTGTAATTAGATTAGCTGCTAGCATAACTTTAAAAAGGTATATCAGTTCACAGCAGTAGACAAGGGCCACTTAGCGAGTGAACCAGGCGTTCTCGTTAGCAATTCAGTTGTTAAGATTAATCAGAAAAGAGATGTCCCAGTAATGCTAGTAAACAATACCAATAAATCTTTAAGGTTGAAGGAGGCTGTATACTTGGTAAGATAGAGGACATTCCTTCAGAAAGTGTAGTCAGTATGTCAGATTTAGGAGACAAGGACAGCAGTTGGGACATTGACCTTGATGTTGACGTGCAACCAGAACACAGAGATTGTATTCTTGAGTTAGTCAGGAAGAATCAAGATCTGTTCGCAACCAGTGACATGGACTTAGGTCACACTGATACTGTTCATATGAAGATAGATACAGGTGATCAACCTCCCATTAGGATGAAACCATATAGGACACCTTTGAATAAAAGACAAGCTGTAGACAAAGCAATTAATGAAATGCTAGAGGCAAAAATAATTCAGCGGTCAAGATCACCTTGGAGTTTTCCAATTGTTGTTGTGGACAATAAGGATGGCTCTAAACGGTTCTGTGTCGATTATCGTGCCCTGAACCGTATTACACGTCCTATTTCTACGCCTCTCCCACTGATTGATGATATCCTTACGCAACTTGGCGAATCAAAATATTTCACTACGCTCGACTTAAAGTCAGGCTACTGGCAAGTACTGATGGACAGTAAAGATAAAGAGAAGACAGCTTTTGCTTGTCACCGTGGGCTGTTCGAGTTCTCTGTAATGCCATTTGGGTTATGTAATGCTCCATCTGTGTTCATGGAACTCATGAACATCGTTCTCGAAGACATGGAATGTTTCGCAATCGCCTACTTAGATGACATTCTCATTTTCTCAAAATCAAAAGAAGAACACTTGGGACACATTCAAGCCGTGTTTGATAGAATTAGACAGCATTCCTTGAAGCTTAAACTGTCAAAATGTAGTTTCGCTCAGCAAGAAACCAAGTACTTAGGATTCGTAATCAACAAGGACGGAATCAAACCAGATGGTGGGAAGGTTGAAGCAATTAAGGCAATGGGAGCCCCAACCTCAGTAAGGGAAGTGCGTAGTTTCATTGGTATGTGCAGCTATTACCGCAGGTTCATTCCTAATTTCTCCAAGATCGCAGAGCCCATTGTAAAACTGACCAAGAAGTATGCAAGGTTTGCGTGGTCATCTGAATGCCAGGAGGCGTTCGAATTCCTGAAAAAGAGTCTGACGGTAGTGCCGCTTCTGACTTATCCACATCCCAATGAACCCTATGTACTGTACACCGACGCCAGTGACAGCTGTATTGGGGCCTGTCTTACACAACTTCACCTAGAAGAGGGAGGCATGCTGAAAGTTGAAAAACCAATTCATTTCTTATCACACAAGCTGTCAGATACTCAGAGTCGTTGGTCAACAATTGAGAAGGAGGCATATGCTATTCACTATGCTTTACAGAAACTTGATCACTACTTGCATAATGCTAATTTTGTCATCAAAACTGATCACAAACCTCTGAAGTACTTGTTGGAGTCACCCATGCAAAACAGGAAAGTGCAGCTGTGGGCCCTTAGCATCGCGGGATACAATTGTAAAATAGAGTATATTGCAGGTACAACAAACACTTGCGCTGATTTGTTGTCCAGAGTTCCGAAAAGACCGGGGCAAAAGGTTGAAACAGAAGCTGACGACATTGAACTCGATGGACCAGAAAATGCCCTTGAGGTGAACGTGATTGATTCGGGCAAACATCCGCTTAAGGATTTCGCCAGCTGTGTGCCGCAGACTGAAGACATTGGCAAGATCCCAAAGACCCTCGGCACGATACTAGATATGGTTGCAGAACAAACAAAGGATGAGACAGTTCAAGACATCAAGAAACAACTTGCTGGAGATATGAGTGACAAGCCATCACTAAAAAGGTACATATTGATGGATGACTTGCTGTACTACATCAGTGACATTGACGACGAGCCAAATCCAAGGTTAGTTATTCCCGAGCACTTACGCTCTATGGTGGTAAAACAATACCATGATGACAATGGACACATGGGAATCGACAAGACGTTTGAAGCAATCAAAATGAAATATTACTGGTCAAACCTGTACAAGGACTTGTACAGTTATGTCTCTAGGTGTGTTGTTTGTCAAGCCCGAACCATGAAGAAACAGAAACCACCATTGCGTGAGACGGATATGCCACCTTATCCATTTGCGAAGTTCAGTATGGATCTCTCAGGACCATACCCAACCTCTCTGTCAGGAAACAAGTATATCATTAGCTTTGTCGATCACTACAGTGGTTGGCCCGAGGCTTTTGCAGTACCTGACAAAACAGCAGAATCTGTTTCACATCTACTCATTGAAGAAATTTTCCCACGTTATGGCTCCGCTTTACAAATCGTTACTGACAATGGCACGGAGAACGTCAACAAAGCTGTACGAGAAACATTGAATGCTCTAGGCATCCATCATGTAACAACGTCATATTATCACCCTCAAGCTAACAGTCGGGTGGAAAGGTTTCATAGGACCTTGCATGATGTCCTTGCAAAGAAACTACAAGACAACTTGACTACATGGGTCTTGTACTTAAACCAGACCTTGGCTGCCATCAGATTTAATGTGTGTGAGTCTACTAAATTCTCCCCATTCTTCCTTCTGTACAACCGTGATGTAGTATTGCCCGTAGATAATTTGCTCAGGCCAAGACGTAAGTACACGGGAGAAGATGTCCATAAAATAGCCTTGCAACAGCAACACAAATCGTTTGTTCTCGTTCATAGAAACATGAAGAAAGCGAAAAAGAGGCAAGCAAAGTATGCTGATAGAAATAGCAAACCAAATCTCATTAAGGTTGGAGATCCCGTCTACTACCGATTCCATCAACGAAAAAGCAAGCTCCAGAACAAGTGGAAACCATTCTACCGTGTAATTGATCAGACCTCACCGGTGACATACATTATACGTAGCCAGCTTGATGGGACAACCACTAAGGCTCACGCAGAACATCTTAGGATAGCCAAGCTTGATGAATGGGATATTCCAAAGGAACAAGATGGCCGACCAAAAAGGAGGACCACATATGTCGTCTCTCCGTCCTCTGACTCAAGTTCTGACGAAGAAGATGCACAACCAAAGGACCCTTTAGCCCGTATTGCTAAACGCTATCGACAAGAACGTTCAGACTCTGACGAAGAAGATGCCATACCCTTAGCGGAATTAGCTAAACGAATCAGAAGTAGGGACAGGAGAATAGAGAGCCCTGATCTTAGTCAATCAGTGAGCAATGAGTCAGGTGACAGTAGTTCAGGTGACGAGCAGTCTGAGAGAACTGTGTCTAGTGACGAACAACAGTTTATTGCTAACACTGTGAACTGTAAACCTAACTCTGACGAGAATTGTAAATATGACAGGAAGGTCAAGGACCTGTTGGAAGCAGTAGTACGACTGTTATAAGGCTTCATGACTGTTCGAACTACCCCAGCAGTGACGTAGTAAAGTACATATATCATGTAGATGAGGTGACGGGGACGCATTTATCCATGTGTTAAAGAATAATGTATACATTTAGTGTATGCCTATTTTGACGAAGTATAGTCAATATAAAGGTTTCTTTTGCTAGTTGTTATATGTAACAATGAGTGACAAAATTGACAAATTGAAATGTATTTATCCTGTATTTCCAGGACCATGATGGGTGTATTCTTATTTTTGTGTATTGGTATAGCCAGTGGTACAATGATGTTTGAAAACATAATCTTCCAGAAGTTAAATGACATAACAACAACTCGCTCCAAATGGTTAGTGACGCTCGTAATTGACCTTGACCCGTACCATATTTTCCTAGAGAAATGTCGAAGGGATATTGAGAGTACAACTACAGTAGTACGTCACCTTATTAAGGAGCAAGGGACAAAGAACTCGTCAGGAGTTGTGGGAATGTTTAAGAAATTAGAACAAGACATGGTTGGCCTTAACACTTCCTTAAATACACTTGAAATTAACTTTCTTGAATATCATAGATTATCTAGACCAAAACGATCATTACTACCTTTTGTTGGGAAAGCATTAAGTTTTCTGTTTGGCACCGTATCAGACGAAGACTTAGACGAAATCAAAAACAATGTACAGAAATTAGCTGACAATCAAGCAAGTCTAGCACACATAGTGCAGGAAGGATTGACACTCTTAAATGTATCCAGAGTTGAAATTAATAAGAACAGACATGCAATAAATATCATTCTTGGTAATCTACAGGTCATAGAAGATAAAATGGCAAATGTAACCTATCGTCTTAATTTGCGAATTTCGAACCTTGAATGGGCTATGAAAACGTATTTGCAACTAGAGCTTATACTCCAAGAAATAAGGGAGACCATACAACTTTTGGCCACCTATCAAGAACATATACATTTACAATTCAATATGTTGTCCTTAGGCCATATGTCACCTAGCACTATTACCCCTACCGAATTACTGACAGTTTTGAATGATGTTAAAGTACATTTACCACCTAGATTTAGGTTAACAGGAGACCCAGACAGGGAATTGTGGAAGTTTTATCAGACATTAAAGTGTGACACGGTTCTTTATGACAACAAGATTTTGGTTATTGTCAATCTTCCGTTATTGGATTTAAACGGACATTTCGAAATTTACAAAGCCCATAACCTACCAATTCCAATTACATTTAATGGACTTGATTCCAACCCGAATGCTGTCGATCACATGTTATCAAAATACAAACTGGAAACTAATTACATTGCAACCAATGCTAAGCGTACAAAATATTTACTTTTACAAGAATCAGAGATAAATATCTGTACTTTGCCAATGACAGGTTACTGCCAAATTCAAAGCCCAGTTTATCCAATAAATCTCAGCAAGCTCTGCATAATTGCTCTATTTGTTAAAAACAAAGAGAAGGTAAAGGCTTTATGCGATACTGAAGTAAAACCACGTGCATTACTGCCTCGAGCAGAATATCTATCAGATGGGCAGTGGGCCGTAGCTACAACCACACGTTTGGAATTTACAGTGGTTTGTGATAATGACGTACGTCAACGTCGTACAATCGCAGTTAACCCGCCTTTAGACTATGTACAACTTGATGAAACTTGCTCAGCTTCAAATGATTACCTTACCTTATTACCACATTACCATAATGAAACGAGACATGAAGTCAGTGATAATTTTCATAATTTATTACGTAATATCAATATATCTGATATGCTCATGCTAGAACCTCTTCAGAAACATTTTCAAAATCTTACCTTTGATAAGTTACCTGATAAGTTGAAGGATATGGAAAGTTTTTCAATGGGTCACCTAATTCGACAGTTAAAGGATATGGACACATCCGTAGATAGTGGGAAAACTTCGTATTGGAAATACTTCCTTATAGTTGGGTTTATCATTGTGTTACTGGTTGGGAGTGTAATTGGTTATGCTAAATTCATTAAACCCTGGCTTGCCAAAAGAATAAGAAAAGGAAAACACACCCGGGTTGCTCCCGTTTTCGAAATGGTGCCGATTGAGTCGGGAGGTGCGGGTACCACCAACAGAGCGCGGATAGCCTCTGCACCACTTCTGTCGGGAGGAGAGGCGGACGAGGGAAATGGAACCCCAGCGTCCGTGGTTAGACAGCTCTACCCAAGTCTGGATGTCACTGCGGTTAGTGGATCCAACCATCCACTGGGAACAGCTGCAGGAACGATCCTATATGAGTGATTGCAGTCTAAGCAATCGGTGATGAGGACATTCATCAATTAACCATGTGCTTGATGTGACTACAGTGGCCAAGTACTAAGATGGCCCACATCCTATGCAATGGATATAAAACTGTATAAAGTATATTCTAATCTACATAACGCAGGACTTACGATAGATTGCAGTTCTAGCAGTCTGTGATGAAGACATTCATTGACTAACCATGTGCTTGATGTGAATACAATGGCCAAGTTACTGAGATGGCCCACATCCTACGCAATGGGTATACATTGTACAAAGTGACTCATAATATACACAACGCAGAGACTTATACTCACTAGACGACCATGTGTTCGATCGGCTGCCGCCGATCAAAAGACAACCATAAGCCTTGGACTGGCAGCATATATCGTAGAAATACCTATATTCACATATTTTTTTAAAAAACGAAAATTTCATGTGAGAAATGTTCGTTTGAAGAATGGGGCTAATGTAACAAAATGTCTGGACAGACGTTTTGTTTTCCACTGGTAAACAACCAGGAGATGATTGACACTGGCTAAGCTAGCCAAGAGATGATTGACACTGGCGAGCCAGTCACGACACTGACTGACCACTAGCTAATCCCCTCCTGTCTCTAATGATCATACCAATCACTGCTTTGGGAAAAACAAGTTCATAAAACTTGTTAGATCAAAGAAAACGAAGTTAATGACAGGGGAGAGGGGATTAGTGTGAATAGCATAAAAGATGCCAGGTTCTGTTTGGAGAGCAGATTCGATCTCAGCAGCCGCCCGGGACACATGCCTGCCTGCTCTCTGCCTGCCCAGTGAGAGCCGAAGCCCTGCCCGATGTCGCCATGTGCAGCAGTCCTGAGTTGGCTTGAATAAAACTTGAAAGCCCTGAAACCACTGTGTTGTCATACCTTACTTTGCTACAGTATTTAGTGATTAAAGTATCAACCACAAAAACATTATCTACCGCCTGAAAGCCTTTTCCAAACCCTGATTGTTCAGGCGTAATAAACTCTCGATTATCGGCCCATTTATAGATATTTCTGAGTAAGACACTGTAATGTTAAAATATTATCTACCGTGTTATAACCGTTACGGAATCCTGCTTGAGCCTCCGGAAACCTTTCATAACAATCAGCAAACACTTGTAGACGATTATTGAAAACATTATAAAATAATTTACCCAAAAAATCCAGATGTTAATCTCTATCGACTTTCAAAAAAACTGTCGTCCAGGAAACTGAGATTCTGGCAATGTCTTCTGTTGTGATATCTTCATTTGTCTGGTTTTCATAAGAACAAGAGATACTAATAACTGTGTGGAGGAATACAAACAACTTACTGGAATTTTTCTCACTCATTTGTTGGTCGCTTAACGAATACACTTGAAAAAATAACTCATCTGTCAATTTGTTGATTGCATATTGATTGTAATTCTCTAAAACAGTTATACATATATTGTATTCTATCGGGGCTTTTGTTCACTGATCAACTCTTGTTGATTAACATGACAAAATGGTGGCTCATGCGCATTACAGGCTATGAGCACGATATAGACATGGTTCGTTAGAATGTTGACAATTGTAACGCTGTGTCTTTTGAAAAGCTTGGCATTTCAAGCAAATTCTTGTCCCTTGACAACAAACACCGCAGACAATTACCAAGACAACATCATTCAATGGTTGCGTTTCTTCATTCTGGAAAGATCTTCACGCGAACAGAACGTTTTTAAGGTCAAAGAAACAGACATAAAGGGTGGAGATGAATCTGTCTGGACTATACGTTTTCTGTATTTATCTGTACTCGACAGAGGCTGCCAACCTGTGTGAATCGCATAAGTTCATGCGCGAGCCAGGCTATGATAATGTTACAATAATTGACACTCTAGTGTGGCAACTTGGCAACATTGCCCTCCCCAAGTGTATGTGGCAATGCCTGACCACTAAAGGTTGCTTCAGTATCCAGTACCAACATCCTATTCAGACCTGCTCGGCCTTCACCAAGTTCTACACTAGCGGGTCATCACCAACACCACTGGACATGCCAGACTTGATACTATACAACTCTGACAAAGGTAAGTTCATATCAACAGCAATAACAACACGATACTGATCAGATCCATCAGCAGTAACAACAAGATACTGGTCTGGTCACTCTATCGTTTCATTAGAACAACTAGAGTTCACTTACACTGGACAGGGGGCGAGACTTCTGGAAATCTAATAACAGTTTATTACGTGATCTATGTAGAATGTGTTCTGCGTTATCTTTGTAATTCCTGTCGAATCAAGAGTTTTTCGCAAACAAATATTTTGATAAAAAAAATATTTACATATAAAGTTCATATTTTAAAAAAATATTCGGTTAGACTTCCGAAATTTCCAGATAAAAACTTTCAATTTGAAATCTTGAAGAAAAATTCCGTGGAAATTTTCTGATAGAATCTTTTTTTTTTAATGGATTTTTTTTAACCAAAAGGCTTCATTACGCATTGTTAATTTCTCGGGTGGAATGTTAACTATGGAAGATAAATTGATTTATTGAATGTCGACTTGGGTCAAACATTAACTGTTAAAATTCTTTGGGTTGGTGAATTCTGATATTAAATGTTGATTTTGTTAAACGTTTTATAAGAAATTCTTTTTTTGATGTGGATGAATCGTCGTGAACATCGTGTTCTCAGAATAAAAAAGTTGTTATTTATAATATGGTTTTAACATATTTATTTCCCAAAAGAAGGAACCGGATTGGTAAACAAACAAATACTTACATCAATACCACTCTGGATACAAAAATACAATAACACGCCATAATGAATTTACAATAGGATGATTGTATACGTCTCTATGTGAATTGTACAACCACAGTATCAGTATTATGACAATATCTCAAAATGCAATCAGAGTAAATAAACAATGCCAACAAAAATTGATAGTATCGATGTGACATAACAACGTTATTTAAAGCAAATCTGGATGTTAAATTCATAAACATGTGGACTGAATTTAACAATTTTATATTTTCATCTGAGGTAGAGTTACTATTTCGGAAAAAAATTGATTTTAAGTCAAATCCTATCGTATAAAAAAACATATTTTGACGTAAGTCGCTATATAACGGACATGGATAGAATCTTCATAGTTATGGCCACAAGAACAGGCTGGTGATGGAGATAAAAAGCATTCATATTTTGGTGCATTCAAGTCACTGTATTCATTTCGAAGGCGACAATGTATTATCTGACAGAACCCTTTTCCCATGTTGAAGTCAACCTACGAGGGGCGTTCAATAAGTGTTGCAAGCGGGGCATTGGTGTTTACATAAACAGTGTCAGCTTATAGCAGGTGTTACTATAGTCAAAACATAACATTGACACATGTCAAAACAATTTCTAGACATAACAATTATTTAGATATAATAGCTGCGCTGACCTAGGGGTCTCCACAATCATGGATTCTCTCAAACATGAACAACGCGCTGTGATCAAGTTCCTTACTAAAGAGGGATGCAAAGCTACAGAAATACATAATCCTATGTGTAATGTGATGGGTAAGGATGCTCCAAACTTTTCAACAGTTTGTCGCTGGTCTCTTCAGTTCAAGCGGGGCAGGGAGTCCTTAGACGATGACCCACGGTCAGGCAGGCCATCTGAAGTCACCCGACCGGAAGTTATTGCCGCTATCGAAAGACGAATTTTAGTTGACCGCCGTGTTAAAGTTTCTGAACTGTCTTTGGAACTCCAGATATCAGTTGGAAGTGTTGAAAAAATAATTCATGACCATCTTGGTATGTCCAAGGTATCTGCAAGATGGGTACCCAGAAACCTCACAGCACAAGATCGCCAGAAAAGAACCGAAAGTTGCATGGAGCTCCTGGATCGGTTTAATGCGGATGAAGCCAGGTTTTTGTCTCGTCTGGTGACAGGTGACGAAACCTGGATCCACCACTGGGACCCGGAAACTAAACTGGAATCCAAGCAATGGAAGCACCCGAGTTCACCGTCTCCCCTGAAGTTTCGCACTCAACCATCAGCTGGCAAGGTTATGGCGACAATCTTTTGGGATGCAAAAGGCATATTATTAATTGATTACTTGCCAACCAAAACTACAATGAATGGTCAATATTATGCCAACCTAATGCAAGAATTGCGAAAGACAATTCGACAGAAACGCCGTGGAATGTTTACACGTGGTGTTCTGATTTTGCATGACAACGCTCCAGTCCACAAGTCAAGAATTGCACAGGCCGCTATACCTGATTGTGGATTCGAACAGCTTAACCACCCACCCTACAGCCCAGACCTAGCCCCCAGTGACTACTTTCTGTTCAGAAACCTGAAATCCGCCCTAAGTGGAAGGCACTTCCGGGATGACGAAGACGTCAAAGCTGCCACAGAGGCGTGGTTAGGGGGCAAACGGAAGACTTCTACAAAAGCGGCATCAAAAGTCTTAAAGAGAAATGGAATAAGTGTATTGAGGTGAAGGGTAACTATATTGAAAAATAAAAGTAAAAAATTGACTACGCGAGTTGGTTTTATATTGAAGTTGCAACACTTATTGAACGCCCCTCGTAGCTGTTTATACTACTATCATTATTTAGAATAGCAGTTTTAAATTTCGAAACTGACGGCAATCTCTCTGTTCAACGGGTAATAAATTCCACTTACTGATAGCAAGTGGAAAGAAAATCTCGAGTACTTTTCCGAATAACAGTGCACTGTCCGACGCTTCGGGTCATTACGAAAATGATAATCAGATCAGATAGTGTAGGCTGTACAAGATCGCTAAGATAACTCTGCCTTACGTTGTTGGTCATATTATATAACATGGTCATTTTATGAAAACATCTTTTTGTGACAGCTAGTTTCTTTGTAAATATTTTAATGGCTGGTACCAAAAATGGCTGGTTTCTTAAACCATCGTCGTTGAGTTTTCCCGAGTATATCAGCCTGTTGTTTGATACATTTATCCTATATTATGACTGCAAGAATCGAGTACTGTACATGGTTTCTAATGTTTTTCCTTTCATGTGTATTTTAGACTTATGAGACAATTTACCATAGGAGAGATTTTTTTAGCTTTGTCATTATGTGTTCACTCCACCAACAAATTAAGACCCAAATGTTTATGATTATCATGTATGTCATGAAATTCTCGTTTTGTACTCTGCCCAAAAAGGGTGTTCTCTGTGCAAATAAAAAAAATCTTATCTATCTTATCTTATCTATTGAAGTAATGACGTCATCATTATTAATAATATTCGTCCTTGTTTGACTTCCAAACTCTATATGCCACTCAAAGAAAAGAAGTTGATTGTATATTGAGTGGAAATGCTGTTAACTCATTAAACCCTGGACATACTTCACGGCTCAACGCCTGGACCACTAAGTGTAAAAGCTGCTCTAAATTTGCCCTTCTATGACTTCAAACTTGTAAATGCCACTCAAAGAAAAGACGTTGATTATGTATTGAGTGACAATGCTATGTACTCATCAAACCCTATGCGTAAAAGCCTGCGCTACATACACTAATTAACTTTAAGCACTGCTCACCATCAAGACAGATACGCCCTAAGCAAGCCAAGAGTATTTCTATGGATGAACAACTTCTCTATTTCCAGTAGCGACATTCGCTACAGAACCTTATACCGTTTTCAAGCATATGGTGAAACAGTTAGGAGTACAGAAATGTATACATGTTTTATTTTTTCAGAAATTATAATGTATTAACTAATTTGCGATATGGTTGGAAAACGGGGATGGCACTGTATATCAGCGCACATATTTGTAAGACTTTATATCTCGTGCATGAGATAATGGTAAAGAAGTTCGGACCGTCTTTTGTGACATAAGTAAGGCTTTTGATAAAGTTTGACAAAAGGGAAATAAAGTGAAATTAGAAGGCTCTGATGTAAGGGGGAAGTTACTCGATCGGTTTACTAGTTATCATCAACTTATAATTCAAAGAGTTTCTATGGACAATTACAATTCAGACAAGAAAACCATCGCTGCGGGAGTGCCACAGGGATCCGTTTTGGGGCCTTAATTGTTCTTAATTTTCATCAATGATAACCTAGAGGATATTGATAACAATATCAGCGGATGATGCTTCAATGTATGTCATTGTTGATAATCATGTTCAAACTGCTGCTTCTTTAAATAATGACTAACACAAGGTATATCAATAGGCTAAACTATGGCAAGTTGATTTTAATACAGGTAAGACTGAAGCATTTCTATGTTGACGTAAAAGTAGTCAAACTAGATTCCTTAAGTTATAATGCAAGGAGTAGTTATTTATGAAGTTGATCAACATAAGCATTTAGGAGTAATGTTACATTCAGAATAAAAATGGAATTCTCATATTTCTGAACTAGTTAAAAGATATGTCCCTAAGTAAATTATCTTCGTGTTCTTCAATATGTACAAATGTACAAGTCTTACATATTGCCTATATTTGACTTCTGCTCGCACATTTGGGATAACTGTACCCAAAAAAAGTAGAAAATTGCCGAAAGTTTGAATTTAGATTTTCGAGGCAGTTAGAGAGACAAGTCATGCAATGAAAATAATTCTATGCCATTAGCTGACCGTAAACAAAGAAGTAAACTAACCTTATTCTACAAAATGACTAACAATTTGGCACCAGAATATCTTTGTAATCTTTAACCAGCAAGAGTATCACAGGTTAATGAACAAAAACCGTCAAAACCGTCAAAAACCTATTGCAGTATACAAAGCAACAGTATGTAAATAGATTAAATCTGACTTTTGGTACTCGTTCTTGTAAATAGTTCACTCGCGTCTCAGTCGTGGGAGCAGTGATTTGAATGCACATGTTTGAACGGCACATCTCACACAGTCCATCCTGCTCCTGTGGTCACCCCTATGAAGTTACATTACACTTCTTCTTCATTTGTCGACTCCCAACTATTCAAGCATAAGGAATACAATGTATTTTTATCCTCACGGTTACAATCTCAACTCAATCCTAAACGAAGTCTCTCATGAAACCAAAAATCATTAATCCTGTGAAATTTAAATCTGTTTGTACTTTCATAATAAAATCGCATAGATTGGATAAATAATTCACTGTTCTTAAACAGTTTGCTTGCTCTCCTTCATTTTTCGTATTGTTTTTCTATTGATATTTGTTGTTGTGTACATGTACAATGGAACGGAGTAGTATTTATATAAGCCACTGCGGATTCTTTACCGATTCATATTCCCTTTGTTTACACCAATGCAATGTGTGTATTGTAATTATATTGCCAGTTGCCATACGATGTACACCTATAAAAATAAGCAAAAACTCTTTGACATATGTGACGTCATGATGGAGGTCGGACATGTTTTGGGAGCTCTCATACTGAGATGGCAAAACTTAAGCCTTCATGGATTAAAAATAATATTAATATCTTTTAACACTAAACATCATATGTAGTATAGGGCCTGTAAGTAGGTCACGAGATCTTACGAGATTCCTTACTTCCGGGGAATTCAACCACTAGTTTTTGGTATTTACGCGTCTGCGTAGTGCTCATTTTATTAAACCATGATTTCTAATTAATTATGCCTGCAAACGACAAGGAATTAATATCTTTATAATAATTATCAGTCTTTGAACGACCGATGACCTTCATAAAACTGCAAAACAAGACTTAAGCTGCCTTATCATTCATACTTCCTGGTTTCTGTAGATGGCTGCGTGTGTCATTTACTAGCGCGACTCAGTCGTTGTAGGATTATTTTTAAGATATTAATTCCGACTAAATAAGATTTAAGAACTTTTTGTTTGGCAATAATATACAAAATTAAGGATATTTAAAAAATTAGTAGAAACATTTTCTAGTATAAGATAGTTACATCCGCGGTTAATTCAAAAGACACAGACAGACGAGTTTGCAATCGGTCCAGTGACATCTGAGACAGGAGTCTGGACATATTTTTAGATATCATCAGAGTGTCAAACATTTGAATTTTTTTATGGAAAACATATCCTAAGAAAATGGTTATTTTTTAGATCACTGTTCAAACGTTTGTTTACGTTTATGTTTTACAAACAGCCATAATCATTATTCGTGTTGATTTTACTACACCTCCCGAAAAGACAAATCATTGATTATGCAGAAGACTTTTGCAATTATTTATCTGCATAATATTAGACAAAATATCGTTTCAAAATTATTGATTATTTTCTTAATAAATAAATTAGGATAATCAATCTTGTGATATAAATACAGGTCTTGTCAAGATAAATTATTTGATTTTATAGCACCAATTAAATTAACGCAAACAAGAAAAGCCTTTAAAAAGGCCTGCTTGGTGCCACATAGGCAGATGAAGGAGATTGTGATTTGTCGAACAATTTGGGTGATAATATATACAACACTGGATAACAGCAGTAATATAAACACGAGAATTACTCAAAGTTAATTTCACAAAATTAATTTCTATCAACACGAATTGCTGAAAGTTATGAATATTTTTTACATTCATCAACGATTGTTGGTATATTTCAAATCAAAACACACGAGGGTGATATTCTATTTATCATTCAAATTCACTTTTTTTGAGATCTCAGAGATCTTTGAACACAACAACACTAGATTTTCAAGACAGTGATGTGACAGTCACCGTATGGAACCAGCGATGTACGTCATATTCTAAATATAGCACGAGTCAATTTCAGTAGCTCTGATAATAAATACATGTTTTCAACGTAAACATTTAGTGACATCGTTAAGTATGACTTGTCACGTGGTCGTAAGTGATCTACCTATTAGTAAACATAAGTCTTTTTTCGATGTCACCATCGTTCTTACACAAACATTACTTTCTTAAAGGGTTACTGAGAAAAATTGGCTCCTTTGAAGACACCTCGAACAGAGTCCCAAAAAAACGTAACAAGGGCAATAACTCCTGAAAAAATATTTGCGCGGTTCTGATTTTCGAATTCCATCAAGGTATTGATACCCTGAAGGCACACATTAAATTTGATGATCCTATCTGTAACAGTTTCTGAGAAAAATTGGCTCCTTTAACTCGGACGCACGCACGGACGGAGCTCAAACCTATATCCCCCTTCCACTTCGTGGCGGGGGATAATAACATGTTTAAAGGGGCAGTAGCACGTTTTTAGGGGGAAGATAAGGTGATGTCAGGAAAATGAAACTTAATGGTCCCAATTGAAAGACAATGTATTTAAGCTAAGTGGAGCAGTAATAATTTAAATATATAACGTGAAGTTTAGCCATGCGATTCCTTTTTCTTACACAATATGAATTAAAGGTGTTCACACAAAATGGTCGCCAATGGATTTTATGAGAATCTTCATACTTTGTCCTCTGACGATTGATGACTGGTTTGTGTGATGAGATTTTTGACACTGTCAAAATAATACATTTAGTAATCAGTGAAAAATTTGAAATATAAAATTATCAAAACACGTGATACTGCCCCTTTAATCAAACCAAACTCTTCGCAATGAAAGTGGAAAAGCATATACTTGTTTAATGTCAATGGTCAAATGTCAATCTGCTTATCAATAATATTGTAACTTTCATTTTTTAATTAAATTTTAATTGTTACGTACATTACGGTAAAACCTATAAATCTTGTACAAGACAACCATGCTTTCATAATTTCTGATGAACAACTTACATCTTACTACAATTCTTGCTGAATAACAACAAAATTAACAAATATATGGCACTTAGAACTTGCCAAAGGAAATATTAGTAATGCTTTCTGTCATTGTGGTACATTACATTGCGCCATTTCTCCTCTCAAACACGGATGTTAAAAGGGAAGAGTCCGACTCGCTAATCTTGAGCATTCTCTGTGATTTGCCACTAGGAACAGGAGCATCAATTCTGCAGAGGATGTCATTCTTAGAAGCCAAAATGAAGTCATCCCTGTATAGCAATTGAAACATGTTCTTCTTTCTTTGGACAAAGCGGATAACCATCTCCATCTTCTTCATCAATAGCATGGATCTCACCTATATACCAGCTTTGTTCATAAACTGCACCAACAAACTTGCCAACACTGACTTCAGAATGACGAAACTGTGTACAAACAGATGTACGAGACTCTGCTGCCTACTGTCCTTCATCATTCCTATATGCACCATTCCTCTCTACTACGTGTTTCCCAGCTCCGGTTGCAAGACATTACTTTCTCCAGGAAGAACACATGCCTCCATCCAAACAGAAAGCGCAGTAACAACCGACGTCACGTATGGATACAGTAGAGTTGCCGGTCACACAATAAACAGCAAATGTTCTTTTGGGAACCTTCACAGACCTGGAAGCAAACATGGCCTGTTCCCTCTGAGAGTCTGTTGACGAGACATACACAAGCTGGACATCTTCCATAGTTGAATTGTCTGCCCATTTGATGAAATCTTCTACATCTTGTATAATGGCACGTCCTCTCCTCACAGCTTCATCTGACATTCATATTGGGGTTCCTCCGAGTCTATCACAAGGACCCTCTCCATGCCCTACCTCAAAGTATTTCCAACGTGCATATATACCAAACATTTGAAGATAATTATCTGTTGTGAAGAACATCTGCTTGTTGCGATATTGACTAGTTTGTCCATGTGTCCAGTAGTGAATGGTCTTCAGTAATGGATCCATATTCTTCAGTTTCTTAATGATGACCTTCAGGAATGTGTGCACTGCAGAAGCAGTATGAGACAGATCATCAGGAACCACAACAAAGCTTTGACGGTGTAACATGTCCTGGCTATAGTAGGCTACAACTGAATGCATGGTTACACTGGACTGGTTCCAATAAGTGCTTATGGTTTCCTCTACACCCTTGCAACTGTAGTTTTCACTAAAGTCCATCTGTATGATCATGTCATGTTCAGGAAGATGTTCCTTCAACCACCGAAGCTGTTCATACTAGGTTTTGACTCTGTCCACATGTCCTTAAAAAATTTCTACTTGCGAAGATATTTGAGAGGTTAGCTTGGTCTTCTTAATGACTAATTCTACAATTCTCATAACATCTATCTTTCCAACCTTCTCCATTATTTCAACTCTTTTCCTCTGTCCCAATGTCACCATATCAGGGAGTGATGCACGATCCTCATCAGTGAAGCTCTGGGTCTTGATAAACGTATCTGGATTTGCAGATACATTAACCCCCTCACGCCCAAGAGTCTTAATAAGCAACGCCATGTTTTGATGTTTGGTGCAGAGACATAAACTTCTAATGATGAAATTTGTTTGATGAGAATGTGTTTTGGCCTCGTGCGGCAAAATGTGGCTTGCGACAAAACAATTCAGAGTTTACATAAATACAATTTAAATGTAAATTGGCAAGATAGTCTGTGAGGAGTCCAGTTTGGATTTATAAACCGTTGCTACCAGGCTTGGCATCAGCTGTACCCAGTTGAAAACTGTTATTGTCTCTCTTATAAAAGTTAAGAACTTCCTCTCTGTACTTAATCTGTGTTCGAGCTTGTTCCTGCTTAGGAACCTATTTCTTTCCTGAAATGGATAACTTGTTACGATTAATCCCTGTGCAAGCAGCCAACCAAGACATGCCACGGTACTTCTTAATAATCTTTCCAGAAATCAAGCTGTGAAGAGCCTTTTCTTTATTTTTAGTTCAACCAGCTTAAGTTCAGCTTCTTCAATTTCGCTCAGAAGGGCGTTTCCAAGAATCAATTGTCTTCTGACCTTGTGTCTTGAAATTCCAGCAAGTCTCCATTCTCTCCCCACAGAGGCAGATCAAGTCATGTTGATTGAGCCTCTGTTCTAATTCGCCGAAATCTTTGGATAACGGCAGTCTCCCCTGGAAGAAAAAAATTGCACCACAATCCATTTGAATTTTTTTTTAAAAGCTTCTCGCATGGAAAGGGTGGTTCATATCTCAGTGTTTTTGCACAACTTACCTTGATTGCCTCACATCAGGTACCTCCCATTCTATCCCACTGATTCGGCGAGAAGAACAGACACTTGATCTACCTCTGTGGTAGAGAATGGCAATTGGCAACTTGTTTATTTGTTCAATAAAAGCAAAATGTGAATAATCTTGACTGTCTTATTTTGGTAACGTACGTTTCTCTGAATAAAACAAGCTAAGAGAATGTCTATCAACTATGGAACATGAACAAATATTGACGTTGTTCAAACCTTCAATATTGCGCATGATCACTATAAGGCATCAAAATAACTATTAAAATATAACTACCACACATATATCAATCTCTGTTAAAATTACACCATACTTCAACTTACTTCAAGCGGTTGCACTTTCGTGAATGTTGGCTATTCTCACTTCTTGCTACGTCAAAATTACGTGAGTAAATGGTGACATCTGGTAATACGTCAAAAGCAAAGCTACTGTAGAACTGCTTCGCATATCTCCATAGTTTTGTATCTGGCATTACCGTAACTGACACTATAAAATTTCAAAATATAAGACATAAAAAACTTGAAGTGAATAATGTATTCAAAATTAGCATGAAATGAACTATAACATTATAACAACCCAATAGTCAATAGTGTGCAACATGTCACACTTTGTTTTCTTTTATTTACTGTGTAACGCACATTACATTCTTATCAATGACCATTACAATTTTCACCTTTGAAGTTAAATATTTTCTTAACGGAAAATTTTTGATTAAAAAGTTACGTTTCTACGGGTTAACTATTCAAAGATTACTGTTTTTTTATGCTATTTGATTGGCACCGTACATGTATTTCTTATGTATCATGAATGAAATTTATATAAAACCTGGCGATCATGTATGAAGTGTTACTAAAAGCAATAACGAATGCTACAAAAAAGCTAAATCATGGCAATTTTGTAGGTTATTTGGTTTGATCTCCATCTTGCTTTTAGTGCATTTTTGGCAATTTCCGACCCCACCCACCTTTGACGTTCTTCTTCTCTGAAGCTACTTGCACTATAAAGCTATAATTATTACTCAATGTAGCTGAAGCATTGTAGTTGTACTAAGGCCTTTAAGGACGTGTCAAATTATTTTAGATAAGTAAAAAACTCTAAATGATCGTAGAGGCATAAAAGTTGTACCGAACAAACCGCAAGGACATTTCAAGCAAAAGAAATGTTGTGACAAACTTGTAGGTAACATAGTTTTTGAGTAATGAGTGAGTTTAGTTTTTTGTTTAGCCAGCAGTACTGCTCTGTAGTGGCAGCTGTGGGGGTCATGCAGAGACCAAGCTGACTGTGTATTGTAGCTTGACCCTGCACACGACGCTGGACTCTGTTAGACTTGACTCTTTGAGGAGTTGGTTCCCTGCCCCAGGGGCGGGATAGTGCAGTGGTTAGCGGATGAAGAGGTCCGTAAACTTGACTCTAGCCTTGTTTAATTATTCATGATTTTGAGTGTATTTTGTAACAAATGTTAGTGTTATGAATGCGGCTGAATCCTTTATGTTGTCGCTTTGCGATTATTACTATTATTACTGTTGCTGTTGTTGTTGTTGTTGTTGTTATTATTATCATCGTGTACGGATATCAGGGATGTAGGGGTTCAATACCGAAACATGTACACTGACTTAGCAAAATGGCTACCTATTTTAGCCAGCCAATGCTGTTCTGAACATTTCGTGAATACAATGTACTTACTGTGGCACAAAATTGTAGCTTTATGGTTTCCTAACAGATCCAGGACCAGAAATGATTGTGTTGGTGACAGTTTCGTGATACCTACAAGATGTACATTATTTCGCAAAGTAGTCTAGCTCTGAGATTCTGTAACTGTTCCAGGACCAGAAAGCGATTGTGTGATTGACAGCGACTGTGCTGGAGGAGAGGACTGTATCCTGGGCATGTGTTACTGTGCCATTGGCTACTCTCGAGACGGAAACACCTGCAGACCACACACAGGTGAGACAGTGGCCAGTTTGTCCCGCAGCATCATTCATCCGGCTTCTGTCAAAAAGGTTGCCTGTGTTAAATCACCATTTTAGGAATATTTTGGACCAGGTTATATAAGTCACTGCAAAATGTGTTCCTCTTGTAGTAGGAAAATAACTTTTAAGTGTGTATTGAAAAAAAATTATTTCTAATAATCAGAACCATTGACAGAATGAGGCTGAATTTGTTTGCGCTGAGTATAAAGAAACAAACTTTAGTTAGTAGCTGTTATCCTCAACAGCACTACATGTAATCTTACATGAAGCATGACAATTCTCATGGGTGATTGGGACCCAAAATAAAAAATGATTTAACTTCAAATACGCTGGGGCAAAAGAAATGATACCAACTTTTCAAAAGAGTAAAACACAGAATACGGGGCCAGACTGCTTTGAAAGATATAAAAACAATATCAAAAGTAGAAGTCTAGAAACATTGGACAGTTATATAATGGGGATGAGGTCAATACCTGTTTTAATTGACCCAAGAAAAACAATATTTAACAAGTATAAAAGTAGAACAAAACCTATAGTCATGAATGACATTTTGGCTTCAATGTATTTTAGCGAGAATGTGTCGATGGCGTCATGATAACAATTGCTAAAAAGGGTTGTCGTCATCGGTCGGAATTTAAATTTGTGTATGTTTGTGGTATGCAAGGTTTGGTTTTTAGTCGTTTTCAAGCAGAGAACGATTTGAAAATGACACAAGAACCTGTGTCGTAACGTTGCACATACCATAAAAAAGGACGTTGTCAACCATATAGGTTCTTTCTTCATTGTTATTCGAACTTCTGAAAAGCCTCTCTGACAACCTATTTTTAGTAACTAATGTCACAACATATCGGGTCGGACTCGGGATCAAGTCAATATCCTTCCTCTGCCACGTGACCTTTTCTCGACCAATCAGGTTATCACCCAAACAATTGAGCTTACATGATAACTAACTTCCATGAAATTAGTTTGTTCATGCATTTTAGCTGTAGGTTGTCAAAAAAAAGAAGCAAAATTGACCTTTTTGGTTCTTATATCACGTTTTAGTTATCCCCAAACGACGATGTGTTTTTGACGAATGCGAGTATACCTTGTCTTAAATTCTTATCTGAAGACATGAAGTAATCTTGTTTCAGCTTAAGTAATTTATTGTGGTTTAAACTATCATGCATTTGAGATGTTATTTTTGCTAAAAGGTACACTGAAACTTGTATGATTCTTGAGATATGTGAGAGTCACTGTACTATGTAAATGCTTGCTAATGATTACTTTTTTGATTTTATATTTTAAGTTGTCACAGATTCACAAATTCATTTAAGCTGTTCCCGAGACACTTAATACGGTTGAAGCATTTGATGTAAACTTATTTTCATGCCCTTCAGATATTCAATCAATATCAAAACGACGAGTTTTTGAAAATCAGTTTAAAGGCGCATTTTTCAGAAGAGACAATGTTCATAAAATCGTAAATTAATTAAGTTTGTCTCTAAAGAAGTTCTCTTGTTTAAGGTATAACAACTCGGTTGTGGGTTAAACATATTTTGTTTTTGCGTGATAGCCACTTTGAAAACAACATGTATATTGTCGTCTTCAAACAAAACGTTTTTCTGTGTTTATACATTTCAGAATGTCACAGATTTACAAATTCATTTAAGAAGTTCCCGAGAAGCTTTATATGGGGTGGTTCAATAACCCAAATCTCCAATTCATCCCCTTCAGAATGCAGGCAATCCTGCATCGCAACAGCTGGCTGTGTTAGCTTCGATCTCAACACGTGGGCAATTGCCTATTGCTACCCCAAAGAACTAGCCTGGATGGCCGCCTTGCCGTCGGAAAGAAAGGTAAACGACGGGTCGCATCACCATTATCAACGAGAATGTGACTGGGCGGCAACAAACTTACTCAAATAAAACCGTGATAACAGGAAGCTTAATGACTTTGTTGAAAAGGTGATAGGCATGTTAAAAAATAGGTAAACAAAATATACCTTGACTGCACGCATTTCAGTCCATCCGTTATTTAGCCCATAAGCTTAAAAATGAAAACAATAAACCGATTTGAAGCCCATGGGCGTGATTGCGTTCACAACAATCAGGTAAAACTGTAATAAATAAAAGAGACAAACTGTGATTAATATGGCTACATTGATCAGAAATAAGACACTTAGCATCATATGGAATGTATGAATGAATGAAGCATAGAACATTGACAATTCTACCAAGACAAACTGCATCTCTTTCTGTTAGTTATCACCTCAATGTAAACTCTTCAAAAAAAGAAACGCAAAACCAGATTTTCAATTGATTTTCAAGGTCATTTAATTCATGAACTAACAATGCAAGACTTAGAATTTGTTGCACATGTAAACAACATAAACCGAAGCTTCAGCAACAGTAGTTGAATGTACCGACGTCACATCTGACGTCAGGTACAATCAGTAACGAGTGTGGCCCCCATGAGAGTCAATTACTGCCTGGCACCTCCTGCCCATAGATGCAATCAGATTGCGGATGACATCCTGGGGAATTGTTGCGCACTCGGCAACCAGAGCGTCCGCCAGTTGCTGTTGTGTCTGAGGTTGCTGTTGTCGCCGTCGGAGACGTCTATCCAACTCATCCCAGAGATGCTCTATAGGGTTTAAATCTGGGGATCTCGATGGCCATGGCAGAACGTTGATGTTGTGTGCTAGAAAGGCTGTTGTGATCCGTGCTGTGTGGGGACGGGGATAGTCCTGCTGAAAAACAGCATTGATTTTGGCCATGATGGGGACGACGTGAGGACGCAAGATGACATCGATGGAGCGCTGTGCTGTCATGTTGCCCCTGACATGCACCAAATCACTCCTGGCATTGTAAGAGATGGCTGCCCACATCATGACACTGCCCCCTCCAAATCTGTCCACTTCCTGTATGCAGTTTGCTGCAAAGCGCTCACGTCTTCTGCGATAGACACGGATCCTTCCATCTTGCCTGCTGAGCATAAATCGGGATTCATCACTGAACCATACGGTTCTCCATCGTGCTTGAGGCCATACCCTATGCGCTTGGCACCATTGCAGTCGTACATGACGATGCTGATGAGTCAAAATAACGCATCTAACAGGACGTCTCGTAGACGGTTGCGCATAGTTTGGTCTGAGATTCTGCGCAATCCTGGTATTGTGGATGCAGTGGAGACAGCAGTGGTCGTTTTGGCGTAGGTGGCGCGACCGGATATAGCGGTCCTGGGCAGGAGTGGTGATCCGTGTTCTACCGGATCTTGGAAGGTCACGTGTGGATCCCTGTTGTTGGTAACGGTTCCAAAGCCATGTTATTGTGCTAGGGGACACATTAAAAAACCTCGCAACCTCTGATCTGGACTCGCCTGTTTGCAACCGTCCGATTGCGTTGTTCCTCTGGGCTTCGTTAAGTCGTGGCATAATCAAATTCGTGCTGAGAGTTGGAAGCAAAGTGAAGCTGAATCGAGAACCCTGCACTTTTATAGTGCTTGCTGTGCCTTTTGCACGTGCATAACATGCTGTTGCATAAGTGGCTGTATTCAACTGCAGTTGCGTTTGTGAGATTTTTTTGCACGTTTACCTAACTGTGTTAAAAGTTATTGATCTCCGATCATCGCCTGCGATGAAAATGCATTTTGTAACCTTCATAACATAATATATCGACTGCTTGGAGCCAGAAGGGCTTATATCACCATTTTGGTGATTTTGCTTTTTTTGGATAATCTTAATTGAGTTCTATCATAAAAAAATGTTCATGTCATTATCTTGGCTAATTACTGAGATATAGAAGTGAATCAAAAGGGCTTATCTAAAAACGACAAAAAACTCGAGAGCCAGAAGGGCTTATCTGCATACAGCTTACAGCCAGATGGACTCAACTGCAGAGATAAGCCCTTCTGGCTCTAGGGTTTTCTGTAGCAGTGTGCTATAGTTTAGAAGCAGAAGGGCTTATGTTCCAATACCTTTCAATAGAAGAAAGATTTATTGTCAGTATGTGCCTGCATTGTTATCAAACATGTTTGCCAACACTTCTTCAACAATCTCCAATTCTATGTTGCTCACCAACAGTCGACGTGAGGAACAAAATAATTAAACATTCACCCTCTAGTAAAATAGTAAATGGTTATATTGGAGTGTCAAAGAGGAACATAAATTGATCTTGAAACCTCTTCTGATTATGAATTGTTATATTTCCAAGTATTAGATATATATATAAAGATTTAGTGCCTTTTATTTCTAAACTTACTTACTTAAACTTACTTCATTTACTTACTCTTTAAAGCATCTTATTGGTTCCAAAAATCATTATATCAACCTTTCAATATTCCTCAATATCATATCCACACTTATAACTTTAACTATACTGTTTTATTTTAACTGCCAAACTAAATGAAATCATATTATATGTGAGTTTTTTGCGTTATCATCTATATATATGTATGGTTACCTTAATTTAAGATACTGAAGACAAGTGCAGAGACTTATATAGAAGGTTATAAATTGTTAAATGCACTAAAAAGACACAACCAAATTGAACTACGGTCAACAGTTTGTTTTTACTAACACTAAAACTAATGATTTCACTGATGTTATCAAAAAGCTAATTATATCAAGTTTTGGCTGTTTTATAGTAATGCTTACAATGATGATAGATACGCGCATTTCAAATTTTATACTTCATCTACTATTTAGAACCTCAAACAAACATTGACTTTATTGAGTTGACATGACTTTTTAAAATTCCTTCACTTTAAAATAAACGCTAGAATTTAAACAAACATCTTACCCCTTCTTTTCTTTCTTTTTTTTCTGCCCCTTTCTATTGCAATGTTTATGGTTATTATATGTTTTTCAAGTTGGAAGAGAATGCAACAAGGATAAAAAATAAGAAACTGAAAAAGTTTATTGAACAAAAACTGTGTCCAAAAAATGTACTACATGTAGGTAGTTACAATTGTCTATCTGATATAACATTGAAGTCAGAGAATGCTCCAGCAAAGGTATCGCTTACGGTAACGCTTTTTGGTATTGTTTTGATTGATTGTATTATTGTATCAATGCCTTACAATATCTATACATTTGCTAAATAACCTAAATAATTGAGTATTCTAAAAGGGGTAAACCATGTTAGATTTCATGACGGTAGCATTTTTTTATTTTTTTTCCAAAATACTTAAACTAGTTTGTGTACTTACACCATTTTAGATAGAAAGTTTTTCAAAAAATTAAAATTTCTTGCATTTATTGTGGTAAATTTATGATATAAAGAGTGCAAAATAATTTACTTGGTACAATAATAATAGAATAAAATAAAAATACTGAAAAGTGTTCTTTAATTGGTTTAGGAACTGAATATTTTATTTTTTTTTAAATATATTATATAAAGCGTTATCACCCCTTGACACTGTGGCAATACTAATTAAACACTGCAATATATTACCATTTGAAGTGGAAAAATTACATTATCCTAACATCTTTTATCTGTAACACAGATTTTTCAATGTTGAGAATGTGACTTAAGCCCTTCTGGTCCTAGAAAATGGTCGATCAACTTCAGCGCAAAAAGGGCTTATCTCACATATCAGCAAAACTATGTTTAAATTAACTTTAAATACACAAGTTAACTGATTAAAGTCGAACATTTGCAATATGTTACTTTAAAAAAACTTCCCTAAGTGAAACAACTGCATGGAATATTAAATGATTCAAGGAAGAGTTTAGTCAATCAAAAATTCAGCCACACTTGACAAAATTAATTGTTTGAGTTATCTTAATGTGTTTTCATATCAGTAAAAAGGTGACATATATCATAAAAAATCCACAGAACTTTATACTTAAAACATACACTTTTAACTGGAAAAATGTGACTTGAGCCCTTCTGGCTCTAAGCACATTGGAAAAAGTGCCTCAGAACCAGAAGGGCTTATCTCCTAATGAGGGTCTAATTACTTCACATTTGAAAATTATGCGCCAATATGCAGTGTAAATGTTGAGGGGCATGTGTTGTACATCATGGACTTACAAAATGAATTGTATATGCATATACTGATTTTATAGACAACGCCAAACTTTAAAGTCGATTTGCCGCTAAGTATGATTTTGTGAGATAAGCCCTTCTGGTTCTAAGCAGTCGATATAAGCATTGGTAAAAATCCGTTCCACAAATCTATATTTATAAGGAATTTACCATTTTTGCGTTCTTTTTTTGAAGAGTTTATTTGGCTAAAAATGAAAATAATAAATTGATCAATATTCATATGTTTTGGTCATCTTCAGTTTTTAAACCCTGGGCTTAAATTCATGTTTCATTTCACTTCATCAAAGCAGTTCATACCTGTAATTAAGCCCTGGGCTTAAATACGTGCAGCCACGGTACTTTTTGTTTTACTCTTGTGTGTTGAGTTTCCTACCCGCATCTACACACCGCGAATGAATGATACTGAAACACCCTTGATGACCTTGTCATAATATAAATTTTGCAATTTGTTTTTTGCTCTCTGCCCAAGGTGTCCAATGTTGATTGTCAATCAAAGATAAGCCCTATCAAGGAAAAAACACTCGTTTCTGATGGGCATATGTAAAAATTCCAAAGGGCGTGAACTTTGGTTATAGGTTACTCTGTTTACTCTGCCAAATGAGCAGGAATTCATTTGTTGCCTAGCAACAAATATAGTTTTTCTTAAATACTGCTGTCGTGAAGGAAACTTTCACAAAAATAACCAATTAAGCAGTGATAGTGTTTTAAGCACATTATCATATTCAATCAAACTTTCATCTAGCTTATTGTTGAACGTTGTCCAAACCGGCAAATAACATAACACAGAGTGACAGAAAACGGTTCAGAGTTTCTGTTTGCAAGGTCCGTATCAGCGTTAAACCAACACAATCTTGAAAAATATTGATACAAATATAAATTGAAAATACGGAATAGACTTACCCTAAATTCATTTACAACATCAATGTCATAATATGGACGTAAATTTTTATGAATATACGCGGAACATATTCTAAACGCTAACAACCGTCACAAAATAATGCCTACTGAATAGAGTGGGCTGCCTTTGAGCATTTAGATATTGTCGGGGATGTCCGAATCCTACTGCAAGAAACGTAATTCGAGATTCCCAAAAACGTCAGTAATGTGTAAATATTGGTCCATGGAAATCCTGTGTTGTTTGTTGTTAAAGCCCTAATGTTAGATGTGGTGATGTGTTGTTTAAGACCTTCTGTTAGATGTGTTGTGTTGTTAAAGCACTGACGTTAGATGTGTGTGTTTTTTGGTGAAAACTCAGATGTTAGATGTGTTGTGTTGTTAAAGCACTGGTGTAAGATGTGTTGTTAAAGCACAGGTGTTAGATGTGATGATGTGTTGTTAAAGCACTGATGTTAGATGTGATGATGTGTTGTTAAAGCACTGATGTTAGATGTGATGATGTGTTGTTAAAGCACTGGTGTTAGATGTGATGATGTGTTGTCAAAGCACTGATGTTAGAGATGACGTGTTGTTAAAGCACTGGTGTTAGATGTGATGTTAATGCACTGATGCAAGATGTTTTCTTTTGATGTTAAGGCACTGATTTTAGATATGTTGTTGTGTGTTTTTTAACTTACTGATGTTAGATGTGTTGCTTGTTAGTAAAGGCATTGATGCACGCCAACATTTTTGGCTATATAAATAATGCATATATATAACCATTCATGGCGGCTGCCGTTTTGATATTTTATGCCATATTTTAATATTATCAGCAATTAATTCATGAAATTTTATGTAATGATGCATTTATTTCATAACTTCCGGTCAGTCCACAGCCCCACAGTGCAATTAATCTAAACTGTGTGATATCCTTAGTAAATTGGAATTTTAACAATGTTGATGCTAATTAGTTTGCCGTTTATTTGTAAATTCTAAATTGCAAATGCAAATAACATGATGATCAAAATGTACAGGTATCGTTAAAACCTTATGATATGTTGAGGATGTAAACACATTGTATTTGAATTGAATAATGATGATAGATGATTAATAAAAATCCATTTTGAAACAGTTTTGAAAAGAAGCCATACATTTACATAAAGTTTACAATATATTGTTTTAATTTGACGAGAGATATTATTCATACATTAATATCTCATCATAGGCTTTTGTCTTGTTTGTTGCAATGTGTTTGAAAAATACCTTTTTATGTGACGTATATGTGTTCGAAATAATTAAAAATTGTAAAAGAGTGTTTTTATATCATGTATTTGATCAAAACAGGATGTAAATGAAAGATAAAATAATAAATAGTGATGGTGGATTCTGATTCCCCTTGACTTGGCTTTTGTATACAACATTTGTTTAATTCTGTTCAGAAAAAAAGGATTGCATGAGAATCAATAAAACTCTTTTTTTTTTAATTTCTTTGCCTTCTGTGCTTTGTGAAATCCCGAGTTCCTGAAGGAGCACCTAGGCTAATTATCGGTTCTTATGTTATGCAAAGTCAAGCCGCAGGACTATGATTCTTAATACACATCAACATTGCATGAACAGCAAATATCAATATCAATGGTAGTCATTTTATCTCTCGTTTACACGTCAACATTGCATGAACAGCATATCTCAAAACCAATGGTAGTCGGTTAGTGTACGTCTTGTTTACTTAGGGGGAAAGCTTATATCAAAATCGAGGATTGTTTTAATTCTATTATTCGTATGCACACCAATAATGCGCGATGAGAAAAACCCTTTTCTTTATCTTTTTTCTATCTTTTATCTTTTACCTTCCTTTTGCCATTGTAACGATTTATCATAAAGCCTCTTCTATGTACAAATTACCGGAGTTCGGCTTGAATACGCCTTTTGGTGTATGTTTTTATAGGGAAATTATCAATATTAAAAGGATATACAATATAGATAAATTAGATAACATATCCCCTCGCCTAAATTATAGACGGAAAAACAGACAGCCGCCATGTTGTTCAACTACGCTATATTAGATCCAGTTGTGGCTTATATATAAAAATTCGACACAATGTCATCAGCCATAACTTACTGCCGATTCTTTATACGGTTTCATACTCATTGTTTACCTGTTAAGTTTCCCGTTAATACAAACAATCTCGCCAAAAAACTCAACGATACATCCATTCGTCATAAAAATATAATCAGTAACATAGCCAGACATATGCCCTAGACGTGACTCAGCAGAATTTGAACTTTCACGTTGAAATTTGGCCGATAAGAGTAATCTCGTCGAGGTTTGGCGAGAATCTTGACAACGTGGCTCGTGTGGGGGTATTGTTATCAATTAAATATTTATATATGTCTTTACAGATAATTATTATTTTCAATCTCATGTGTTTTATTCTTATTTTATTCTCTCAGGGAACAGGGAGTAAATACCCATTGGTTCCAAAATTATCTGGAGAACTGATTCAACCAATTATCCGTATTCGGAAAAGAACTAAAGAAGTTTCATGGTAACGAATTTGCGGAAACGAAGTGAGCGAGGCTTGGCACGGTTTTCTCTCGTCTCGAATCGAAATGTAATAAAACAATATTCTTTTTGTTATTGCCGGGTTTATTATAACTTTCTTTCAAGAAACATTTGACCAGGGTACAGCCAAAACGGTTGAAGCAAATAGAACCAAACGTTCCAGACTGGAGCCCTTTCCCTGGAGTCGCGAGGTGGGGCTTTTGGGGCAAATCGTCATTAATGACGCAGGTAACCCAAAGATGGAAAATTTAACATGGGAACAATTTTCAGAATGCACCATAAACCTTTATAAAAGATGTACAACAACAAATACTGTTTAAAAAAGTAAATTATGACAAATTCATATAGGTCACGTGGTTTCGGTGCCATCTTGTTTTTGGTCACTTTTTACAAAGTCTGACCCCATGCACCCATGAAGATTCGTTTCTTTTTTAATATTTGTACTAGAGAGCTAGACCTTAACAGCCGGGACACTGGCCTACAACATGGTTATCTTGAAATTTGCAAATTCAAAACAATCAATTTTCAAGGGCATATAACTCAATAACCTGACCGACGAATATGAATTTTTTGCATGAGAGTAGAACACTACCAGTGAAGTCAAGATGAAATAATAAAATCGCCCGGGAACAGCCATTTCCGGTCACAAAGAAGGGTCAAACTTTGCATTTTTGAAAATGTGGATTTTAGTGAGGTTTTTGGTGAGTGGATGTTTTAAACATCGTAACTCATCAACAATTGTCCATAAATCATTATTCAATGTATCATCAATTAGCCAAAATAATATTGTATCTTGGAAAATTTCACAATTAATTCAGTACTAATTGGGCATTAACTTTGAAATACCGTCGAAATACTTTCGTTTTGACAACAAAGCATTAGTCAATGTTTAATATATCATGAAACAGCTAAAAGAATGCATGCAGAACCTTTCACAATTTCACAACAAATCATCTACATGTATTATCATTAGCATTGAAAAGGAAAGCTTAAAATATGGTCGCTTTTACTTTCGTTTTGGACCAAATATGAAATAGGGAGTAACTACTATATGAAACCTCAAAGAGACACAGAGTATTTTGATAGGATCACATATGTCAAATTTTGAAATCGATGTTATTACATCGGGAACCAATAACTGTTACTGAAAATAACAAGTTAAGGTCAATCAGTACATTAGAGCGAAAATACGGCCATTCAAATTCGGGATTTTGATCGAAAACCGGACAATGTGGTTCGAGTGGCGCGCGCAAATTTGCCAAACGTAATTTTGAAACCTTGTCATAAGCTGACAGGAAGATATATTCGATTCGATAGTGTTTATTAGGTATTGTTACTAATAGGTAGAATATTTGGATGCATAATTTCGAATATTTAACGTATTTGAGATGTTTTCTTGATTTTCCCATAAAATCAAGCATTTTTGAGACATTATGCATACATGGATATATTTGTGATGAGATATGAACTTCAATCAGCATATTAGATATTTTGTAGCTTATCAAAACCAAATAAAATGTTAAGAAAAATACTCTGTGTCACTTTAAGCCATTCTATTTGATACATTATAAAACTACAACCAGACCAATGTTCAAATTCATCAAAAACATTTTTGGGATAATTGATTTTTTAAAGGCATTCAGTAATATTTCTGTGTGAACACCTTTAATTTTTGTGTGCAAGAAACAGGATTGGCATGGCTGAACTTGACAATATATTTTTGATTTATCACTGCTTCATTTGGTTTACATATATAATACCCTACCCAGGTAGACAGACAGACAGATTGTTTCTTAACAGTCTCACCTAATATACAGATAAATAAACATTTTAAGAAATATACAAAATGAGCCATCCTTAAAAGGATTACGAGAGACTATTTACACATAAAAATATACAGAATAAATAAGATATAAATATATATATATACCATAATAAAAATACACATATCAATTATACAGTTGAATGCGTCGTTCTCTTAAAACATCATAGCAGGTCTTGGCTGTTAAATTACATAATAAAGGACTAGACATTATAAGAGCAAACTTTTCCACATCCGTTAACTTTATAAAATCACTATCTAGAATATAAGACAATTATCTAACAAACGTGTTGTAAAAGTTTGATATAAAGGACAGACTAAAAGAACATGAATTTCATCTTCAACAACATTCAAACAATTAAAACACACTCTCTCATCCACAGGCAAATTACTATAACGTCCAGTTTCTATAAGTAAGGGAACAACACCGCATCTGAACATGGCTAACGCTCTTCTGTGTCCTCGTGGTATGCGTTCTGTAACATAGTGTTCAGATCCATAGTCAGTCTTAAAGGTTCTGTAAACTCGAAGTTTGTTACCTCCCTTGCCATCACACTATTACTTGTGCTTGTGCAAACATGTTATCTCCAATACATGTAACAACATGGTTGTATTATGAGCATAAACTGACAGATAGACTTTATTCAGAATAAAAGGCCTTATGGCCCAGATGACACCAGGAGAGCGGTAATCAGATGCGATGTGGTGTTAATGAACATTCTCATTAAATAAACACTTGCAAGACTTTTGATAAGTGATAAATCCTTACTTCGATATTGAATTAGAAAGATTCATACTTGTTGCATTGTTGATATAAAATAGAGGTACATACGTTTTTCTAATATGTACACATTAGGGACATATGAGAATAACATGATATTCATCTTGTATCTCTCTTAAACAACAACACCTACATGTTTAAATTATTTATATTATTACATGTCTTAATGTCATGTTATAAAAGCATAAATGCATAAACTGACACGACGCCTTGAATTGCTTTTCCACATAAATATCCCGATAGGACTGTCCTTTTAAGTGAATGTAACGGTTCGACATATCCAATATATATCAAATACATCAAATCATACCGCTGATAAACAATTGTGAGCATTTGGAAAGTAGAAAGTCGAAGTTTATGCATGAGCCCAAAATGGGTCAATCTGAATACGGTTTAGCCTTGAAACGCAACTCAACCGTTTACACCAATACAAAAGGGTAAGAGGAAATATCGTGTTCATTGTGTACACGTTACTAACACCCCGCTGACACCATTGCGTAAGGAAGGTTAGTTTGTGACAGGTGCGTGAACAAACACCATGTCTCGTCCCCTCCTGTCCTACTGGGTACTGATATCTCTCGGCGTGGTCGTGCAGAGCTTCAACCTCACTATTCTACACACCAACGACATCCACGCCCGGATAGAAGAGGCCAACAAGTACGGTGGGCAGTGCTCACAGAAAGATGCCGAGGCAGGCAAATGTTTCGGAGGCTTTGCTCGCCTCAAGACCAAGGTGAAGGAACTGCGGGCCTCCTATCCTGACACTCTGCTCCTTGATGCCGGGGACCAATACAGTGGATCCCTCTGGTTCTACAAATTTGGAGGAGAGGGAATCGCTTCTTTCATGAACTATCTCGGATACGATGCTATGGTATGTTTCTTTTACTTTCATGAAAATTCTAGGATTCGATGATATAGGACGTTTCCTTTGCTTTCGTGAACCTTCTCAGATTCGATGCTTTGATATGTATTCTTTACTCTCAGGTAAACAAGCTACTTGGAGAGTTGTAGAGGAACAGTTAAGCCAAACTTTATCATTTGATTGAGAAGTACCGACTCATACTGAATTGTATTATTATAAGGCTTATCAGGTCGCGATAATGATCGAAAATTGGGCAGTGATGTGTCAATTTGGTTTTTGGAATAATAATTGAAACGTAATGTTAGAAACGTATCTAAAGGAACCAGACGAATATAATATAATAGAATTTGACAGTGCTCTATAAGTTTTATAACTATAGATTTCCTCGTCCCTTTATATAAAGGCTATTTTTAGATTTTCTGCCCTAGCTGACCAACCCTCGTGTTTATCTACATGCACCGAGACCAGGTCTGAGGAACCTTAACTGGAGTATAAACAGAGGGGTTTTAAGAGGAAATCTGCAAAATTTGGAAAATTATCTCTCCTCTATGAAATTAACCGGACCAATTGATTTTTTTGACAGTTACATGTTATTTGTGAGAAATGTTATTTATAATCATTCTCTCCCCACAGAGGCAGATCAAGCCATGTTGATTTAGCCTCTGTTATATTATGCGTAGTTTGTGGGATAGAACGGGAGATGCCTGATTGGAGGCAATCAAAATTAGTTGTGCAATCAGCGATGCTGTTCTTAAATCATCATTTTGGCTACTGAAACAAGCCAAAGGCATTGTGATATGAACCACCTTTTCCATGCCAGAAGCCTTGTCATTTGATAAAGAAATTCAAATGTATTGAGATGAAAGTTTTTTCTGCCGGAACCCACGGATTTCGGCGTAATAGAACGCTTAATCAACATGACTTGATCTGCCTCTGTGGGGAGAGAATGGTTATAAATAACATTTCTCATGATCGTTTAAAAAATCTTTGGAAATAAGGAAAATGTTTTCATTACAGTTAATGTTTTAACTCAGGCAACTGAGCTAATCGCATGATATTTTCCAAGTGCAGTTCATGATTCTTCAGTGTACTTTGCTACAATAATTCAACCCACCAAGATCAAACCCATTTTTAAGTAAATTAAATGGCCATAGATGTGCTTTTAATAATAGAAACGCTTCTACTTGTCATGTATAGTCTGTTTTTTTAAAACAAATACATGTTGTAATGTCACTAGCGGCAGTATAAAGTATGTAGGTCAGTGAAATATTGTAGCCTAATTCCTATCCACGTCCAAAGATCTCGATGTCAGTTGGTACGAATAAATGAAACTGTGACAGTGACATATATCTTGAAAGAACCATCTTTAATCGCTTTCGCCTGCTTTAAAGCTGCATTTTAACAACAGATGAATGTTGAACGCATATTTCTCTTTACAGCACATTTTGGTATCTATTATATTTCTAAGCCATGTTATTATCTCATATTTTCTAAATTTTCATTAAAAAGCATGTCACAGGCTTCATGAAACATGAACGCAGACATTTAGGTATATAGAGCTGAATAGAACTTAATTAACAAAACATGACTAGATCTAGAATATGTCATGTTGACATAATATCATAAAAGGTCTTTATTTAACTCAATCTTTTTCGTTTACTGGACCCCCTTTTCATTATAAACCATAGGAGTAGTGGGTCTTTAAACGAGGGAATTACAAATGGCAGAATAATATATTGTAGTAAAATAAATGTTGTGAATACGTAGGAAAAACTATGCAAATCAAAAAATATTTTGAAATTTTAAAAACATGTTTTTTTGGGCACTGAAACATAAAACCGATAAGAAAAACGGTTGATATGAGAAATGTTATTAAACGTGTTCAATACTGGACCTGGTCGAACCCCTCATAGCATAACCAATTCATACCATAGGCGTAGAAGAAATTATAGGAAACAAGCAAAACCTGGTGTGAGATGTGAGATCGGAAAATGGATTGCGTACATATATTGTTCATTTCAGAACTTCCACGTTTAATTGAAGACATTCTATCGCAATTGGTAACACCTATCGCGAGTACTTTACCAAATAAAAATTCTATAAATTCTATCCCTTTATTGCAAGTATGTATATTTTTGGCGGACACTTTTTCCACCACGTAGTGTACTAACAGAAATTAACATATTGTATTCACGTTAGGTGTCTCGCTATGTATGAAGTGGATTCTTAACAAAAAGCTTGGTCCAGAATGTTTACCTAACCCTACTTAATGACTCAGCAAACAAAGGGGTGAATCCGAGAAGCCTGACAAAACATAGACTATTTATATCTGTATGTATTCAAATATCAGTTGGGAAGTTGCTTACTCATCTAGGTATTTACATTGAGTTATCAAGGAGAAATATAGATCAGCCTGAGAATGACGCTACTGTGGGACTTCTGTCTCATGGGTGAGACCATGTTTCCGGTTCTGTCAACGTATGATTACTTGATAACTAAGCTAGATTTCAGGCTTTTGGTTGCTCACTGGCTTGAAACATGTCAGTTTAACTGTTTTAAATGCTGGAGCATGCCCAAAGCATGTTTACAACAGTCAATCTAGTTAAAACTAGCTGTAATGTTATCGTCCCCTCCCGATTTACAGTGTCAAGAGATTCTATAAATTCAGACTATAAAATTGTAGCGATATACTCCCTCCTGATTGGACTTAACAAGGTTATGTAACGGGCATACTTCCAAAAAACCCTGAAACTAAGTTTACACTTTGAATGTTTCTGATTCACCAGGGACTAGGGAACCATGAGTTTGACAGAGGACCGTCAGGGTTGGTTCCATTCCTTAACACAGTCAACTTCAGCGTGCTCAGCGCTAACATCATTACTGAACCATCATCAGAGCTGCATGGAGCCTTTCAGAAAAGCACAATCGTCACTATTGGTGGAGAGAGGATCGGCATCGTTGGATACACAACGACAGACACGGAAACAATCTCTAATCCGGGTAATTTCTTCAAGAAATGACGAGCCTTTGAACGGTGATTGTAAATAATACATGTTGAGGCTTAAAAGGTTTGATTTAAATCAAATGCTACACGTACCCTAGTAAGCAATCCTAGACAAAATAACTAGGGGTTCAGCTTGTTTATGTTTTGCAAAACTTGGCGGGGGTTGGGCATGGGCTCGTCTCCCCTTCTCATATTTTTTTCTCTTCTATTCTTTTCTGCCCTACTGATACGCTGTATTTTTTTAAGCCAAACTATTTCATACAATACAGCATCTCCTTACAAGGCTATGTATTGATGCCTCCTGTGAACATCTTTTATAAGACTGCTTTAGCGCTAAGAACATAAGTTTAATAATCTAAAAGCATTCCTCCCTACTGTTACTTCTCTACTCTCATCCGGATGTGTGCATCTATATCTTTTATTGCGATACGAGGGTTTTGATCCGATGGATATCAGGGTATAAGGGAATCACGCCGGCAAATAGCAGGAAAAGCGACGAAAACAGGATTCAGCCGTACATATAACGTATACATTAGTCAGATAATAATGTGAGCAAGCAATCCTGAAAGTTTCATGAAAATCCTGTGAACCAATAAGCTACAGCAACATTGGAAAGTATCATTTACATTTTTTCTGTCGGATCTGACCCCATGTTAGGAAAATGCGTCATGGCGGCCGAGTATGACTGTTCGCGAGCGATTTTATTTTTTAAATTTGAAGACCATACTCAGGGTTAGCTCTCATGCAAAAATCATGAAATTCGTATGTCAGGTTTTCGAGTTATCTGCCCTTGAAAATTGACATTTTTAAAAATTGTCAAACTTTGAAGGTTTTTACGCAAAAAGTATTTTGAATTTTCACCCTTTTAAACAAACTTGTTGCAGACCAGGGTCATGATTATATCAGCTCTCTAGTACAAATATTAAAAAAGAACCGAATCGGCAAAGGTGCAGGGGGGCAGACTGTTGTAAAAAGTGCTTAAAATCAAGATGGCGGCCAAACCACGTGACCTACGAATTTGTCATGATATACTTTTTTCCATTATTTTTTATTGTGCATCTTTTAAAAACAGTTTCAAGTCTCTAAGTGAAGTTTAAAAACAAAATCAATGTTAATTTTCCGATTTTGGATTCGAACTGGACCTTTAATGAATGGTCCGAATTGGCCATTCCAGGGTAAGGGCTTCATGTCTGTAAAGTTTGGTTGTATTGGCTTCAGTTGTATTGGCTGTACCCTGGTCCAAAATTTTGAAAGAAAAAGAATAATAATAAACACGCCAATAACAATAAGGATTCAGCATATGGCTGAATCCTTAATTATCAGGCGTAAAATCATACAAAGGCCCGACAAATCTCCCGAGCATGCTTTTTTCTTCAAGGAAAGAAATCCAGAGGGATTCTATCAAACTTATAAACAAAAGACAAACATATAATTAAGAAGACGTAACCTGGTGTAAGCTGTTGACGGTTACGGCTGCTGACTACTCTTGCAGAAATCCTGCTTAAACAATTCTAAGAGGAATCTGTTCACACACCGTCGCTATACCTGTACCATCGGGACTTATCATTGATCTGGTGACAGTTATGATTTACGAAACAATGCCAAAGGAACCGTGAAATGTTTTTATGCAATACTTGTAATATTCCCAATTCAATTCATTTTACTTAAGGGAATTTATTTATGAGCTTAAGCGTATTGTGTCTGTGTACGTAAGAACTTCTTTTATTATGTCCTCCTCAAAAGACATGTTTTGGTTTGACATGTCCTTGCTTCCGTGATTCCGAAATGCTTTCGTTTCCTGGCCATATCTCAAAACCTATTCAATATTTTATCATGTGGTATGTGGTTAGATCTAGTGAAGGAATGGTACTTTTTGCTACTTTTTCGTTTTTTCTGAATCTTTCATTTTTCTGGTCTTTAAATACAATCTTATGTGACTTAGAATGTGGTTAGACCCATGAATAAAATAGACCCTTTTTCTCATTAGGCTCCTTATTTCATTTTTTTTCTAAAGTATTTATACCTTTGTGGAAAATCTCTGTCTTCACTGGCAAATAAGGCTATGATGATGGAGTTTGATTTAAAGTTGGGGCGGGGGACATCACATTGCATCACATGAACATATTTATAGATCAACACTTGTTTTCTTATTCGTGAGAAACGTACTACAGGGACTTTTACACACCGGCGATCAAAACTTATTTGAATAAAGGAATAGTTTATATTGACGTGAATCAATACATTTGGCGTGTTTGACGGGTCGAATTTAAAATTCTGAAAATTTCAAAATTGTATTACAAATATTATTATAAATATATTATAAAATAGCGATGTGAAGTTTACCGATGAGAAAAGTAAAGTGACTTCAATAGTCCTCAGAACACATCACAAAATTCCCACAACACAACATCAACTGGGACACTGTCAAAACACTCACAACCAACAAACATGATTACACTCAACGTCGTTTAGCCGAAGCTTTACAAATTTTCCGTTTCCGGCCATCTATGAACAGAGATCAAGGCTATTACATCCCATCAGCTTACAACCATTTAATCCGCCCATTATTAATCCAATCAAGTCAACTGGCTTCGCTAATCTGCCTAATTAACTCACTCACAAACTGGTATCCCACTCATCCTATGTTTTCTTAAACTTCATGTAATTTATCCTTTGATGTATTGTTACCTTATCCTGTTGTTACTGTTATTGTTTTCTCATTATCATACCAAACTGTATAAATTGCTGTATTCCTCATTTTTCACCATATGCTTGATAACGGTATAAGAATCTATACCGAAACGTCGCCACCATCCAATAAAGAAGTTGTTCATCCATAGAATTACTCTTGTCTTCCTTATACCATCAACTTCTAGAATGCCACTCAAACACCTCAACAGCCATATTATTCTTCGAAAGTAAGGTACAACATTATCACTAATGTATCTATCTGAAAATTGCATTTAAGGTCCTCTACTGTCATTCGAGGACGAGGTTGAAGCTGTTGAACGGGAAGTGACGTCACTACAAGAACAGGGCGTTGACAAAATCATAGCTGTAGGGCATGCTGGGTTTTCCATAGACAAACAGATCGCAGAGAGAGTTCCCGGAGTAGATGTTGTTATCGGTGGACACGACAACACCTTCCTGTATTCAGGTGAGTTTATCTAAGTCATTACCTCGGGTTTGCATGGCAAACTTTAATGCTGATTAAAAGTCGAACTGAAGTAGCATAAGAATCAGGCCCCGGGGTCATGAAACAGACTTAAGTCTAAAATTGTAATCTTAAATCTTAGCTAAGCAAAAAAATAAGACTTAAGATTTTTTTGGGCTTAGCAAATTTTAGACTTAAGTTTCTTTCATGACCCCGGGGCCTGATTTGTGATTTCAAGCAAGTTTTTGACAAGGCTGAAATATTTAGGTCATGGACCAGTTGTCTGAGTAAGAGATATTGTCGGATCATTCTCTTTTCGAGTCACCTATATTCTTTACAAATGGTTTTTTAAAAATTCTAAACCCTGATATCAATCAAGCCAATATCTCAGGTTGAGCTCTTTATATCCCCTTTCAATGAAATGACTCGAATCCATCCAGAGCAGTGGTCCTAGGTTAAGCGTATGTTATACAGGCACTCAAGATATGTTGTTCAAGATCTTCGAAAAAACGACGTTCCATTGGCAGTGATAGAGTACAGACAACCTTTAAATCGTGAATAACCTCTTCCGACAAGAGGAATTCGGCTTGATTGTTATAAGGGTATGGTTGGAGCCAGAAAGAAATACGCTTATTTTAACCGATCTAAAGAATAATGAGAATACATTTATTCATCGTATTAATTCCACATTGCAGGTGACCTCCCTTCTAGCGATGAACCGGAAGGAGATTACCCTCACGTTGTTACCCAGAAAAATGGCGCTAGAGTGCTCGTGGTCCAAGATTTCCAATATGGTAAATACCTCGGAGAGCTGCACGTTATGTTTGACAATGAGGGAGGACTAACATCTTGGTACGGAAACCCTGTTCTCCTAGATAACAACATAGCACAAGGTATGTACCTGTATATGCTTAACTTTTATTCAAATATTTGTGGTTGTTCAGTTTCAGTAACATCGTGGACGAGAAATGAAGTCGTCCTGATATTTCGAAAAAAAATAGATGTACAGAGAAATGTATGGGAAATAATGTTATTTGGATTTGTAACTTTACTAATGATAAAATAATAGTTTTCTTTTTCAATAAAACCTTTTTGGATTTGTTGACAAATGGTTATATTCGGTTAAAATGCTAAATCAAAATATGTGGATTAGTTATCATATTCAGATTCAAATTCCTATTTACTTAACAGCTCTTTTCAGCATTTATACTTTGACCCTAAACCTCGTTCAGGGTTTATTATCCAGATACAGTGGCGGATCAAGCAGAGGGGAGAATTCAATGGGTCTGTACCGAAGCAGGCTGTCATTAGAGAAAGAGACTATTTGTATGGCTCTCGAAAGAGTGATTTTTCGAAAATGATCTGTGTGCTTATACCCTTGCTTTTGCTGAGTCTAGTAAATCATCTGCTATACTCAAATTAATTTTTTTTTAAACTTTTAATTACTCATTAATATCAATATTTACGAAGGGAATGTTTTATTGATAACAAATCGTTGGCCCATTTTAATGAATGGTACATACAACCATGTTAGCATTTAGAGAGCTTCGAAAATCAAAACCTAGAAGGTTATCATTACAATTACGAAGTTTTTGTCCAGAAATATGTTCTGTACTTGCATATCCATGCCCTTCGTAGAATGTCTCATTTAAGCAAGTTGGTTGACAGCCAATCACACTCTCGTTGATAATGTTCAAGCACTAAATCACTAGTAAAACGTTCCAGTGGATTGGCGTCGAGCCAGGCCAGGCTTTGAGGGTAACAGATGCTGAGCACTGTGTCGAACTCGAAACTTATACATCCTTCCGTGTCGATACAGATTTCTCTACAGGTCTCAGGCGTTTGGAGAAGGTGACTAGTAATATCGTTCCAAAGAATGAAATGTCCATCGAAGAATTTGAAATCATTCGAAAAATGGACGCATTCTGCAACAGATAAACAAGAACACATTAAATCAAGAAAAACATTTCACTGTGACACTAATACGCTTCCGTATAATATTAAGGTGCAGTACGCAACGTAGAATGATAAAAATAGTTATTACTCAAAACATTTCTTCCTTGGACACATGGAAAGAGGATGAACAATTGCGTGGCTACTGGGCGGTTCCAGGAATTTGGAATAGACATTTGGTTGTAGCCTTAGTGTGAGAACCTCTATGTAGCAAAGCATCCAGTGACTCAATTATTGTTCTTCAATAAAGATCTCAAATATAATTAATACTAGCGAGATCATTGTAGTGTTTTTGTGCTGAAATTGTTCACAGTTGCAAGGTGCTCGTGTTTGGACATAACTATGGCCTGAGTTGGTGAAAAACGTGTTTTGGAATCTCGGTTTTCAAAAACACGTTTGTGGTGGGGGCTTAAAGGGGCAGTAGCACGTTTTTTGATAATTTTATATATTTAAATTTTCAGTGATAATTGTAAGTTAATGTTAAATGTATTATTTTGACAGTGTCAAAAATGTCATAACACAAGTCAATCATCCATAGTTGGAGGACAAAGTATGAAGATTCACATAAAATAAATAGGCCGCCATTTTTGTGTGAACACCTTTAATTCATTTTCTGTAAGAAAAAGGAATCGCATGGCTAAACTTTACGTTAAATATTTGAATTATTACTGCTCCATATAGTTTAAATACATTGTCTTTCAATTGGAACCATTAATTTTCATCTTCGTGACATCACCTTATATTCCCCCTAAAAACGTGCTACTGCCCCTTTAAAGGAAACCATGACTTTAGAATGGTTGATAATATGAAAGGGTAAGCTGAAATAGGCAGCTTATTTACTCAATATAAGGCCGAAGCGTGTTGTAACCCGTTTTGTAGTGGTATGCAATGTCAATGGACGTTGCAGTTTCATTAGCTTAGTCGAATCAAGGGCGGCTAATTCTAGTTCAGATTTTACTGATGAAAGTCTCCAGGGCTGGCGTGCAATGTAGAACATTTAGAAACCGAGGATTGACGGGGTTGTATTCTCAAAAAAGATCTAACGCTAGCTCACCTGTAAGTGGTCTGCAGGTGCGTCCGTCTCGAGAGTAGCCAATAGCAGGAGAGTCACAGTAACACATGCCCAGGACACACGTGTCTCCTCTCACGCAGTCGTCGGCACTTTCACACTCGGTTTCCTCTTCTGGAACAGTGTACATACAAATATAAGTATTACTACTCCCATCTGTGATACCAAGTTTCTTTTATACTTTCCACAAATCAGTATTTCCTTCTTTTAAAAAAAGATCGATATCCCATCAGTATTTTACTGTGCGACTAAATCTTGTAAATAAATGAGAATTTCTTTTATTTTCAACCAGCGAGAGTTCTTGGTTGTGTTCTTCGTCAACTAGTATGTGCCGCTTCTTCCGCCTTCTGCACCTGCACAGTCGACAATCAGTCGACAATTAGGGCCCAACATTCAAACTACGATTTTTATTCAATGTAATAATGTTTTAAATAGCTTTAGCTAGATAGTGATAGTGATAGCTTTGCCATTTTGGAAAAGGTGATTAATACATAGTTGATCCAGCGTATATCAGGTCCCTCTATGGGCCAATAATAATGTCTTTAAGATAACTTTACATACAGCTCCGTAATTTTGCACGGAGTCGGTCGGCAACACTAGTGTTGGTATTCATTCCGTTAAAACAGCCGAGGATGGGTTGGAACTAGTTAAACATTGGTGGCACTCGGGGTAGTATAGCACTGAAATCGTCTTGCATGTAGAATAGTTCTCAACTGCAGACAAAGTTGCCGAGCCCTTGGCGGGATTCGAACCCCTTACCCCTGGATCCGAAGCCGTACGCGCTTACCACTGCGCTACCCCGCCACCTCAAACTCAAGAAATCAAAATGTGTTTGTTATTATAGTGATATGAACTTACATTTACATATGATATTGTATGAATTGATGAAATGATATTGTAGTAGTGACTAAGGCCGGCATACCGTGTGTCCTTAGTGTGTAATGCGTAGTGCGTGTTCGCGCGAAACGCAATACGCACTTCCGCAGACAAATTAAGGGCATCATTTAATGCGATCATTACCCATTGATTGTCAAATTGGTCACTCACGCTACACTATAACGGATACATGGAATCGAACATTACGCGTCACGCAAGACGCATTTATTTTACGCAGCACGCAAAACGCATCACGAATTACGCATCACGCAAAAACACGAAAAAAGGTTTATATTCTGTTCTGAACCGCAACTTTAACTTAAACATACCTACTGTCCCTTCCCCAAAATAAAGCTATCCCATTACTACTGTTTCAAACCTCTTGCGACCATTTACCGATTGAAAAAGGAAGATGGAATAAGATGCCTGAGTCTGAAAGAAAATGTAAATTATGTTGTATGAATAATGTTGGAGATGAGTTCCATTATATTTTTAGATGTGAATATTTTACTTTAGAAAGAACCTTGTACATACCTTTACATATCTCAAAGAGACCAAAAATGCTTAAACTTCAAAATCTTTTCATGTGTAAAAATGTGTCGATATTTAAAAAACTTAGCAAATTTTGTAAAATCATAATGCAAACTGTAAAATCTTCCGGCTAATACGTACACATGGAATGGCAGCTTTATGTCGAACTTATTCATTATTAAACGCTCGATACAAGGTGTTCTCGAATCGATCATTTATCACCTCCCTTTGCTGGCCCAACGTCTCACATCAGCAGATGAAAAGCGAATGATTGGGGAAGAAGTTTGAATAGCTGAAATTGTCTTATTTCAACATCTTGTCTTAGCATTGTCATCACAGTCCAGGGAGCTAAGTCTTCATTGGAAATAACCCTTTTATATATTTTTTTATTAGTTTTTTTAAAGAAAAATAAAGTTTAACATAATATTAATACTAGTAGACACGATTATACTACAATCACCATCTCTTAACAAATTGCATTTGAAATTTAAAAGTTTACGCCTTTACAACCTTGCTGGTCGAAATTGACCTAAAAATATAACGATTTTCACATTGATTCCAGAGAGAACAGGAAGCTCACAAAGGTATCGCCTTTAATTTGCATATGAGAGACGGCGGGCCTGCAAAAAGACGTGATTAAGTTATCGGTTCGATCCCACTTTGAATCAAGGGTGCAAAGTGGAGAATTGTCGGAACGTTGACCCTGGATAATCGAGGATGCACTTAACCAATCTCCTAACCGATTTTGTAAATATATTCGAGTTATGATTTTGAGACCTACAGGAATTTAACTTTCAGTCAACGATCAACTTACCTTTGTCGGAAACATAAACTTGGTAGTCAGGTGGCGGGGGTAGGACAAAGATCGGAGGTACTGGACTTTCGCGTTTCTTGCGTCTTGGTTCAATGACAAAGCCACTGTAGCTCCTCCTGAAAGCCACACAGCTCTGTGTAGCAGGCGTGTATTTGACGCTATGGCACTGCGTGGTCGTGAGACACTGCCACACGCACTGAGGAAGGACTGTGTTGTTGAGATGCCACACCTCGTCAGCGGAGTCCAGACTTCCCACGTAGGGCACGAGACTGAATTCGTGCCATGTGCACTTGTAACTACCTGCACAGAAACATTTGTGAAGGTTCAGGATGAAAAGTCCGATAAACATTAACATCATTTTGTTTTTGAAATTTCGAACGTTGATGACAGCCAAATTCAGACGAATCCAGTATGGACTGTGCTAAACGTCCTGTTGGCTTGTAAGCCTCTCCTTTCGAAATTCATATATGTTCCCACAGTTTGATACGCAAATATAAACATTGTAATAAGAAGCTCAATGCCGTGTTTTTGCGTAAAGTCTCTCAAGTTTCAAAGAGTTTGTCTGGTTGAATCGAAGTTTTTTCGAAAACAGATCCCTTTATAGCTTGATTGACAGCATTCTGTGAGTTCTTCATTCCCAAGAGACCTTTGGTCGTGAGAAACACCTGTAATTTATCAAGATATCGATTCGGAATTACCCGACGAATAATAACCCATTATAAAGCACCTGTCTTGTAATCGAGCCAGAGACTGCGTCGTCACACTTGAGTGACATTCAACTTTTACTTAAAAGTGCAACGTTAATTTTTACGACTTTGGAACTCTTTTTGTTTCATCTTTTATATTTTCATATTTCATCTTTATTTCTGCTCCTAATATGTGTCACATCGTCCTTGTCACACATCAGAGCGGGTTTTCTTCTTCTATGAAATCGTACATCGAAGTTCTTTAGAATACTTCAAAATGCTTGGTGCTATCGCTCTTTATATATTTTAGCTTCAATTTCAAGTTGTGATTTTGGAGCGGGTATTTTGTAAAATCTTCAGCGGTTTAAATTTCAACGACACATCTTATCCTTCGTGATCATCTTGTTATCGGTTTATTCGTCCGATAAACAACTCTTGCTTGGGTCGTATATATTCATTTTATTTTGATCCATCTCAGTCCTGGTATATGGGCAAACATACTATCACAAATTCTTTTGTGAGAAGAATGATATATCCTTTAAGACTTAACTGTTTAGCACTTCCCATGAATCATGGTAATAATTACAATATGATACACATTGCTGTTAACGTCTAATATCTTAATTTCAATTTAATTGTTCGACAAAACAAGACCTTTTCAGGATGGATATGTTTGTAAACCAAAACCAGATTGCATTGATATAGAAACTTGTGATATTTTCGAAGGGTGGTTAGTAATTACTTAGCATTTTTCAAACACGCCTATGAATAGAACGTGTCTGCCAATGTAGTTCAAAATGGTTCACATTTTTATTTCTATATTAGATGCAGCAACTGTAGCATTCTTGGCACCGTACAAACAGCAACTGCAGGCAGAGCTGATCTCAGTTGTTGGACGATCCCATGTTCGAGTGGAGGGGGAGAGGGAAGTTTGTCGATCAAGGGAATGCACTATGGGTAATAATGTAACTTCAACTATTCTAATGCCGTTCGGAACAAAATTCAGAAAATTACCGTTTTTGACGAAACTCATGTTTTAAGGATGAATTATTAGACAAATCAATTACACTACTACGTTACAAAGTTACAATTCAAATGTACTCAAAGTAGGAAAATGACCATAATCGTCGAGAAGAAAGAGTATCATTTAGACAACCTAATAACTTCATTTTGCATTGCATCTCTTCCCAACAAAACTCACATCTTCCCATTGAACTTATATTACAAATTTGCCAAATTTCGTAAAAAATACTCTAGCGGTTAGAAATTGCATAGATACTGTTCTCATTGACATCTTTTATAAGCTCATGTAAGGATTGACTTCCTATAAGAAACATGTGCGTAGCGCACAGGTAGAAGGACTCCAGTCTTGTAAAAGTTCCGTAAGGGTTCAAATGCTCAGATTTGATCACGTTCACTTACTCTAATTTCAACTATGATTTCTAGAGAAAGAATAACAGAGGAACGTTTGTTGGGAGGCTGTGTATTTAAGTGAGTGAGTTAATGCTTATTGCCGCTTGGGCAATATTCCAGCCATAAGCGGCTATGCGTGCAAGCATTTGGAACATGTTAATAAAGTTAGTACCTTCTCCATTGTTGTTTGATGTTAGGTAGTTTGTTTTGTGGAATGGTGATAGGAAATTATATACTGATACACCGCGAAATAAATTATATGTATCTCTACTTCATTATGTTCATACATGTATGCAGGTAACCTGGTGACAGATGCCATGGTAAGATTCAATCTTCGGTACAGCGACTCCAACTCCTGGAGCAATGTTTCCATTGCGATTCAGAATGGGGGAGGAATTCGGGCGTCCTTCGAGAAAGGTAGGCCCATTCATCACCAATACATTATGGTTAGAATAACCACCCATGTATGGTAGAACATTTGGTAAACATGTGCACATAACCTGTGGAATTTTGATATGCATGTGCATGTGAATTAATCACTCTTCCTTGTTGAACCATTTGTTTTCATTAGTTTCAGTATTACATTGCCTCTGGTGTCATAAAACACTTCAGAAAAGGGGAGTTAAAAGACACAGGTTGTAAACTTGTCTATTTTCTTTCTTCCCTCTACCGTATCAGAACTTAATGGTCTTTGATTGATTGGATCGGAATATGATCTCTGATTTTATTGATAGGTCCATATCACCTTCATGTGTTTTTCTCGATGAGCTTCGTATTTGAAACTGCTCATTTTGATAATTTCCTGGATTTGGTCCAAAGAATTGTTGCAATATAGGAATGCTAACCAATGGGGAATGATGTCCGTTATCAAAGCAACAGTCAAGAAATAACAAGAGTCGATTGTAATGCATTTGTTGTAAAAGATCTATCCTGTCAGAGTATTTGGGGAAAGATTAACCAACCATGTCTTGCAATGCCGTAGCAAGGGTGTTCGTACTAACAGCGCCAATGGATGCCGCTTCGTTTCTCAATGTTCTTGTTTCTCACCAACTGTGCGCTCTTCTCGGTCAAGTTCATCTTAATCAACCAAAACTTTACCCTCATGTCACATGTCTCAATTTGAGTAAGTTATAAGCATGTGCTATTAAAAGTTTAATAAAGCTATTTGTATGAATTTGAATGTATAAACTTGGTTTCCAAAAAATCAAACCAAGTAGGACTAATTTCCAGACTGTTTTTTGTTTGTTGTTGTTTGTTGTGGGTTTTTTGTTTTTGTTTTTGCTTTTGTTTCTGTTGTTTGTTTGTTGTTGTTTTTTTGTTTTTTGTTGTTGTTGTTGATGTGAATAATGTTGTTGCTTGTTCAGGAGACATAACGGTAGGAGACGTGCAGACAGCGCTACCGTTCAGCAGTACTATCGACATTGTGGAGCTGCACGGGCGCCATCTACTCGAGGTTCTTGAACACTCCGTCTCCACCAGGGACATCTTTGCTGGATACCTCCAAGTGTCAGGTATATTGATGTCAAATTGACTATTTCGCATTATCCATATAATATCATGATATATCATATCCTGTCATAAAAAGAATCATTTACAAAATTCAATAAAATACTCCTTAAGAGTTGGTTTTGATATGTATAACTCCGACTACTTAAAAAGAATGTTCCATTTCACCCAATTAAGATCTATATTGCTTCACTACGACCATTAAGCCGTCAGACTGAACGGTGACGTCATTCAAAGTTAGTCAATCAGCGAGTCCGCCCCGTAAGCTTGTGTTGATGGCTCACGAGACGAACTCGCTGATTGGCTTGAGCTGAATGACGTCACATATCTGTCTGGCGGCTCGATTAACGGAGCCTGGTGAGATAAGATAAGATAAGATAAGATAATCTTTATTGTCCCAGAAGGGAAATTTGTTTTGTATAATTACAATTCTCCAGAAATGTGATGACAACTAATTACATAATATTCAAAACAATTCATATCAAAAATAATTCACATAGACTAGAATACATGTAAAACGTGATGCAGCATTAGACAGAATTTATTTCTCTAATGCTGCACGGAATGAACGATTGGCGGAACCTGTTTGTTCGAAAAGTCGGCATACGAAGCCTACGTCCGGAAGGTAATGTTGAAAATTCCAAGAAAAGTGGATGGGTAGAATCACCCACAATTTTGGTTCCTTTTTTTGATAACTGCTTCTTATAAAAACTGCCGATCGTTTCAATGGGAAGCCCCATAATCTTTGATGCAGTATTCAAGATTTTGGACAATTTGTTTCTATTTTGAACAGACAGGTTCCCAAACCAACTTAAAAAGTTAAATGTAAGGACACTTTGAATGAAGGTTCTGTAAAACAACATCATGATGGTTTGATCAATTTTAAAGTGTTTCAGTTTCCACAAGAAATGTAAACGTTGTTGTCCTTTCTTATATATGTTCTCAGTATTCTCATTCCAAGAGAGTTTAGAATCAATAATAGTACCTAAGTATTTATATTCATTTACTCTTTCTATAACATTTCCATCAATACACACAGATTCTAATGTTGACTTTGTTCTCCTAAAATCAATTATCATTTCTTTAGTTTTTTGAACGTTCAGATATAAAAAATTAGCATTACACCAATCAACAAATCCTGATATCTCGGATCTATAGGCAAGTTCTGACTCTCTTATTAGGCCTACAACTGCAGCGTCGTCAGCAAATTTAATGGTAAAACACGAATCAGCATTTGAGAAACAATCATTTGTGTACAAAATGAACAAAATTGGCGAAACAGCACAACCCTGTGGAGCACCAGTAGATGTACATACAGTTGAAGATTTAACATTATTGACTTGTACAAATTGCTGTCTGTTGACAAGGAAAGAATGAATCCATCTAATAATATTTGAGTTTACATTCATATGACAAAGTTTATCAAGCAACAGATGTGGCTGAATCGTATTAAAAGCAGAGGAGAAGTCAACAAACATTATTCGGACATAGGAACTATAATTTTCCAAGTGTTTATAGATGTTATTAAGAAGAGTTATTGTTGCATCATCTACTCCACGCCGTGCTCTATAAGCAAATTGATAGGGGTCTAAAACGTCAATCACATCCTTTAACAAGAAATTCTTTACAATTCGTTCTAGACATTTCATAGCAACAGAGGTGAGAGCTACTGGTCTGTAATCATTATTGACAGAGGGGTTTTTCTTTTTTGGCAATGGGATGATTTTAGATGTTTTCTAAAGAGTGGGAACATGATGGAAATTTAATGAGAATTGAAAAATCTTTTGGAAAATATCAGCCAGTTGCACTCTGCATTCTTTTAGTACTACACCTAGCAAATTATCAGGTCCACAAGCTTTATGCGAATTTATCTTCGCAAAAGACGTTATCACATCATCTTTGGAAATATCTAACACATCACATGGTGGGAGTGATTCAAGTACATTGTTTCTTTCTTCTGAAAAATTACAACTATCAAATCTAGAGTAAAATGAGTTTAACTCATTTGCAAATACTAAGTCATCATTTGATTCTATCTTGTTAGGTTTGCTGTTTGATCCAATAATAGTCTTGATGCCATTCCAAGCATTCCTCAAATTGTTAACAGAAAAATGTCTTTCAATCTTAATTTTATAATCATCTTTGCATTTTCTTGTCAAAGCAACTATTTCTTTCTGAATCTCTTTAACCTTAACTTTATCTCCAGCACAAAAAGCCCTTCTCTTTTCATTCAACACTACTTTAAACTCTTTAGTAACCCATGGCTTGTTGTTTGCAAATAATTTTACACATTTGAGGGGTACAATATTGTCTACACAAAAATTGATATAATCAGTTACAGAACTTGTGAGCTCATCTAAATTGATACAATTGTTTTCAAATACATCCCAATTTGTACAATCAAAACATCCTTTTAATTGATCAATACACTCTTTTGTCCAAGATTTTACATATTTTACAACAGGTTTTTCGGACTTGAGTTTCTGACGATATAATGGCACTAAGTAGACTGTATTATGATCTGATGTTCCCAAAGGAGCCTTAGAAAAAGATTTGTATGCGTCCTTCACACTGCCATAGCACAAGTCAATGGTATTCCTTGCTCTTGTCGGGCACTTCACATACTGGTGAAAAGTTGGCAGAACACGCTTTAAATCACAGGAGTTAAAGTCGCCGAGGATGAATTTTGGTGCCTCTGGTGAAATCCCATTGAGTTTTTCCATAGTAGCGTGAGTGAGGCAATATGGTTCCTAACATTTTGTGATTGAAAGCATGTTCTATAATTAGAAATTTAATAATTCAAACTGAAATTGTTTCTTTTGGAATTTCTGTATTTTTTATTCAAGGATCCATGATGTGTAGTCAGTCCATGTTTATATCCCTGCAGACGTGACTCACTAAATTCCACGTAACCTCTGTATTAATCTGATGGTTCTGTTTTGAGAGTACAGATTGGTTGCAATCACATCTAGTATTGCAGTCAGTGATTTTAATCTATACATTTGACATATTCCTGTTAGAAAGTAGAAAATGTTGAAAATAATAATGTCCAGTAGAAAATGTAAGCGATTCTGATTTCCAATAAAGAAAATTTTTATGGATGAACAACTTCTTTATTCTGTGTAAGCGACGTTTCGACATAAATTCTAATGTCGTTGTCAAGCAAGTGATACATGTTCAAAGGATTTCTTTGAAAAAAATTGTCTTTAATTTTAGCTTTTAGTATTTTAACAAGGAAATAACGAACAAAGGTTGTGAGAGAAGAAATGAGTTGAATATCCTTTTAGGTGTTAAAAAGACTTACTAAAAATGATTGTTAAATATATCAGACATTTCAGTAAGTGGTGAGGTTTTAATATTTAAGATTTAAAGGTTTAACTTTTGCCTGAAATTGGTAATAAATATATTTACAACCCCTTGAAATAAACCGTTTAACTTGCAACGAACCCATTTATTTTGTCAGGCTTGCGTGTCGAGTACAACTTGGATCGACCTGTGGGACGCCGGGTAGTGAGAGCCAGAGCCTTGTGCACTCAGTGTGAAGTTCCCGTGTATGAGGATATTGTTGCTAATCAAGTGTACCCTGTTGTGATGACGTCATTCCTTGCAGGGGGAGGCGACAGATATACAGAAATCAGCAATAACATAGTCAAACATCATATAATAGGTATGGTCGAACTCTTTCATCAACTTGTAAACAATTATGTAGACCTCCTAAATAACAAAATAGGATCGTCAAATAGTCATGAGCAACTCATAAATGACATTTTGAATGATTAAAAGCTACATCCATATTATCTACAATATCATAAAATCAGCACAAGTAAAGCGTACCTTTTTTAGAAGTCCGAGGGTAAGGTTCGGACTGATCTGATTCCTAGTTCTTGTTATAATAATGACGATATTAACTATAATAACTAAATTATTTTACTTCAATGTTCCAATCTTATTCTCGGGAACTTTGGTCAAAGGGAATTCATTGTAGGCCTATTTAAGAAAAAGTCATTCATCAAGTCAGAACAACCAACTAACAGTTAAATGTTGTTGTGTTTATTGAAGGCTCTTTGGACTATGATGTTTTGGTGGATTACATCAAGAAGTTTTCCCCGATCATCCAAGCTGAAGAGGAACGGGTTGTCTTTGTGAGCGCCCCAATCTGTGGATTCCCTTCTTCAGGGGCGCCTCGTTTTCATCTCTCCCTTCTCTGGTTCCTGTCTTTGATTGTATTTGGTCATTTCATCACCAAATTATAATATTAGAACATTATTTCCATGTGAAATATTTATCTGATTCAAGAAGAAATACCAGAATAGCATCAATACCATATCAGAATCATTGTTTTTTTATAAACTATATTTTTTCCAATCATTGTTATTGCTGTATGGTTTCTATACAAAAATATAATAATAATTTTGTTTTCAAAAAGTAAAATATGATTTGTGATAAAATTGAGCTTTAATGATAGTTACCTGGTATAATGATTGTAATAACTAACACGCCATCTGGAGAAATATACTATACTGATACTAATATATTGCATTTGATGTTCAACGTGTATTCGTTAGCTGTATCTCTAACACCTTGATGTCACTGTCCACGTTTTTGTCCTGTATACGTTAATAAATATGGTTGAAATGGAAATAGTTTCTTCTTTATATATCTTCTCACCTCACAGAGTTGAAACGCTGAACAAAGTCTTAATATAACCCTACTCAAGGTACCTTGATGCAGAAAACAGCTATGTACAGTGTTACGCTTGTTCTGCGCATATATATACTGTATATGATACTGAACAAATCCTGACCAAAAAAAGTTCTCTCCTTGATTCATTATCAAGTGGTTAACATTGGAAATGATCTACTCAGATCGTTAGATTTTTTTATTGAATTGTTGCAAGAATTTATTCATCGTACAACTTTTTTCAATGATAAAAAATACGTGAATGACCAATCTAAATAAATTTAGCTCAACAGATTTTCACTACGTCCTACTGTTAAGACGTAGTGAAAATCTGTTGAGCTAAATTTATTTAGATTGGTGAATGACATGCCATTTATACTATACAAAAAAAGAAACGCATAGCTGGATATTTCAAGGTGTGGTTACAGTCAATTTTGAATTGACACTGTCTTTTAGTAAATGCGTATAACAAACTGAAATTTCTCACTGAGATAACAGGATCATTGCTCTTTATGATATCATACACGCCATATGACTTTAACTTCCTTTAGCTAATCAGAGGTCACTTGAATGTCATTTTCTGTTTTTACCACCACGTGAACGCTTAACAATTTTCAAACGCCTTGGCATAGACTGTATAAGTCGCTACATTGATGATTGGATTATGGTCTCCAACTTGTCCTGCATAAACTGAGCCAGGTTTGGAAGCATTTGACGTAAACGTTAACGCTGCCAGAGAGGTCAATCCAGTTCATCTCAAAAGTGTTCAATCAGGTTAAGATCCTGATAACGTAAGTGATAGGGGATCCAATTGATGTTGTAACATGTCAGAAATGATCTTGTGACACCAACAGTATGTGCTCTTTCGATGTAGTGGACAACGTTACGACGCTACGTTATTTATCGGAAGCACGTGTCGTTTGATGGTAGTGTGTTATGAACATAAGCCCATTAGACTGCCTTGAAAATGAATGAAACCAGAAAGAAATGTGTAGCATATGGCCGCCCACATCATCAGGTTACCCTTTCCAAAATCTAACGACTTGACTTTGGCAGTTTGGAGCGTATCTTTCATTTGTACACGTCTGTATACCCAATTCTTTTTCATCTCCTCTTTGCAAAAGAAATCCTGATGCATTGCTAAGACTTACACATTTCCCATGTCTTATGTTCCTGACCTGAACGTTGTTACAGCACAGAACACGTTGCGAGCGATTATGACGTCATAACATATTGCCAAAGTAGCGTCTCCTGACTCTCAATCTGATCTGTTGCAAACGATTCCGTATTGTTTGTGGCGAAATTCTGTGTACTATAGGCACCCTGTCAGCTGTGTACACAGCATTGACAATGCAGTAACATGGATGAAGGAACATAATTTAGCAATCTTGACCCTCTGTGATGACCAAAGGTGTTCCAGAACGTGGACAATCATTGGTGGAACCAAATTGTTGGAAGCGTTCTAAAAGACAAGTGTTTGTGCTCTTTTAGACGTTATGACCCCTGGCAAGGAATGTTTGCGACTCTCCAGTCTGAATTTTGCCAATGGCGGTGATTCGAGTTGCAGTGTCAAAACGTGGAATTTGCATTTACTCTTCATATGGTAAAACTTCTATTGCAATTCGTGATCGGTGAAAGCCTTTTGTGGAGAATGTGAATACACGCATGTTTCCAATAGTTTCAACTTTCAAAGTGCTTATGGTTCCGTTTTGCGATGTTTTTTTCATTTTGGTCAAAAACGCGTTCAAATTCACAATTTTGAAATCAGTGACAGATTCGAACATTCAAAATTGTCACAATCAAAATGTTTCTACAAATGTGTTTCACAGTTTTTATGGACATATTTCGTTTTGAAAACTCATTTACCTGGAAAACATTCACCTATGCGTTTCTTTTTTTGTATAGTATATTTATCATGCGGATTCATGTTGTTTATATTCAATCAAGACTTTAGTGTTCATATTCAGTGTGGATTACCGGATATCTTCAACTAAAGTGCTAATTATAGGGGCTCAAACTATTGGATATTTGAAAGGATACTTGCATAGATTATCAGTTTAATACAGAAAGATAGAAATTACTTTACACTACGCCAAGTATTCTTACGAGAAACACAAACTTGTATGGTTTGGCTTGATCCTATATCGTCTTGCCCTATAGAATCCAATGTTAATATATATTACTACACTTCAAGGTTATTTCCTAAATGGGCCTTCGACCCATTTTTATGTGACCTCGAGTAATTCGTGAAATTTAATCAATATTCCCATCCAATCATGTCTGTTTTGTCCTCAAAGAGAATGTTCTTGATTTACGTTTGAATCATTGGACGTTTTTCGATAACACAACTCTACAATAACCGCTGAAGTATTAAAATGATAGTTTTGACCAACAGTATCCACACAATGATAAAAAGGGTCTGCTATAGCTTAATCTATATGTCCCTTTAACATGTTTAAATATGATTATAGATAAATGGTTATATGTCAGAAACAGAAAGATTACCATTGTTAGCTCAAACCCAGTGGAATAGATCTGAATGCAATATTAAGGGGCTTTTTTCTTGACATGTAGAATATTAGTAGAAATCATCTGAAGACTAACAGGAGAAAGAATATAACTTTAAGTAGAAGTTGAAGGTTTGACTCCAAGTTGACAGTTGTCAGTAAGCGACAAGTCTTGAGAAAATAGAAATCCTTGTAAAGGGGTAACGTAACTAACGTTGCATACCAAAACGACACTACATCAAAGTTTAGAGAGTAGTACATGTCTATTGAGCATTCGAAAAACTCTGACTCTACCAGTTCAAGATATCCTAGAACAAGTGTACATAGTGACATGCCGATCTATGTTGGTCGCCGTCAATCACGTAACTTAATTACATAAAGCGTTGGCGGCGGTCTAACGCAAGCAGATATCAGCCTTCATGGACCAAAAAGCCCATTGTATTTTGTGTTCTGGGATTGTCAAATGTCTTCTCAACTCGGCTGTAAAGTGATATCCCATTGACATAAGAAATGCAGGAACAAGGGAGAGTCTAGCGTTGGTATCCGCTGTCCAGATTTTGTCAACTTTCAGAGGTTATTCACCTTTTTCTGGTGTGACTTTTGAAGGGTTTAAGGTGGGTTTTTTTAGAAAGGGGATTACCAACATTAATAAGGTGCAGCAATCTTACATCTCACGTTCCTTTACACTAGAACAAAGATCACGTGTTTATCTTCTTTTTTTTCCAAAATGTGTAAATATGGTTAAGTTAATGTTTAGGCCATGTGTATCCGATGTTTACCGTCAACATTCTTATTATAAATTATCCATAATTTAATTTTGAACATTGTTCACTTTTTTTGCCGTTCAGTTTAGTTTTTTGTTTTTTTAAAAGAGGTGAAAACAAAGACGTCCGAAAAAAAAGCAAATAGAAGGACAAAACAGATCTGATTGTAAGAAATAGTACGAATTGTATCTATTGATATTTATTTTTTGGGGGGGGGTTAAGAAAAAAAATTAAAAATTCAGAATACTAGAATAAAAAAGATGAGTATGTGAAGATAAAATGATTATTGCAATGGTTTGTGCTATTAACAAAGTGAATGGTGTCTAGAGACTAGTAACGGTAAGAATGGCGTCTAAAGACTAGAAAAATAAAACTGGCAGCTAAAGATAATTAGGAATGGAGCCTGTTAACTATTAAAAGAAGTATGTAGGAAACTATTAAAACACCAACAGACACACTACAGCATACTAAAAGGAGTGGGATGATTATACGTATGCTTTATTAACATTGGCTTATTACAGATCAATTAAATTGTGCCTACGTACGTGCTTTAAAATAACTTTGTTTGAAGAGAACAACAAATAATTTTATAACAATTGATTTCCATGGGTAGAATTGATACGACATTTTTTAGGACAACTTTATTTTTACCAAAGCCATTTTTTTGTATTGAAGTGTTCGTAAAATACCTTCAAAAGCCTTGATTCTGACATGTTCACTGTTTGCTATAAAAATATCATTTTGTTTACAAACATGAAGTATGTATAACATCAATTAATCCATGTTCATTTACATTGTGAATATATACAACGTTGAATGTTGATCTTAAGATAACTGTGTATTCAAAGAAAATAAAACCATTAAAGTCATTAAACCCATAAAATATGTTTTCTAGCGCACCAGTCATCTGAGACATGTACAACATTTGAAGAAAGTAACGTTCGCGTTGTGAAAAGAAACAATGCAGTTTTTCATACCAAAAAAGTAGTTTGCAAAATTGTAATTTTGACTTCAATTTTAAAGAAATCATCATATTTTTCTGCAAAATGCTTATTTACGATTGTTGTATGGAAACATACTATTATATATTTAATCTGATTAAAACCGACTTTGTATAACAGAAATGAATTTTAGATCATTCACCTGTGGGTACTTTACACAAAACATGCAATGTTTCCTTCTTCTGCCTTATAATTACTTACATTCCAATTAACCTTGTCACTACATCATAATTTGAGCAACATAATTTACAAAGACCAATGTTCATTTATGTGGATTTTTTTTTTTTTAATTGTAAATATTAAACTTTAGAACATCAACATCAACATCAACATCAATACATCATTGTTAGGACATATCACGAATGTCGGTATGGAGAGAATAAGCCTAATAGATATTTGATGGTATTTATATTTTTTAGATTTTTCCATATATTCAATAAACTTTTCCGCCTAATTCGCTTTAAATCTATGATTTCGATCGCAAAATTCAATTTCAAAAATCAAATTGTGGAATTTATGAGTAAGGACAGCAGAGTCAGCATGTGATAAATTTGCATATTTGTAACATGTTCGTACGAATGAAAAGTCAGCGACGGCAGCAAGTGCGTGATTAACTTCCGGTGAAGACTGTCTGACGTCATGCAAGAAAATGGCGGACACCGTTGTCACTGCTGACCAGAACCAACAAGGTAAAGGGTTTTCACTGATTGTAATTTACTTTCAAGTAATTATAATCGATTAAAGAATGGTTTGGTATCTTGGTTATCTTAGGAAGGTTTCTTGATCGCCTGAGGGTTACCGGATTTCTATGTGACGTGCAAACAGGCACGCCGAGTCAGATTCTTGTGACCGCGAGCGTTCAGCTGTGACCTGCGATCTAATCTGTCAATATCAACAAATACGTTTTTTCAGTCTTTCGGTTAAAATAACTCGCCCATGCAACTGTTGAAATGAGGCTTCAAGATGAGAAAGGTGTTTTGGTGAATTAAGCCTCCCTTATGTGTGTTTCATAAATCGGCATTTATCTCATTTGACAGCAGATGTTTTTCGTCTGTCATTAGTTATGATTTTGATTTGGAACAATTATTACAATTATATATGTGTTGTTGGCATGATGTCATCCTTGCCTCATATATCTATGTGTTTGTTGGCTTATACTGCATTCAGAACGTAAACAGCACTCATAAAATTTCCGAATTCCATTGCATTTACTTGCAGCCATGTTTTCATCATCATGCAGGCTGTGAGTTGTGAAATGAATTCATGGAAATCTCTGCTATGGGATTACAGATTAGTCAATTTTACAATATTATCATACAATCATAGAAATAGTGTGATGTTGTGTGGTGTTGAATGCACATTTGTAAAAGTACAGTGACTCATGAGGAAAAGAATCAGGTCTTAATTTTGTTTAGCATAATAATTGTAACTGATTTGATTTAATTCTATCCTATAGAAGTCACATTTTGCATATTATTAAGTTATTCTCTTGGTTTCAAATTCAGTTTATATTCTCTATGTTTCTGAGTAACAACAAATATTTGATTTAAATATCATAAATAGTTTTGATAAGATCTATGGTTACATGGTAATCTGTGAGAACTAATTTTCATTGATGTACATCAGATGACAGTAGGTAAAATAAAAGTCAATTGTCAACAAGTGACAAATAATCTTTACTTAGCAAGGCTAAGTGATCTTTTGATATGATAACAATAAAGACATGATGAACATCCAAATTGTTTCTATGATTATTGTTTTTAAATGAACTGATTCCGTGGCAAGGAATTTACATATTTTAATTTAATAGACCTAAGTAATTACAATTACAAAGTGATCTTCTATCAATAGATTCACAGAACACAGACCAAGGTACTCGATATATAATATATAAGAATTTGCAAGAAATTTCTTTTAGGATATTGGTAAATAATTTTAAAACTTATCTTATTGTTATATGTTGTATGGACGAAAAAGGATTACATGAAATCATATTAGATGATATACAAATTAGTCATTACAGGATATTGACAGAGAAACTTTACAAACTTTCCTAGCATTAAAGGGATCTATTTTGTTTTAAATTTTTCCTCTCAAATTAAGGTTACATGATTCAGATAACACTCTGGTTTACCAAATACCGGGTATGTTGTATTTGATACATAAAAATGATGGAAATAAATTTTAATTTAGGACTATTGAATATTATAAGAATAATCAACGAGTTGTGAGGAATTACAGATTATCTGTCCTGAGTAACAGAGTTAATTATTGTGATAAACTTGGAGCTTCAGCAATGGCAGATAATCTGTAATTCCTAGCACCGAGTTGGTTACTATTTTTCTAACCTGAGATCATTTTGATGCTTGAAAGCAGAAAATAAAAAAAATAACACTCAGCCGGTAAAGTACAAATTGTACTCCGATGCAATACATGGTTTTTCTCACTTCTTTTGCTGGACGACTCTTAGTAGTTCGCAGCTCATGCTCTAATATTATCATAAAAATAGTTTATCGTTTTATTATCTCATTGCATCGTTGAAATTATTTTTGATATAATAAAAAATAAATATTATTTAATGCACCGTCGCGAAATCAGAAAGAATAAGTAAGACGTCACTAGCTTTTCATCTGTTTGACATAAATGGAATGTTTTTTTACGGCATGTGTAATGACGTCATAGAGCTATGACGTTAGAGCATTGCAGCCTGCCACTCTCCCACACTACGCCGCCTTGAACATTTCATATTGTTTTTACGGCAAAGAAAAAATCAGTAGGGTTTGATTTCCTATTTAAAATGTTGTAGTGAATGTGTGACGTGTGACTTTCATAATTTAGGTTTACTTTTGTTCAACTATATCTCTCAACTGATATAGAAGATCTTAGCTTATCATGAATGGGTGTGAAAAAAGTTCTGTCAATCAATATGTGAGTTATTTTTAGAAAAACTAATTCCCATCACCATTATTATTTTTTTTATTATTATTAGGATATTTATATAGCGCACATATCCATCCACTAGTGGTTGCTCAAGGCGCTTACATTTGAATGAAATCTTTAATACCCTCAAATCCTTGCCCGCTTGGGTGAGAATGATGTATTTATTAGACAATGGTTATGTTATTGTATTCAAAAAGTATTATATATTGATGGAAACGATTGTTCGTGAAAATTTATTTTTATTATATATGATATCTTTAAATTTGCTCTTTTGGTTTATCTGCATTGTTTCTTCATTTATGGAAGCAAAGAACTGATTAATTTTGTAGCACTGAAGATATAAACGCAGGATGAAATAATTTTATATCTTAGGTACCATTAAATTTTGAACACTTCCCTTGTAATGTTTCTATTTAACTGGAAATAATGTTTTGTTGAAGTTTCCATAGCAACATGGACTTGTCATGTTGATCCAAATGTATCAAGACCTTTCAGTGTAGAGTAGTTGACAGATCAATCAATATTATAGAAAACACTGGATAACTTGTTTTCAAAATGCTTTGGCAAATCATTTATTGAAAGGTCATTGGGAAAGGAGTCATCATTTATCCAATTCTTATTGAAATGATCAATCAATATTGTGAAAAAATCAGTATCTTCATCAGTTGTTTGGAGGACCTGATTTCAAATGATTTATTTGATTTGTAGATTGGTTCTTTTATTGAAAAATATTTTTCCAAAAGAAATTATTGCTTAAGCTCTGACCACAGATACGGGTAGGTATTGTTGCTGTAACAATAGGTAGGGTCACCTTATGCAGCTGTTGCTATTGAAAACTGCAACAGTTGGACAAAGCAAGAAGTTGAAAGGAGTTATCAAAAGATTATTGATTCTGTGTTAAAGTCACACGTGCATCACACAATGTGTTGCAAGAACAAGGTACTACCGTCCGTGAGTCAGTTACACATGCAATGTGTAGTACGTTGAAACTATGCTACTAGAGAGTAAATGTGGAAATTCATGGAAAGGCATTTCAGCTTCCTGCCAGTTTTTGCAAAATTTGGTCATCGAGATCATGTTGCATTTCATGGTAAGATTTTCATATTACAGCATGGTTAGTCCACCATTGTTCTTAAAGTGGTCATGGGAACATTTGCCAACCCCTCTAGCTTGTGAGGAATTGGGAAAGGTAGGAGCCATGGACCCTTTTGTACTTTGAATAAAGTTATTATTTTGAAGTTTTCTATCGGTACAAGAAATGGCCAATTCAGAAATTACTTTTAAAAAACCTGACAATGACCTATTGTTAAAGATGCCTCTCTCATTCTCTGTTAAGGGTGAATTGATACTAATGATTTTTAGAAGTAGGATATCTTAACCATCCACAAAGTTCCTATCTGTTCAGAAGATGACCTCCATATCTACACCGTAACACACCTAGGCACAATACTGAGAGTTAATTATGTATTTGGTAGTTAATTTGTGATGAAATTTTATAGCAAGCAACTACATTTGATATGAAGTTCATTCGGTGCAATATATTGATTATATATGCATGTCATGCACTTGATTAATAATGGCAATATGCATGTTGTGATGTGAATACATGGACTTTGAGTTCCTTTGTTGATAGGAATACTGGTGATTTTTTTTGACATTTTCATGTTTGAAATTTTCCATATTTCCCTAAAAACTATCTTGACATATAATTTGCATAAGCAGATTTATGAATAATTTGCAATGGCAAGCTTTGTTCAGTCTGCTTAATTGTTTATTTATTGCTCCCTTGACTGACACATCTAATCGTTTGTTTGCCTCAGGTTCAATAGTGATTTTAAGAAATCAAACATTTTCTTTGGGCCTATTAATCATTTTGATTTATGGTTTGATCCTCTCAATGAAAATATATCAAGGCTTCATTTTCTTTTTGTTCAGATTGTGTTTTTGTTTGAAACTGGGAGCAAGATTTTGGGTTTGAAGACTTTACTACTTCTTGAAATTAACTGTCATTACACATGATCAAAATTTTCACGAACCATTCAAATGTTTTGACCACTATGATTTGCAAATGACATCTGTGACAAACAATTCACTGAAAAATACTTAATAAGTTTTAAAACAAATGAAGAAAATCTTGGCTTTTTTTATATTGTTGCAATAATGTACATTGATATCAATTTGCCACTTTACATGCAGTGATACTGTTTGTCTCATCAGTTCATTACACTAAACTGCATGTACATCAATGGTAGGTAATACATATATCATTTGCTCATAAAACCCCTGGAGCCCCTGGAGAGTAGTGCTGCCATGTTAATTAACAGACAGATAATGCTCCAATAAATACTTGTGTATCTCTCCATCTATCAGGCTAATGACCATTGGCATGCAAGATTTGTAACTCATTAGTCCAGATCTAATTAGTCACTTGATGGAAAGCAAAAACCTATCTTGAGATGTCTACCTCACATCAAGAAACATTCCCCCTCCAAATATTTGATTTAATTACCTACGCATGGGATCATTTACAAAATAATTATTTTCATGTCGATTTTAGAAGAAGTGTTTTTGCAACCGGATTCATGTTAGTATTATGAATATTGTGTTTGTACTGTTCATTAATATTTTGTATATGAGATAAATAGCATCCATTTGCTAATGACATGATTGAGATTAAATGGAGATCGGGTCCGCTTACTCTACTAGAATGACCATAAAGGAAAGATAAAGATCTCATATATATACACACACTAAGGAAGGTAGGTTTGTTAAGGGTGTAGTTTCAAAGTTGGTTTGTTCATTGTGCTGCTAATTACCTTTTTAGTTGATTATGCTTGCTTTACACGCAGGCTTTACTGAAACCCTCATATTCTGTGTCAATGTCATTTATCCATGAACTGTTGATCTCTTAGTTCTGTATTTTGATTCTGCCAAACAACAGAGTTATCTGGCTGGTATTTGTATACCATAATTTGTTTCATTATGTATTACATATGATATCTTAATTTTGCCCTAAGATGATTTTTAAGTTTTAACCAATAGATATTCTTTTGAAAACTTGATGTTTTTAAACCTAAAATGCTAAGTTCATGAAATAGTATTGTTCATCATTTTATGGTAATTTTCATCCTAAGAATAGATAGATAATTTGTCACATAACATTACTTAAAAGAAACAACCAAAAACATCTAAGAGGAGGGGAGCTAAACTTGACAATATAATCTTGACTTGAAAAGGTTCTTATTACATTTGTGCTCAAAGGAAGATGTTCTGGTTGCATGTGATATTGTTCTATTGTAGATAGTGTTCAGTATAGCAGTATTGCTAGAATGAAAAGCTCCTGTTGTAGACTCGATCCCTTGATGTGTGAACTCTGCATCACACCTATCGATTACATCTGATGCAGGGTCAAGCTCTCCTGACCTAGCATGGAGCTTATCAGTTACTAGACTCTAACTGGTTCATTGAAAAATTTGATAATGATTTATTATTGTTTAATTGTCAGAAATACGTTGTGAAAGAAGTCCACTCAGTCAGTAAATTCTTTTTGTTTTCCGACATGCATATAACTAAAATCAGTGTTCTGTGAATGATCTCATCATGATTCCTGGAAATCATGTAGAAGTTGTCAGGATATTTGCTACTTCAAGTATTATGAGTAGAATATATACTTAATTCTAGGAAGAGCATTTTACACTGTTAAATCATGGTGCTACTAGATAGTGATGGCTGCCATTGGCTGGAAACTGACAGAGGCACAGGAGAGCAATAGATACTGGAAACCTTCATCTTATGTGACAGGGATATGATGAGTGGAATACACTTCAAAATTGCTAGGGAAAGCATTTCATGAGGCTAGGAAATTTAATACTTATCAAGGTTGTCACTGATACTTGATCGTGTCTGATATAATGTATTAAATGAATAGATCTATGACTTATGAATTTGTGAACTAGAGTTTCGTCCAGAGATAAAGGATCTGGAAACAATTAATTCCAGAGAACAGTGTAAAAAGTTAAAAGGAATTTAAGCGATTGATGTTCTTTACCATCAGCTACAATAAAGAAGGGGGTAATTCTATTCAGTAAACTATTGTTTTTAAGACCAGTTCCAGCCATTACCTGTAATAGTTTGAAGCGCAATAATGCTTTCTCTTATGCCTGTTACAAGATTTCCATTTGTAATTGATACTAGCAGCTACAGAGGAAAGGGGGTTTAATGGTTCGCTGGACTTGTGTCAAGTCTAGAATCGATTAAAATATTGTCCAATAACAATGTTAGAGCTCAAACATCACAGTTTATAATGATGACAATTTATATCCATAGGTAGGGTGTTGTACATGTGATTTCATCAAAGTGAATTATTACTGGGATAGATTATAGATAGATGGGAAGGAAGGTATGATGTAGAAGAGAAGTGTTTAGTTTAGAGTCGGAAGACAACACAATAATGCCAGCGAGTTGTGTCAGTTTATAGTAGGAGGATGACATTAACTGTTGTAGCACTTGCTCTATCATTACAACAGAGACAGTTGGCAGTGGGATTTTGGGGAAATTTTATACGCTCAGCTAGCCTACATTAATCATTGAGTGGAGTAGAGTGAGTGTAAAGTCAGAAAATGCCAGGGATGTGACAGAGTTTAAAGTGGGAGGATGTCTATAACTAGTGTAGCATAATAAGTACCACAGTGACAGTTTGCAGTGGGATTTTTGTAAAATTTAAAACTGTAAGCTACAGTAAGGCTTGAAGAAATTATCATTGAGTGGAGAAGTGTTAAGTTTACAATCAGAAATGGCAGGGAGCTGTGACAGTTTAAAGTGGGAGGATGCCATTAACTAGTGAAGCACTATCAGTACCACAGTTGGCAATGGTCCACAGATGAGGAGTAGATAGATGGCAGCAGGAGGGAGGGAGGGAGGTGATGTAACATGGTGTCCCTGCTTCCTGGCTGGATCAGTATCACTCAGCCCTCTATCCTACATACACATTCACAGGCCTGAACCCTCCATCCTCCTTACACATGGGCAACTCCCATCTATAGCTTACTGCCTCACAGGTGCACGGCTTACTCAATCTTACCTGCTGCCTGACAATGTGATGAAAACCCAGGTGTGTGCTCACATCCTGTCTGCATTTTATGCTGTTTGTCATTCCTCTGGGATATATTTACGAAAGATTCTGACATTTTTGCGGATTAACTTGTTTGGATTAATATAATTTCAAAGAAAATCTGGTATGTATGTTCTTCAAGTAAGAATAGTCTGATAAGAGAAACACACCATTAGGTAGTGAATGATGTACACAGTAGTAGTCTAATTTTAGGTATGTTTACCCGGGTAACTGTTTTTGCTTATATTGTCAAATCTAAACAGTATTCATGGAGACAAAAGTTCATATCCTAGCTGTTGAAACTGGCATCTCAATTTTTTGTTGACTAACAAAAGCTTCAAAGAAGAAAATAAAATCTGCCACATTTTTTGGATTGCAATTTATATGAATGCAATTTGTTCAACAATGTGAAAAGTGACCTAAATTCCTTTCATTCAAGGAAGTAAGTGAAGCATGTCATACCCACTTCCTCTCTCAGCTCGGTACATTGTCATCTTCATTTGAAGACATTTTGTTATTAACTTATTACTGTATTTAATTTTATAAATATGTCTTTGATATCACAGCTATGACAAATTTATGCACTGTGAAAATCATGTAAATAAACCCAAAGCGATGTAATTGGTGGATAGCCAGCAGATTGAACGATAATCTCTGTTCAGTGATGCATGGTCCACTAGTCCAGCGCTATTGATGAAAAAGCTGGGAGAAGAATAGGATGTAAAGGTCAGTTGGGGTGCTTCTCGGGCCTCATCAGGAGTAATTGTGATAACACTATCACACATGACATCACATTGAATTCTCCACACTTTCCATATGTGTGCTGTGTTCAGGTATTCAGCCTGTCGTCCTTTATCTATACTTTGTCACATGGATGTTAATGTTTGTTTTTGATTCCCTGATTGATTCATTAGTTAGGAAAATTACATTCTTCATGGAGATGACTGTCGAATACTGCAAAACTGCTTATTTCAAACATTATCAGATGAATTTTTAGATAGGTAGGAATGATATTAGTTTGTGAATTTTGTCTTCTCTTAATCTGTAGGTTTATAGACAAATAAAAAGTGAACCAGAGAATTTGGTCCTGTGCTAAACACAAGTGAAAAATTATCTTAGGGACCATTCGGGCAATATTTCAGGCAATAATGGTATGGGTTAGAAATGTGTGAGATAGGTAGCTGTAAGAGCTTCTATGCTTTCAGGAATGTTGGGTCAAGATTCTGACCAACTGAGCCTATCAACAGAAGCTTTAATAGTCCATCTGGGAGGTAAACTTAACCTCTCTTTCACTCAGGCTGAGAATGACCACTGATTATTTTGAAAGTAAACTAACGACCAGAGAGTTAAAGGCCTTGGTGATGTTCGGTTGTTGACACTTGGATGTGGTTGCTGACCTTCTACATCCACATATACTGTATACCTCTCCTCTTCATCCCCCTCCTCTTGAGGGTGAATAAATTCTTTATTCAGAAACTTAGTGTTTGGCCTTGATGACATGAGATTTTGAGTTTTCAACACATGTTCATGTAACTCTCTCTGTATGTCCCCCAGTCATTTTCCTCTCATTTTGACCAGTGAATGAATATCTTTTGCTGAGATAGTACACCTTCAACATACCCCATTACCTCTCCATCTCATTCCTGATCGAACACTGTGAATGTTTTTTTAGTTTCATAGAATATAAGGCCATTATGATGTGAGGATGTGTGCACTTTGAGATTGTTGCTGACCAAGTGCATCCCAACAAACCATACTACATCTCCTCCCTCCTTTACAAGTGAAATATTTTGATAAATTGTTGAATTAAGAGAATTAATGGAATTAACCCCTAAAAAAACAGTGGTAAGGGTAAATAGCCATGATGATGTGCGGATGTTGACACTTGTAGGTGTGGTTGACCTAGTACACCCCCAACATATCCAATCTTCTCCCCCTACCCCTCTTTTCTCCCCCTTCCCCTATATTGTCCGCCTCAGCCACTGTATCAGAGATCCCAACACTCCCCACATTCCAGCTAAAGCTACTGAACAGGTCAACTGGTAGGTGTGATTTTATCTACATAGAAAGTGCTAAGTGTGTCTCCTATCAGTTTGTAAGATACCAGTGATGTAGATCATCAAAGCTTTCCCCTCACAGTAAAAAATGGTTGTTTTGATCCAGTGACCTAGTAAATTGTGCTGACATTGTCATTTCCTGATGGAGTGTTTGATATGTGCGAAATGAAAGGAAGCTGAGAAAGTTTGTGGATTTTCCGCTAGTTTGTTTTCAAAACCACTTAAATGAAAAGGTTCTGTTAAATCAGTAAGATTGCTGTGTGACAGATGGTGAAATAAAAGAGGTTATGTATTTTGATTTGTATGTATTAGTGGTATTGAATTGTTAAACATCGAAATAATTGAACTTGATTTCCTCTGTCTGTGTAGGTGATCAAACAGTTATTCACTTCCTCATGATATCTTGTTTAGTTCCTGGCATCAAATCCTTTCTTAATTTATGTTTTAGTCATTCTGTTGAGTAAACAATCAATTCCTAATGAACTTTCTCTTGTAACATTGTTTATATGAACACCAATTCGGCAGCTTACTATCTATTATTAATGGTTTAAGCCACTTTGTCTGCATTAGTTGATATGAGGAAGCAAGAGTCTTAATATAGATTTTGGCATTCTAGGTAGAGGTGACTTTAAGAAAACAAAATTGCGATTAGCAAACTACTTTTTCAAATGTAATGATTTTGCAATAAATGTTACGATATTTTGAAATCTTAAATACAGAAAATCCATTGGCTTAACATGCTTAACACCTAACTCATCAAAGTAACCAGAGATATATTATTATTTGTTCAGGTTGATTGCAATATCCTTTTATCTTGGAGGGTTAGTTTCTCCCTTGGGCATCTCCATATGGTCTCATTGTTTACTGGTAGGCTTGTTGATCAGAATATTAAGAAGTCAATTAAAAATGAATGTTAATAGGCTTGCACCTTGCCACAGTCTCTCTGTGGTAACAAATACTTAATCTCTAGCCCATCAGGATCAAATTCCATTTCACATCAAGTAGCCCTAGTTATTAATAATTTAGTTGAAAAATGTCAAAGCTAATTGTCAATAAACACTGAGTAGGTGAAACAAATACTCACTGTCACAATTAGCTCAAGTTTTTTCACTCACTATCTCTATGTCGCAGAGTACTGCGTCGTTGATGCTGCAACATTTTCTTGTCCGAGCGAGTCGGTTGTCAGTCGTGTTCTGTCCACCTAGCTTTGCTTAGCTGTCATTCAAGCTCTGCTAGTTCTCTCATGTTTATTAATCGTTAAAATTGTTGCTACCTCAAGTCTTGCAATTCTCGGTCACCATACATGTACAGTAGATCCCTGCACAGCTGGGGAGAGGATGGTTGGTGAAAACTGCTAGTGTGATACTCGGCCTGGTTTTATGGCCCTCCTCCTGTCTACCTATTGGCTTTGACGTGACAGTTTGGTGCAATTCAGGTGAGTTTAGTTATTGTCTTGTTAAATGTTGAGCAGGACACAAAAATCCATATTCTAAACAGAGGGAGATGATGCTTTTGTGCGTGGTTATATTGGAAATGATTAGTTTTCGAAAGGAGACACAGGTGTGATGAAGTCAGATAGATATTGCCGAAAGTTAGCTGTCAGCCTGTCGACGTGGACGGACAATTCAAACTCCTTGCAGCTTGTTATGGTGATGTCTAAAGCTCTTCAAGATGCTGTTTATTGTGAACACTGACCACTAGTGACCATGGAAACCGGACAAATAATGGACACCAACAAGACGTGGAGACGATCCACAAAGAGCTTGTTCAACTCAATCAAACATGCATTAGGCGTGAAATCCAAGAAAAAACGTGAGTGGCAGAATGAATAGGTGCATGGATTTGATCTTGGAGAGATTTGAGCGATTTGTGTCAGTTTATCTAATTTGATTTGTACATTGTTGTTGGGATTAGGTAAAAAAAATTAAGGAATTATCTGTTCTTTGTTCTCAGTCATTTGACATTGTTCATCTTCTCTGTGGGTATGTTTGTTGTTAGCTCTACTTTGCTTGTTGACTTGTTTGTTGGATATTGATCCTTGTTCATGGTTTTTTGTTGGACAATTAAAATATGGTTGATTAGGTTTAAGTTGTTCACTTGTGGTTGTGGTCTGTAAACTTCTGACTGTTGGATTTGTTTCAATTGTCATAGTTTTCAAAAAAAGGTTACATTATGAAGGGAACTACCGGTAAGAGTTTATTCTACTGTAAATATAAAATAATATTTAGATATTCTCTTTGTATTTCTTTTTTATTCACTACTTTCTATTTGGGTCTTAATCACAATCAATAATAAAGTATTTCAGATTTTCAATGATATGATTTCTAACGCATTGTTTGTTCAGATATACAGCTTTGTCAAAATCAATTTAACTTTCATGCTTCATAATCTTTATTGCAATGCTGCCATCTCCAGAGAGTTGAAAGCCTGATTTAATTACCTAATGCACAGGAATGCTCTGAGTGAGTTATCCTCACTTGTCAAATCATCATCACTTGTTTGTGTCTCTGTTGATCAATGCAAGCTACACAGGCTGCACTGAAGATGATGAGCTTTCATTGAACAACATCTGTTTACATACCAGAACTGTGCATGTGATGTAATAAGCAGTCATGGTCTACCCAATCTGTTACTTATCATCTCCTTTTGCTGCTACACTGCAAACATCTATTTTATTCTTTAAAATTTTGCATTTGTATTTCGTCAAACCTCATTTCAATTTAGTTGTCCCTCAGTTCTGGAATTATTTTTTTTTTTTCCTCGACATCTAGAAGCACAGAGTTGGAACATAGTATTCAGCTCCATATTTCAGTTCATATTTAGGTCCATCCCGTTTTTTGTTGGCAGGATATCTAATGAACCACTGCACCTTGAGTCTTTAAATTTGCAACCGGTTTTCATATCAGGAATTATACAGACACCAGATGTTTTGGATGGCCTTGAACTCCCTTAAAAGGTCACTAAGTGACTTGCCATGTTTTAGAATGTTGTATGGATGGTATCTGATGAACCACTGCACCAAGAGTCTTCTAATTCAGAATATAAAATAAGATGAGAATTGATGAGTACCCAGATAGTAGGTGATCTGAGTGACCTTTACCACATTGTCAAGGTCACTAGACTCACTACAAGTTTTCAAATTAAACATCAGACTTCGCTGACCTGTTTTTCCAAGCCAATAATTTAAACTGATATCTTGATAGCAGCAGAGGACATGGTCAAGTTTGTGACATTTTTAGCTCATCTGGCCTGTAAGGCCCGATGGGCTTATGGCATGGCATGGTGTCCTGCGTCCGTCCGTCCATCCGTCCATCCGTCCGTAAACTTTGTGGAATTTCGACTTCTTCTCCAGAACCATAAGGCCTAGAAATCTAAAACTTTGTGTACAGACTCCTTGACTAGTGAGGATTAAAAATTGTAGCTTTGGTGGCCCTGTGACCCCTAATAAGGGCCACAGGGGCCACGCCCTTTAAACCTATTTTCATCTTCTTCTCCAGAACTATGAGGCCTAGAAACCTAAAACTTTGTGTACAGACCCCTTGACTAGTGAGGATTATAAATTGTAGCTTTGGTGGCCCTGTGACCCCTAATAAGGACTACAGGGGCCACGCCCTAAAAACCTATTTTCATCTTCTTCTCCAGAACCATCAGGCCTAGAAATCTAAAACTTTGTGTACAGACTCCTTGACTAGTGAGGATTATAAATTGTAGCTTTAGTGGCCCTGAGACCCCTAATAAGGGCCACAGGGGCCACGCCCTAAAAACCTATTTTGATCTTTTTCCCTAGAACCATGAGGCCTAGAAAGCTGAAACTTTGTGTACAGACTCCTTGACTAGTAAGGATTATAAATTGTAGCTTTGGTGGCCCTGTGACCCCTAATAAGGGCCACAGGGGCCACTCCCTAAAAACTTATTTCGATCTTCGTCCCCAGAACCATGAGGCCTAGAAAGCTGAAACTTTGTGTACAATCTCATTGACTAGTGAGGATTAAAAATTGTAGCTTTAGTGGCCCTGTGAACCCTAATAAGGGCCACAGGGGCCAAGCCCTAAAAACCTATTTTCATCTTCTTCTCCAGAACCATGAGGCCTAGAAAGCTGAAATTGTGTGTACAGACTCCTTGACTAGTGAGGATTATAAATTGTAGCTTTGGTGGTCCTGTGACCCCTAATAAGGGTCACAGGGGCCATGCCCTAAAAACCTATTTTCATCTTCTTCTCCAGAACCATGAGGCCTAGAAAGCTGAAACTTTGTGTACAGACCCCTTGACTATTGAGGATTATAAATTGTAGCTTTGGTGGCCCTGTGACCCTTTAAGGGCAACAGGGGCCACGTCCTAAAAACCTTTTTCATCTTCTTCTCCAGAACCATGAGGCCTAGAAATCTAAAACTTTGTGTACAGACTCCTTGACTAGTGAGGATTATAAATTGTAGCTTTGGTGGCCCTGTGACCCCTTATAAGGGCCACTGGGGCCACACCCTAAAAACCTATTTTGATCTTCTTCCCTAGAACCATGAGGCCTAGAAAGCTGAAACTTTGTGTACAGACTCCTTGACTAGTAAGGATTATAAATTGTAGCTTTGGTGGCCCTGTGACCCTTAATAAGGGCCACAGGGGCCACTCCCTAAAAACCTATTTTGATCTTCGTCCCCAGAACCATGAGGCCTAGAAAGCTGAAACTTTGTGTACAATCTCATTGACTAGTGAGGATTATTAATTGTAGCTTTAGTGGCCCTGTGACCCCTGATAAGGGCCACAGGGGCCACGCCCTAAAAACCTATTTTCATCTTCTTCTCCAGAACCATGAGGCCTAGAAAGCTGAAATTGTGTGTACAGACTAGTGAGGATTATAAATTGTAGCTTTGGTGGCCCTTATTAGGGGCCACAGGGGCCACACCCTAAAAACCTATTTTCATCTTCTTCTCTAGAACCATGAGGCCTAGAAAGCTGAAACTTTGTGTACAGACTCCTTGACTGATGAGGATTATGAATTGTAGCGTTGGTGGTGACCCCTAATATATATAAAGCATAATTGATAATGAAGCCTGATGAGCTACAGAGCCAATGGCTCTATTTTCATGTTTTACCTTCTTTGGGATAAATCTAATAAGAATGTGACTCCTGAAGATTATTGATTGAGACCATAAACAAATTACATTAGTGAATATGTACCTGTAGTCAAGAATGATTTGGTTAGATAATCCTTATATTTTATCATTGTTTTTTTACAGAATCATCCACTGACAATATCCATTTCTTAACATTTTGTCTCAATGATTACTAGTTTATCTCAAACATATCTTCAGAAGTTCAATCATCTCATTACACAAACAAATTATCTGTAGTCTTAGAAGAAAACAACGTTTAGTTGATCAAAAACAACAAGGAGAAAGCATGTATACATTATGTAAACGTTTTAATTTCATTCAATTATAACTTAATTTATATCATATGACCAAATATGGTTATTACAAATAAACCTATTAATAAAGGATTATGGTCTGTAACTGGTTACAAACCAGAACACATTTCAAAATCATCTTTATTACGTAAGACAGACTGCAGACTGTTTTAAAGAGTGGAGGCGACAAGTTAGTTTGGTTGATTACATAGTTGTGAGTGTGGCAGCCCTCACTGTGACCAGTTCCCCATGACTAGCTATGTAGCATCTTCCCAGAAACAGGCCATGCTGCTTCATCCGTCACTCAACCCCGACACCGCTGTCACGTACATGACACTCCCACTCACACCATCAGTGATGTCCTCTCCCTTTACAATGTCATCCAAAAACAGATCTATACCATTACACAGGGCTAAATGTTCCCTTGCTCTACACTGTATCAACCCCGGGGTCTTTCATCAGAAAATTTTCTGCCCCTGTGTCTGGGACTGGTAAAAAATAAAATAAAGTAGAACACGGATATAGCGAACTCAGATATAGTGAACAACTTTTCAAGTCCCGTCCCTATATAATATCATTAAAATTATATGCATATAGCGAACAAAGGATATAGCAAACTAAATTATTTGGTCCCGTGGAGTTCGTTATATCCGTGTTCTACTGTAGTTCACTGGTGCTTTAGCCTATCGCAATGTAAGTATGAATATTATTGTGTTTTTATCAGTTAATAGTGTCATCTGTGTACCGATGTACATCTAAGTTTTAAATCATACTTTATCACCAAAGACAAACAATTAAGACGAACAATTTATGAAATTTCCGGTACCTTCACAAACCCATAGCAAGCGAAAATTGTCTACATGATTATACCTAAACATAACTTAAATAGGATCATTTCAGCATTTACACTAACCTCAACCTACTTTTCTTATAGAAAATTTGACACATACGTGTAGTATTAATTGATTTTTTCTTTGTATTTGTAATTGTAATAATAGGACTTTTTCATCAATCTGATTCTAGACTCTACATGAAAACGAGGCAATGTGTATAAATGCTTACATGCTCTCCATTTCACCTAAATGGTTGCTAGAAATGGGACAATTTCCTTTTGGCCATGAGATGAGTATCTTGTTGGTCATCTGTGTGGCCAGCCTGGGGCAGGATCTGTTCACTGACATGAATACTAATCTTGGGTGTTGCTACTGTAGAATTATACATATCATTTTCATCTCTACCTTATGCTCTGGCTAAATTTGAGAGTAATCCAGAAGCAAGGGCATTCTTATTAAGTAAACAATAAGGATTCGAACAAATGTTTGATATATATTTATTAAGAGTCTATGATAGGGAATTTGATGGGATAACTCTCAAAATAATTTAAAGCAATGATAATTTTTTAACAAAGTTTGCATGTATTGACAACAACTATTGCTAAAGCTTGTGAGTTTTGGCTTTAATGTTTCAGTGTTGATGGTTTTGTTAGCTAGGTTATGAATTTTGAGTTTACAAGTATTGACTAGAAATCTGCATGAAATGCAGCCCAAGAGTGATTGTGTTGTAGAAAATCAATAAACAAAGTCACTTTATTCTGAGTTATCAATCTGCTTGAATGACACTCATTGACAGCTCTGCTATTATATTTTAATAATCATTAATTTAATAATCTATAATGAGACAAATTTAACTTTCCTCAAGAAATATTCAAGAAATTTTGAGACATTTTTAGAAATCTGAAAAATATTCCAAAAAGCAATAAAAGGACATTTTTATTTTAAAAAAATTAGATGGCTCTTATGTTTTGAATTCTTAAGATTTGATATAATTTTTAATATTAAACAGATATCTGATTGAAAACTCAGATTCAATGAAAAAGTAAATCTCTGATTATCAATGGGAAATCTTAAAAGACAGTTTGTGTCACTTATAATGTTCATGTGTCTTTTAAAGAAAGCTCCTTGATCTATGTCTTCCTCTTTGAGCAGTCTATGGTTTATGTAAATGTGGGGTGGAGAGTAATTGACAAGGTGATAGAGTTCAGATGAGTGACAGGTGTCAATCACCTGATAGTCAAACATTCAGGTGCTGACTAAAGTCATTGATCAGTTGGCTAGTCACTGATCACTCCGGGTTGATTGTGTGGGTAGGATACTGGACGCTGGGTAGTCAAACTGACCAACATGGTGTTGGAGGAATTACATGCTGATCAGGGTATTTACTTTTCAATTGAATTGTTGATAATTTTGTCAAGTGCCTTATTGATGATTTTCTATCACTCGTTATATTTGTTGGATAATCATAATGATATGATAGATGTTTTGCAAAAAGTGTATCATTTCATTGATGATGGCTATAAAGTGTTAATTTGAAGTTGAGCGTTTGATATTGGTCATAAAAGAAGATCATCATCACTTGAATATATTATTACTGTTAAGCTATATATATATATATACATATAAACACCGATACTTCTGTCATTCAAACTGCTTACGTTCATGTAACCTGATTACTTAATTTTATACAACTGTATATGTATGTACATAGTTAGATAGTTTATATGTAACTATGAAGGGATTGATTTAACATGTTGACCTACTCATATGACTCCAACCTGAATAATTCAAGACAAAAATGTCCTACATCTGACCTCTGTTCTACATTGTATACATACAAGTTATTTTTGAGTTAGTTCTTGTCATTGACAATGCTGTAAGGGTAATGTGTCATAAATGTATCAGTTTAATATGTATTACCTTAAAATTTACGCATTCAGATAGAAATATTCCTTTGGTTATATTGTGGATCAAATTGAAATTAATCAAGCTAATTCTATGAATTCCCCATAATGACCTTTAAGATGCGCCTGATAATATTGTTTGTGTAAGCTTATGCTGAGCTGAGGCTAATCCAGTGGTTACAGAGACAGAACAATGATGCTAGGTATGTAATAGTTGTGACGTATTACCTGCATTAGGTAATTCAGGCATGTTTATCATGGATAGGGATAATTGAGATAACACATGACAGAAATATCTAGACCCTTCCCTCCATCCATCCATCCAGCCAGGTAGATACGGCATTTATAGGCAGACTTGTGTGAGGCCTCAATTTGTTCTCTTGAGGTTTGGGGACATGTTAAATATTCCCTGAATCTTTGTGAGTAGATGTTCAAGCAGAAATTCATAGTTTTTCAACTTCAGAGTGGTAATGGCAAAAAGTGAAAAATTTAAGTAAGGAATTTATAACTGTATGTGTAAGATACACATACCAAATAAGTAGGCCAAATTCTCCAGGATGCAACACTACCTCTGCTTAGGTACAATGTATACACATTAATTTATTATTTAGAATGATGTTTCAGAAAATGTACCGTTTTCATAGTGAATTCGTCTGTGTAAAATAGCTTCATTCTTTGCAGCGAGAAGTCTCCAGTTTGCAGTGTTTAACTGAGCTATTTATTAGGAGTTTGAAGTGTGAGATTTATGCTATATTTAAACTGGGAGTACATGATATGACAGGAATGCTCCGCAACATAACATATGTAATCTTTATTGTTTGCCATCTTTGCTTAATGGTTGTTAGCGTCAAAGTCATAACTGTTGTCTTTTCTTATGACATATTGATAAATAGGTCACATAAAGGATGTAAGTCAAATAATTGAAATAGTTTCCTGTGAAAGTCTTTGACATCCTGTTACGTAATGTTCTATAATAGTTTGTTGTGGAGAACTCCTATGAAGGGATTTTGTGCAGGTTTAGGGTAAGAGTAAAAATAACAGATATGGAGAATGTAATACAGTTATAATCCCCCCATATCTTACTCATATAATCCTGTTTTACAAAATAAGGATGTGTGTGAAATAATTGAAATAGTTTCCTGTTAGACACCCTGTTATGTTATGTTTAATAATAGTTTGTTGTGAAGTTAAAACTTCTATGCTGTTCCAACTCCGATGTGATGTGCAGGTTTGTGATAAGAGTAAAAATAACAGATAAAGAGAATGTAATACAGTTATAATCCATCCATATCTTCCTGATATAATCCTGTTTTACAAACTAATCTTCCTTCAACACAGAAGCGTCTTGTTTATCCCTGATGCAACTCACCTAAGCTCTTTACAAGGGCTGGGATCATTATTGTAGCTATAAAGAATGGGAGGCCAGCCAGATGAGATGAGCTTAGCCCAGCCAGCCACAGAATGCTGTTGGACTCGGTATTGACTCTCTGACACATGGGCAATATTAGTCACAATGACCTAACACTTTGTCTCACTGCCAGTCGCTCTAACAGTCGCTACATCAGGGATACCCCCGGGCTCCCTCCCACTACCATGTTAAGTACCAAGGCTAGATTGTTAGGGAGTTTACCATTGAGAGGGGGCTCTTCTACGGGAGAATTGTAAAGTGTTACTTACTGTACAGTGAGTCTTTCAATTTTTGAGTGTAGCAAGTCTAGATTGATGAAGAGTTTCCCATTGTAAAAGGGTTCTTCCACAATGGCATTGTTTAGGGTTTAACAGTAACCCTGACTGAGTGTGAATATTTTCAATTGACAATTGTTGTAAGTCTTGATTTGATTTTTTTTCAATGGCTGTTCACTGCTATTGTTAAATGCAATTGTTCTGTGATTGTAATTGTATTCAATAGATGACTGAATGTATTCAAAAGTGTCACTTCACCACTAAGCAGTTATTTGGTCAATGGTCAACAATTATTCTCTTTTTATTTGATATTACACTACATACTGGTAATATAAAAAGAAAAAGATGACTGGACATCTGAATTCCCATGTGTAATTGTTTTATGAGATGTGGAGTGTTTAAAGTAGCCATAAGTACATTGTTGAGGTGTTGCTTACCTAACCTGATTTTGCCCACCTTGTGTTAAACATACTGGTAGGTTAAGTAGAGATTATAGGTGCTTAGGTTCAACTTTATCAACTTACCTAGCTGTTTTAGATTATATTGTATCAGGATCAGTTAGGGAAGGAATTGTATCAAACTTTTCCTTTTTATCAAAAGGTCAATCAAAATTCACTCGGCAAAGTTTTACAAACAATTTTTATTGGAAGATTTTCATGATATAATCAAATTTCATGTTGGACTAATAAAAGTATTCATTAAGGCAGAAGAGCAAGTTTTAATAAGTGCCATTCTTTAAACTCTACTTCTCTTAGAACAAAAGAGGTTCTCAAATATGACAGTCCTCCTGTCTGTATTATCTAGATTAAATCTAAAGCAGGTTTGAAATGATTGTTTTTTTAATTATTCCCCCTTTTATTTAAAAGACTTTAAAGATTATTTAAACTCAAATGAAGACTTCTTCAAAATCAAAATTTGTTTAAAGTAATGCTTGAATAATATTAATAAAGGAAATGACCTATATTCTAATTCTGTTTTAACCTTGTGAAGTTTATTTATGGCTTTCATAACAGAACAATGGTTACATTGTTTTAATATTCTCAGCCTTTCTGAATTAATGGCCCTACCTGTTTTAAAATATATAAATAGAAAGCTTGTACTTTCATCTAATTAAGCTCAGTGCATGATGTCACCATCAAGTCTATCAGTCATTACGTGACTCTCTGAATAAATGAGATAACATACCACTCAATATAGCCTCAACTGAATCTGCTCTTGGCTTATGAAGATAAAACATGCACTTGAAACACGGTCGCCACAATCAATAATTCAAAATTGGCAGCTTCCAATCAGCAATCCACTCAGCTTTTCTTCTCTTATGATGCAAATAACCTTTGCTATCATGTTATAAACAAACCTATCTTTATTCATGAGATACCTGACAAATTGAAGTTTAATTACATCCATTTACATACACATAATATTACTCAATTACCTTTTATAAGCAAGCATTATATAGTGTACTCAAATGATAATCAAGGTCCAACGCCCATTTTAATTGTGTTCCTACGTTTGAAGAGCCTTATTTGTATATAAAGATTTCACCTCAAAAGATTGTGTTGCAGTGTGATTTGATAATGACTGAGAACTTCAAGTTTTAAGACTTAGTCAAATGATGAATTTACAGTCATTGTCGATCATTGTGTATCATCATTTATTCCTAAAAAGCAAAGGTATATCTATGATACATTCATTTCAAGATTAATATTCAACTTGTACTTTCCCATAATTCTAGCTTAGGTATGAACTGTAGTTCTCAATAAATGCACCTTTAACAGCCAGAAACGGGATGATACAGCTGTATTTGGATTTCAGCAAGAAAAGGGTTAATTCAGCTATACATTTATATAAATATAGCATGATAAGAAACCATAGCTGAATGTAGATGGACTGTTAGTGTTGTATTGTGAAGTAATTAGTCAGATTACCTGTGTCACCTACAGGTGAGATGGCTGCAGGTGATCCAGGTGTGACATACAGGTAACGATGCAACCTCACCTGTTATTTGCCGGGGTAATCAGGGTCAGGTCAAGGTCCTTCTGTACATAGCATATTTGATGATAGCCAAATGAAATGAACATATCTTAGTGTTTTAATTTTGTGATCATTTGGGCTAAGATTACCAGAGGACCATAATAAAAATTACAATGGTAAAAGTTTGATGCTTGAAATTTTAGAGGACATGCCCCCTTGATCTAGAGAAACTGTAGATATCTCACTAAGGAGTTGTAAATGTGTCGAGCATATTTGGCCTGTGACACGGTGATGAAGGATTAGCTTGATGTCTTGAGGCACATGTCCATCCAACAGTCAGTGATATAGGGCTGTGTTACATTGGCCACGGGCTGGCCTGACCTAGACCAAAGCTCTGGGATTTACACTGCTATTTGATCTGCTTCAGCCAATAAAACACAGGCCTATTGCATTACACATGGATGAGGAAATGTTACATGTTTCAATGTACTGTACACATTGGGAATCTGCTTCTAGTTCTGAGTGATTCATGAAATGTCTGTTCTAAATTGTTTCATGCTTTATGTTTTTATGTAGTGTTTGTTCATTGTAAGTTAAAATGAACATGGAAAGTTTTAGCTTTAGTGAGTTTGGCGTCCTGTTGCCATCTTTTGTTGTCAGCCTTTTCACTGTTCATTGATCAACTGAAAAATCAATTCTTGCTCTTATTGAACCTGCATACATGAATTTATCATCCTGTATATTGAAGCTACTGCAAGGGAATTGTTTACTAGGTTCAAGTCTAAAAAATATTATTTAATTTATAGCTAGGTACATTTCATCCATGATCCTGTTATATATTTGATTTCTAGTTGAGTTTTTTTTTTTAGGCATATGGTAATGGTATATGTGCAGAAGGCAAAGTGTTAATTGCCAAGCTTTGATGACAATTAAACAGATAATTATGATACATACAGTGTTGTTCCTAGAGGGGGTCCTGGGGACATTTGCCCACCCTTTTTGCTTGGTGTCCCTTAGAATTATTAGCTGTAGGATACTTTTACCATTGCAAAGGGGCCCATCAGCTAAAATATTGTCAAAACGACCCCCTCAGCTGATCACCTAGGAACAACACTGATACATAGTGGATATTGTGTTTTAGCGTGGAGTGATATTTGTACTGACCAGTCCCATATTGTTCGGGACTAAAGTGTCAACACCATTTATACAGATTGTCCGTCGGTGATTGAAATGCTTGGTTCTATCGATATGGGTCACACCCGAGCGAGTGGCGGAGATCAAAGACTGATAACGAGATTCTTGCCTATTATGATAATCATAGCACACCTGAGGGAGTTTTAATAGACACAGGTCTTAGTCGTGGATCTTTACCTGCCGATTGTAAATGGAGCTTCTGATTCAAAGGGAGATAACTCTATGGTATGTTATTAGCCCAGCAATTGTCAATTGTGCTTATGTAGGTATTTGAGAAGTTAATCTTTGTATTCAATAATGACCATGGATACATGTTTTTTGCTGTTTTCATTCAACTGAATCATTCAGTTTTCATTTAATTAACCTAATTCCTTATATTGGAAATAAAAATTCTGTTACATGAATAAATTTTAGGTTCTATTTTTAGTTCTGTTTATTGATCCTCTTAATTTGGTCATGGATGACTCGTTTGGCCATCAAGTTCAGTTCATTGATTGCGGAGCTTGCATGTTGGTTGAAGACTAATAAATCTTTAATGAGATGTGTAGATGGACTAATGTATGTGTGAAACCCTCACAGCACATCAGCCCATGTTCAGGCTGCTCAGTGTTTGACCCTGTTTTTATTCTACATACCGGTATACTCATTTCTATTATGTACTATAATTCAGAGTTTTTCTGTGGGATCAGATCAGGCAGTCATCTTGGTCTTAACAGATGTTTCACTACAAATGTATATGAATCCTACTTGGAACACAAATAAGGATTCTGATTTTCAATTTGCAAAGGATCCTCCATTATGAAAGTCTTCTCAGTTATAACACAAATGACATGTTTTTTTTAAGCCAGTAAAAGGCTTTGATCTGATAATATTACATACGGATCAATACATATTTAGCCATAACGTTTCTCTTCATCAGTATTTATCTCATTATGCAGTTAGTGTTGTTGATTGAGCTAATAATAAAATTTTAAGTAAATACCATTTCAATTTACCCTGACTCTTGAAGTCAAGTAGAATCAGAATTTAAGTATAGTTGAGCGAAATTAATGTTTTTAGTTAATGTAGCTGCACGTCATGTAACGTCTTAGTTGGTAAAACATGTAACTAAGTCTGTGCATGGACATCCATTTGTAAATAATACATGTCTGACCTTTAAGCTCTAACATACATAATCTTGTAAGACTTGATGAATATTTAATACTCTGCCATCAACAATAGCAGTAGTTAGTCTAAGAAATAAGATATGGTATCAACTTGTTCTTTCTCTTATTAAAAATACATATTTGTGAGTATGTCTTTACTCCATCATCTGGTGGGTTGCTAATTGGGGTACATAAATATTAAGATATATGAATGAATATCTACATTTTACCTGAAGAAATGTGAGCAATACCTTTGTCACCTGTGAATAATGACAGAGAAAAAGGTGATCCATTATTATAAGGTGATCTATTATTCATGCTTTTATGTATATGGCTTAATAATAATAATAACCCTCAAATACTTGGTGTAGAAGGCAGTTTAGAATGTATATTTTTCTAACCTTTATATGTTTGTTTGTAGAATGTTGTGATATTAAGAAATCTGCAGCTTATGCCGGCCTTGTCCCCAGGTCAGGCAGTGAGCTTGTATTGATTGAACACTTGCTAAACAAAAAGAGTGATTTCTGTGAGGCAAGAGGTGGATGCAGGTCAGCATTGTTACAATATCTTGCAGCTAGTCACTGGATACTACCATTGTGTTCTCTAGGGTAGGACCTAGGTTGTCTTTGTTTGTTGTTGTCCGAAATTGTTACAATATCTAAGAGCTAGTCTTCAGATTCTACTGTGTAGTGTATGGTAAGTTGTTGTTGTTGGTTATTGTTTCAAGTATTCAATATCTTGACTTACGTTAAGTCACTTAAATTCTTCTGATTGGGAATGTGTGCGGTAGGTTGTCCTTGGTGGTTGTTGTCCAGAATTGTTACAATATCCTTGGTTTCTGCTGGGTTGTCTATGGTAGGTTGTCCTACTTGTACATTGTTACAATAATCTTGCAGGAAATTACTTAGTTCTTCTGTTTTTTTTGTGTTTACCTGGAAAATCACTAGGATTTATTGTCTTATTTCAGGGCATGCTTCTTTCATTTTATGTCCATTGTGAATGTTGGCTGCTTCTGACATTAGGGCCGATGACTTTTTAGTAATGTAAGAGATAATTAAAACAATTCTGAGACATATCTTTTCAATACTTTCCTTACATAACATAACAAGGAGCAAGGTGTTTCACATGCTCTGTAGCATTTCATAAAATGCATCTTCACAAATGTTGATATGTGTGTTTGCAATTTAACAGAGACTTCCCTTTAATTCTGTTTATTAGTCAATAGATAATTTAGGTAATCCTACATTTTGTAGTCCAATAAAATAATGAACAGTGAATGCAAGTCATTATATGTTATCCTCCTGGTTTGAGAAGGGTGTCGTGGTCTATCAAAGATGTGAAGTATTCTTGAGACGCGGCCACGCTGAGGTGTTCGATTGGCGTGGCCTCATCTCGTGTCTTGACTGACGCCAGTTCAACGTTTGTTGTTGCCGCTGTTATGTATTGTAAGAAGGTGTCAGGATGCTATCATGTTTCACTTGTTTGTTTGATTCTCAAGCTTTTTATAACAGTAGATGAGGTTGAAGTCAACTTGGAGATGATTTCCATATTGATTTCTTAGGTTATATTAATGAAATATTGTTGTAATTATTTGTTCTGAGAAACTTGATGGAAGTTGCTGTTTGTCTTTAAACATTGCAAGTTTGATGTGACAAGGATGCAAGATATGCAAGTTTGTCAGTGTTTTTCAATATTCATGCTTTGAAACTTTGGTATCAGTAGCAAGGAAAGTTAGCAGTCAATACAAGTAAGAAAATCGTAAGTAAGGAAAGTATGGTTAAAGCAATAACGGTATGACTGGTTGTTTTATGCGTTGGGTATTTGGGGTTGCAGGTTAACTTTTAGGGTGCCAATTTTTGTTGTTGAGCTGTGGAATTTTGTGGAAAGGTAAAGTTGTTGATATCTTTGACTCAAGTTATTGTGTCGCAGGCATGTTAATAGTAATACTGCCATCAAACATGTAATTAACATGAATATTTTTGTTGTTCAAAGTTTGTAAAAAATTTCGGTATTAATGAAACCTAAAAATTCAAAGGACCTGTTTCAACTGCTTCAAGTGATATATCAAGAGGTACAAAATGTTTAAACAACTTTTATCAAACATGTACTAATCCAAAAATAAGAAGTGCCGGAGAACACGAGGAGATGAGTCACATGTGAGCAGCAGCAGCAGAAGGAACTGGTGATAGCTATACATATTGTTTGTCAGTGGAGCGGAGTCATGTAGTATATGCTGGCAACAGTTCTGCTTGACAATGACAGGTATCGACCGGGAGGCAGCTGGTGCTTCTACTGTACAGTCAGCTGATGTGCCGGGCTCAACACTCTCGCTCTAGTCACTAACACCACCAGGCATAGTACATGCTTCCAGTTCAATATCTATATATTTTGTTTTTAGGTATTAAATTCATCCAATTTCAAAACACCAATAGGGCAAACTGATCATGGTTAACATTAACAACACCCAAAATGGCCCGAAGTTCGGACAGTTATATGTATAATATCTGCAATTCATTTCTTTCAAAATGTTCCTTTACAATCTGCCTTGATATCTTTTTCTTTTGATAACATTTTATCATTAGACCTATTGTCTAACTTACTTTATCGGATGGGCAATTAACCGATTCATGGAGGAAATTAGAGAAATATTTGTTTTCATGTGAATATTAACTGAAATTTCAGGAAATATATTAAGCGCCAATAGATGATATTCTGTATTTGTTTTAAAAGAGAAACTAGCATTTAAACTCCTATATATATGTTAGCAATTCACAAGTGAATTTTGAAATAGATATAGGGATTTTCGAAAAATATGAAAATGACCTTGTTTCAGAGAGTTATAAATTTTCTTCATGGGGAATTGGATAATTTATAAAATCTCATGTTTCAATGTTTTTGCCTCATTGCTTTCAATTCCATTGTGACGTCACCAAATTCTAGTGGTGCATTTCAGGAATCAAGAAGTTTTGCCTTTGAATGGAGGCCGTGTAATTTTGATAATTGATTCATATTTGCAAAATAGTAAAACTATATTTTCCTGTCATGGCAGCCAATTTGTTATGAAATCATGTTTGATTGCTAAGTATTTTGAACCAAAGCTATAAAAGTATCATGTTTTTGTATCATGATTTTATCAGAACTGTCTCCTAAAGTTCTGTCTTAACTTCTACTACCATCAGTATCAATTTCTAATTTTCCCTACATGAAAATGTTGCCAGTAGTATCTTGTTTCCTCACACCTATGTGTCAAGTGACATCAGTTTACAGGAATCATCTGCCAACATGATACGAGGTGTTGTTGTATATATTTAGATTTCTGATTGATCATAGACAAAGATTAGATGAATCTGATCATCTAACCAGTCATGCAAAGCAAGGGATCATGCTGGTCATTATTGAGACAAGTACTGAAATATAAATCTGTTCTTGGTTTCCTGCGTATGCTAAGCACTTTATACATTATCATTGAAAAAACATATCTATGGGATAATACATCATTGCCATTATGAAGACAAATCCAGAAAAAAAACCCACTTAAATTTGGCACCTATAATATATGCCAAGTGCATTGTACATGATAATTCAACACCATGTATAAAACAATCATATTTTTGTCATACTCATGACAAGTCCTAAAACAGTTTTATTTTTGCACCTATGTGTATGTTAAGCACTTTATACACAATCTTTGAAAAAACATATCTTTGGGATAATACATCGTTGCCATTATGAAAACAAATCCAGAAACATCACATATATTTTGCACCTATAATTGCCAAGTGCATTGTACATGATAATTCAACACCATGTACATAAAACAATCATATTTTTGTCATACTCATGACAAGTCCTAAAACAGCTATATTTTTGCACCTATGTGCCAAGTACTTTTTATGTACTCATCCAAGACAATCATCTTAGCCTACTATTATACCTTATTGATCCCTTTGTAGCAGTAATAAATTAGGCATTGATTATGCTGGTGTAGGTCTATCAGTGGATTGGTCTGGTTGGGTGAGGAAATCAATGATGCTTATCTTCATAACTATCGGCAGCATATCCTGACCTGTCCACTGACAGTGTGGACGGACAACAGGTATAGCGGCAACTTAATGGATACAAATATTGGCAGACTTGTATAGGTTTTGTACTCCCTGCCAAGTATTACTGAGCTTTTCTTTGATGGTATTCAGCGTCATGTTTGTAGTTATGTTTTGATGTTTTGCAGGAAGTGTTAAGTTAATGAGGTCAGATCTAATTGCTTTTAACAATTCAATAGAATTGAATAGAAAGTAAGGGTTTGGGTATTTTGATTTTGTATATGCTGTTGACTTAGTTTGAAGAATTTGGACAAAGAAAATTGCATGTTATTGTGATGTTTTTCAACAAGTATTCTGAATTTAAAAATACTCAACAAATTCAGTTTTAACGAAATTGTTTTGCTGTCAAAACTTTGGAATATCTGAGTTTAGATTCTCAGCTACTGTTTTGAAGACTTTAATTATGTTCATATATATGTATATAGATAGATAGTTATTAGATAGCCTGCTTAGTCATCACATTCTGATGCTGCAGCTGTGCCTTCTCTGTGGAACTTCATTGTAACATGCCTTGTCTGTGCAATTGGGTTAGTTATTGTCATGCTCTATTAGTTTTTCAATACTGCAATTTTGCACATAATATGTTATGAAAAAATCAAGGTTTTTGCCAATCATTATGGAGAAAATATATATATATATATATAATATATATCTATGAATTAGAAAATTTGTCAAATTCTTTTACCTGCATTCGACATTGGTAAGGAGTATACAAAAAGTATATTTTATGTATCAAATGCCTTTGCCAGTAAATCTCCTAACTAATTAAATCAAAATATGCATTGAATTGTTTAATGCCAAAGTACTTAATCAGCATAAGGTGCAGATTCACTTTTATCCAAAATCATCAAGATTTTTTACACTTGAGAAAGTCGTGTTGCTATTCAATCATGTAACATTACACCAACTCAGTGGGTCAAACAAGAATCAGTTCCACTACCTTTGAAATTTCCTAACCAAGTTTCAATCCCATTTCAGAATTGCTATCAGCCGCCTTGGATGTCTCTACAACAGGCAATGACTTGCCACAAGAACAGAAAGAAAATGTATCAGCAAGTGACAACAGATCTTTTACGAGTGACGAACTAGACCTACAGAGTCCAACTCAGAGCTTCACAGAAATGGGGGACAACAAGACTTCAGACGTGATGACCACTTCAACTGACAACATGGGCCCTGGCGGCGACTTCAAGAGAAGTCCGAGAGAGAAGGGGGTGGACGCCCAGTCAGCCATGTCTGGGAGCAGCAAAGCAGACTCAGCAAACTCCAGTAGACCCACCTCCGCTGCCAGCTCCAGAAGTCCCCTCCACAAGGAGAGAGGCAAGAGGATTTTTGTTAACCCCTTACCTGCCCATGAAACCTGTGGTTAAGCTTGTTCATTGCCTACAAATCCTACAAATCAGCCTTCTATAAAATGTTTACATAACTCTTCAAAAGGGTTAGCAGTATGAATGGTTTGTAAACTCATTGTAATTTTCACTAGGACTTACTCAGTGAGATTTCTAGAACCCTATCATGATTGTTATGAAGAATAGTACTGATTCAGAAATCAGAGATTTTGGCTCTTTGCTTTTATAGTGCTCAAAGCTTGTAACATGAAACTGCACTTTGCTGAAATAGATTAGGAATTTGTGGTAGTCTGTTCATAACATCTTTTAGATATTCAAAACACAAGACTAGTATTCATTCTAAATTCTGCACAGGTTCAGTTATCGTACAGTTTGCTTTAAACATCAAGCATAAATTAGTTTTTGAAGTTAATCTTTTTGTAGATCAATGCTTTTGCATTTTGACAGCTTAGATTTACATAGCGAGTTATATTGAGTTTTATGTTTTCTAAATTTTTCAAATTGAGTTGTTATTCCCACTGGTTTGTTTTTTCTTTTGATGGATTTCTGTTTCTGATAATCTGGTCAGTAACGTTGGACCTGCAGATGATTATCAACTGTGGATTTTTTATGCTATCAAAGAGTCTAGCCAGAAAAGAATCTCAAAGTGCATTGTTAAAAGTATCCTTAGCCTCTCCAGGAACTTATTGTAGTATCTTCCCACAGACCCCGCAAAACGTGCTAAGGACAGAGAGAGAGAGGAGCGGGTGCGACAGCACCGAGAGAGGATGGCTGAGGAACGGAGGAAGAAGTTTGAGGAGCTGAAAGAACAACAGAGACAGGCCCAGGAGAACAGAGAGAAGCAGCTGGAGATGAGGAGACGCAAGATAGCTGAGCTACGTCAACGGGAGGACGAGAGGCGCGCTGCAGTCGAGGAGAGGAGGAAACGCAAGGAGGCTACGGAACGGGTATGATTACCAGCATTTGAATACATTCGCAATGTGTAGTACAAGGAAAGGCTGGATAAGACTCCAGACTCTTAAAGCATTGTTATTAATGTAACTCTTTAACTGTCAGCTTGATCTTGCGCAAAAATATGAATAGAATGTTGCATAGGGTATCAGAATGAGTCCTAAAATGGTAAAATAGCCTCTAGTCCCTTCCTGCAAGGAGAAAATCTTGCTTTGTGAAGCCAATGCTTAAAATCTAATGTTTTTTATCCAGTGAAAACTGACTAGTAATTATCCATTCTGTTGACAGGCTCGAAGAGAGGAAATTATCAACAGAGCACACGAACGGGTGGCACGGTATGAACAGTGGAAGCTCGGCGGACGTAAAGGTGCGAGTGGTCACGTTTTTGGCTTTGGTAGCCGTGCACCACGTGATATATGCCAGCCTTTTGAGCGACCAAAGCGGTCTTCTTCTCATAGTGCGCTTATACGCCGCTCTCCTAACGGTTCCGACTCGGACTATGCCCGACCACAGCGCAGGGCACTTTCTGCCTGTAGCACTGTGCGTCGCCATTGTTGTATTGACATTAACCGTACTACTGGTAGGTGGTTAACACACTCACTCTAATACTTGTACTGTACTCGGTACATGGGATCCGGGTAAATTGTCTACATACAGCGGGCTCAGTATAAAGCATTGTATGCTCTGGTGGGGGTATCTGCAGTTTCTTACCATAATTTAGTGAGATTTTATAATAAATTGTAAATGTTTTGTTATACAAGAAATTGTAAACTATATTTGTAATGCTTGACAATTTTAGATCTAATTGAAAAGTGGGCTGTATCAGTAAAAGTAATGTTAATGTCATGTGTATCACATATTTCTATAACACTTTTCATGGCACCCTCAAATTCATTTTGAAAGTTCTAAGATTTAAGAAAATGAGGGTCCCATGAAAAGGTCCCCTTATCCCCTCCCTTTCCCCTGATTATATTTTTGAACTTTTGATATCCGTCCATATTCATACACAAGTATCAACCCAAAAGAAAATTTGTTCTTTAATCGCCCTGTCATTGTCAAGTTATTCTCCTATTTGCACACAAACCTGCATGGACTCAATTCACAAATGCCTGCAGACCCTCCAATGGCTTGATACTGTTTGTAAACCGAAAAATTATTTGAAAAGTGAAATAATATTCAACCATACTTGTACTTAATTGATGTGAATTACTGCTTGCATTGTGAAACAAACTCACTAGATTATGGTATTGTGAAGGTTTGTTGAAGTTTAACTGAAACTACTAACCTGACTAACAGACTAACTAATAATGAATTAAATCATCCTGAACCACTTCTTTTCTATGCTTGCATGCCTCTATTGCTTGCTTCTGCTTGCTGCTTACTGCTTGAGCTTATTGTACTGCATTTCTAGAGTAGAACCTGTATTGTTTGTTGTGTTTCTTCCCAGATGGATCATAGGGCTGCAACGATTCTTTTAACCTTGCATTCGGTTGGATTTTGATTTCGATTACACTATTCAATTATGTTTGATGGACAAATCAAATATTCAATTATTCGTAGATGATCATGATTATGTAAGGATTCAGAAATTTATTAAAAATCTATTTTTTGACCAAAATCCTTGCAGTCTGTAACTTCTGCATTTCTTAATTTGTCTTATGGCATTGGTTTTTCATTTTTGTGTACAGAAATCAGTAATCTTGTATACAATTCCTGTCATGAAATAACTGAATACTGTAATTGGAAATGAATCAGATCAAAATTAAGACATTGTCAAGTGAATGTTGACGCTGCAAATGTTGATTCTCAGTTAATTAGCAGAATCATTGCAGCTCTCATTAATAGATTTATAAGTACAGTTTTATATTACCACAGTTAATAGCCATATAAAAGCTTATGGCAATGGCAATAATTATTATGCAGCATGATATGATTGAAATGTACTGTAAAAGAAAATTTAGCAAGATTTTATTCAATTATGCTTATGTCGCTATCAATGCAAATTCAAATGCGGCATGATGATGCAAAGTAATTCTTCATAAGACTCTGCTTATCCTAAATCAAATTATTGACCAATTTCTTTTGCTCTAACAGCTGCATGTGAGCTATATAAACATGCACAATGAAAGCATGAGCATGTCTCAATTAGAGAATGCTTTAATTGATAACGCATTTAGACATAAAAACAAGAAAAAGCATGTTTACAACGAAAATAATTGTCTTAAACTGATTTGTTTCATTGTCCCTCTTTTATTTGACTGTAATCCTTTTTCTTTTAGAAAATTCTTTTTTCTTGAGTTTAATTTCTGTAGATTTTGAGATTATGGTAATCTGATTTAATATTTTCAAAGATTCAAATGCAATTGCAAACCTGGAAAATTTAAATCATTAGTTGAGTAAGAGTTACCTCCCTCTATGAGATCACTTTAATGTGGTTAAGAATCTTAACCCCTGGTTTCTTTTTGCGAAAATAGCACTATACAAGAAAAGATCCTGGAAAGGTTTGTACTGCTTCTCTTACCCTGTAAGGAAACCTTTTCTTTTTTCAGCAGAATATACCTGCATTTTGGCTTCTTGGCAAATCAATTACTCAGGGAATTATGAGGAATAAACTCACAAATTATTTTACTTATCACAAATACTATTGGCTTGAGCATCTCTCAAAATGTACTGTCAGCTGATTTGAGCCTTCCTTTTTCTTTCTATTACTGAACACAAGGTTATTTTCATTTTTCAATGAAACAGATCTTATCTGATTTGGCCTTCCTTTTGAGTTCTGGCTATGTTCTGGAAACTGATGCCCTTCAAACCTCTTATTTGATCATTTGAATTATAAACAAGTTTATAAGTTCTTATAGATTTGTCTTCTTGACAGCTGAAGACAACTATTTTGAAAAATGTCTGAAATTGTTCTTGAAATTGACAATAAGATATAACAGATATTAGAACTCTGTTTTCTATCTTCAGGAATTGATCTTAAAGATTCTTGTCATTGATCTTATATATGGTGAAATGGTCAGATAGATGAGGGACCTTCATTTCAAGAACAACTCAAAAACAATTTGGCCATTTCTCTACCTTTTCTTCAAGTGAAACAAATCAGATTTGATTGATAAATTCATTGGGTCTGTAGTGGCGTGGTTAGTCAGTGTTTACATCTCTCACATGCAGCCTGTTAGAGCATTAGGTGCTGTGTCAATCACACAGCACGCATGGTGGTGTGCATTTTGCCTGCTTGTTACTGTAGGACCCTGCCCGGGCGAGAACCCCCCTTCAAAGCATTTATCCGTCTCCATGAGTGTGCTTTATCACAAACGAAACCCAGAGTTTTCATCCTCGGGTATGCTTAACAGCCGACCAGACTCTCTCCTGGGTAAGACGCTTTCCTTCTGTTTGTTCGCCTATCAGTTAACGTTCTTTTATCCAAGACTAATTGATTCTTTTCATTTATTAATGTGACCAATTTTATTTTTTTTGCATTTTGATGTATTTCTTTAACCTTATGGATGGGTTACTAATTCCTTGAACTGATTGATGAATTAATCATAAACGTTATCATCATATATGAGTAACAGAATATCAGTTCGTGAATGACCATGTATGCCTTTGTTTCACTCATTTCATTCTCATTTTATCGCATATTGATCCCATCAAAGCTCATTCCTTGAATGTTATTTTTATAGATAGTTTGATGTTGTTCTAGCACTATTAATGATAGACTCTCTTCAGTCTTCACAATCAGCTTTAATAAAACTATGTTAGATAAGGCATGATCGATGTATGTATGTTGAATTGCAAGCATCACATGTTGACTGTCGGAGGAGCATGCACTGAATATTGTAACTGGTCCATGTGTAGACCACTAATACAGATGGAGTTCAATGTCCTGTGAATGTTGACAGTGAAGTGTTCAGTTTGTTGAATGTTTAGTAGACTTGCTTCACCTGCTTCTCTCACTCAATCACATCACATCACATCATCTTTCATCACCGACAACTGACAATGCCAGGTGAAGGGTTAGTTCCATGTTGATCTCACACCAAAACTTACTTGTTATTTCTCTCTCTCTCCCCCTGCCCTCCCTCCCCCTCCCCAGCCCTGAATGCCATCCCAGAAGGTCGCCGCTCTTTTCTAGGGCCTAGTGCCCCCCCTCAACGCCAGCAGATCACGGTTGGTCTCAACTCCGTACGCATGAGGGACGGGAAAGCGCGTAAACCTCGGCCTGCCAGTATAGCTAGCAGTATGCCCAGCTTCATGCAGACCGACAGCCAGAAGGCGTCGCTGCGGAGCAAGAGTTCTGACCGGCTCTCTAGAGGTAACACCACTTCCTGCCAGGGCATGCCTGTTTGATTGTGGTTTGCAATGGTCTTGTGTAATGCAATACAGACATTTACAACAGAAGGACTCTCAATGAATTTAATGGTTTAGGGCGTTCCTTTCTGTAATTGTAATGAAAAATCAGACACACTATTTGTTCAGTAGAGGCATGAGTACTGGAATCTAATTTTCTTTTTTTTTAATTGGCATTGCCAACATTTCAGAAGCTTTTTTTAATTTTCTTTTGGGGCTCTTTTTAAGAAACACTTTAGCTGGTCTCAATTGTAAGTAATCTGATTTGAATTGGTCATATGTCTTACAGATGTTTAAGTCTGACCATCTAGTTTCAATGATGCAATCTGAATTGTTAATAAAATGCTTTTGTAAGGCATTTTTGATACATTGGAAACCTTGCCAAGCATCATCTGAAAAAGTACAAAGCAATGGATTTACTCTGCCCATTTCAACAACCTAATACAACTTTTGCACAATAACATTTTATTTTTCAAGATTTTTCTAATAAATATTTTTCAACCTCTACCAACTTTTGACAATTCATCATTTAATTGTTATTCAATTGTTCTTTTCTTCTTTGTGACATTTAACAATAACGAGCACAAAAAATACTCAAACTGAACTGTTCCATACATCGGGGAATGTCTCAAATAAAAATTATTAGTTGCGTCTCATTGATAGAGATACAGACATTTCAAGGGATGTGACCCTACTGCTTAAGTTGCTAATACCGGTAGAATAATCAGTTGTTGTAGAATATGTGTGATGTAGATAGAATGGTTTCGGGTGGACAAAACAAGAATTTGTTGTCTAAAACTACTGCAACAAGAAGGGATGGTAAATGTATAGATATATTCCATCAGCTTTCATTGTGCAATAACTTGTCACCTGTTCCTAGCTGTTGGTTATAGAGATATTCCTCAAGTAGTTTGTAGATTTGTGAGTAGAACAATTATAGATTGAGTGTTTTCAACCTGCAAATAACATCTCATCTTCCCCCATCATGCTTTAGACTTCATCTTAAAAGTTGTCTGTTTGTCAGCAGACAAGCCAAATAGAACACCACGGAAATCTTTAGGCAGTCAGCTCGACAAGAAGAAAGAGGAAGAAAAGAAGGAAAATGATTCCGAAAACAACAAAAAGCCTGGTCCGAAAATGAGTCGAAATTCGATAGATAGGCTCTCTCAGCCGAAGAAGCAGAAAGAGCCGAAACCAGAGCCAGAGAGCAAAGCAGATACACCAACAACTAAGGTATTACTTGTTTCATGATGTATGATGTATTTGCTGTGGTAGGCACTATATTGTTTTTATCGTGTCACTCACATTATCTCCCTTTGTTATTCTATGGTATACTGCACTAAGATTGTTGTGAATATATATGATTCCAACTATTGAGTTGTTTGAACAGGAATAATATTCTCATACAGTAAGTGTTTGCAAGGATGTTAGTATGCATATTACGTTTCATGATTCAAATTAACTTCAAATTTCAATGTCAGATTTATTTTCTTCGGTTGCCTTTTAAACAAAAGCATGTTTAAGTCTTGTCCTATGCTTTTTAACTTTGAAGTAAATTTCTGCAATAAATGAATGAAGTTTATTTACCCATGCATTGATTTGGCCCTCTTTTTCCCCCCTGCCTGGCTTGACATGAATGCTGTTCCATTGTCAGTGCATTGAATTAATTCATGCTATATGATTTGAGTACTAATAATGTCTAGGCTTGGAGAATGCTAATCTTTAACTGAATGATTATCAATTTTCTTTTCTAGGAATGCATAAGACAAATGTTTTCAATTAGAGTTGTTTTAATTTGTTTGCCTGTTATCCCTGCATACATCATATTGCAGAGGTCGCCTAGAAACCGAATATCGCCTAGAAAATCTTTGTCAACCACAAATCTTGCCACAGTGGCAAGGAAGGTTTGTGTTCTGCATGCACGTTGCTTGCACGCTTACCATGTTCTGTGTATTCATTACTGCTTCGTCTCCAGAGAATGGATCCATATATCCCATTTCTTGGTCTAGTTGATGTTATGGCATCAGTACCCTGACTAGTTATCTTCTTTTTTGACATCATCAATTTTAATTTTGGCACTCAATGCTTACAATTATATTATGGCTGAGTCAATCAAAACAATTGCTCAAAAACGAACTAACTAACTTGTGGTATCCATTCTCTGTAAAACATGACTTGAAGTCTGACAGTGAACAAACTATCTCAAAGTTGAAATGTCATCTCGTATGGGGTTTTAAAAGAAAACAGTTCAAGCTGATCAGCTTTTTGCTCATTTTTGCCAATTCTAAACTGATCTATTCTCTTTGCAATGTATCTTACTCCTCTTAAATATTAAAGGCCAGATTTGTTGATTTATACCCCATACCTAATTATTACATATTGTATTAACACCCATTTTCTCTCTCTTTCAAAACAAAGATTTTTTATTTGATAATACTGTGCTGAAAATTGGTTTATGAGATGGTATGGTCATAATCAAGACATCCAAAGTCATGGTGTTGCTTCTCAGTTTATTGTTTCAATAACAAATGGCCTTTGTTTCAGATGAAAACTGATCTTGCTTGTGTAATGTCATGTACGCTCTAGAACTGCTTACAGGTCCAAATATCCTGTCAGATTTACTCTGACAACTAAATTATACCTTTTAGTTTTTGTGACTAGTGACCTTTTAAAACATTGAGTCAAGCAACTTTAATTTTCATTATTTTTCAGCCCTGCTATTATTCATTTACTAACATCATGTAGAAAATGAGTCAAGGGATCAATTTAGGCCTTCATTATGAAACCAACTTATAAATCCCCTCTATCCTATTACCCTTGTATATGATATGTCAAAGTAGACATGAAATAATGTCCATAATTTATGTGAAACATAGGCTCCTCTCTAAAAGACCCAATGTAAAAATTTCATATAAATTGTCATTTGATAAACACATAAGCAAATTTTGAAAATGCATCCACTATCCACTATACTCCACAATATGATTGTCTCCTGTTAAGAGTATTTCATTTGACTTTTGAACGAGCATCTGAAATTGGGATTTTGTCAATAGTGATATGTTTAGTAGAATGAGACAGACAAAGTGACATGTAATAGCAAGTATTGGTGTTGTTACTGCACACTGCTGGACTGAAGCATGTACACAGTTCTGTCATTATTCTGTTACTATGGTTACTCCTGTCTTACAGGGTGCACTCTATTATTGGTGTAGTATATATATTACTGGTGTGTATATATATATATAGGATAGTTTACAGTTTATCCTTCATATATACTCTATATTCTTGTGGAGGGGAAACATAACTTGCAATTGTCATGTATTTGATATTTACAAAATATATTATAGTTGTGCTAGTTCTGTAGAATTTACTATTGAAAGTTATGTCCAATTCTTGAAATCACAGATATCCCAAATGAACGGCTTTATCTAAAGTAAGGAATGTTCAATCTTTGTGTGGAATTAAAAAATCTTCATAAATGAAACTATTTTGAGCTATTACAAATATTTCTTTACGGAAATGAAGTCAAGAATTTATGTTGATGTTTAAGGTAGATTTCCTTCATAGAGCTAGAATATCAAATATATTTATATCATCAATGCAAATCACCCATCTAACATTCCTTCTTTCCTTGTCTACCTATATTTATAAACAGACCTCACTAGATATGCAGATCAAGGCTTCTACTAACACTTTAAACTAAAGTATTCAGTCCTAGCCAAGAAACTACAAGTTAATCTATCTAAACAATTAAATCTTGTTTTAAAGTGAAATTCAACAAATTCATAAATGTGCATGAATCAACATAACAAATAAGTTATTTCTCTTGCAGTGATATGAAGTGTACAGAAAATGGATGTAAATAATTTGTGTCAAAGTTTTTTTCTTACTAGATAGCAAAATAGTTTCGCTAAGTAATCATGACCATATGTTAAACATTATGGGACATCAGGCCTGCTTGACAGTTCAATGACATTTGGTGAACTTTTTAGCTCATCAGGACTGAAAGTCCAGATGGGCTTATGGCATGGCCCGTCGTCCGGCGTCCGTCCGTCCGTCCGTAAACTTTTGACACTTTCGACTTCTCCTCATGAACCATACACATTAGAGAGCTGAAATTTTGTGTACAAGTACCTTAGCATATGGAGATTCTAATTTGTAACTTTGGTGACCCTGTGACCCCAAATAGGGTCACAGGGGTCACAACTTTAAAAACCTATTTTCATCTTCTTCTCCAGTTCCAGAAGGACTAGAGAGTTAAAAATGATATGTGCAGACTCCTTGGCCAATGGGGATTCTAATTTGTAACTTTGGTGACCCTGTGACCCCAAATAGGGTCACAGGGGTCACAACCTTAAAAACCTATTTTCATCTTCTTCTCCAGTTCCAGAAGGACCAGAGAGTTAAAAACGATATGTGCAGACTCCTTGGCCAATGGGGATTCTAAATTGTAGATTTCGTGACCCCATGACCCCAAACAGGGTCACATGGGTCACAACCTTAAAAACCTATTTTCATCTTTTTCTCCAGTTCTAAAAGGACTAGAGAGTTGAAAGTGATATGTGCAGACTCCTTGGACAATGGGGATTCTAATTTGTAACTTTGGTGAACCTGTGACCCCAAATAGGGTCACAGGGGTCACAACCTTAAAAACCTATTTTCATCTACTTCTCCAGTACTAAAAGGACTATAGAGTTGAAAATGATATGTGCAGACTCCTTGGCCAATCAGGATTCTTAATTGTAGATTCCGTGACCCCATGACCCCAAATAGGGTCACAGGGGTCACAACCTTAAAAACTTATTTTCATCATCATCTTTAGCTCCTAAAGGTCTATTGAGCTGGAAGACTGCATGTAGACTCCTTGGCCAATTGGGATTCTAAACTGTAGGTTTTGTGACCCCATGACCCCAAATAGGGTCACAGGGGTCACAGGGGTCACAATTAGATGACAGTCTTTGACAAATATATTTCTCCTTGGATATTTTAGTGTGGACTTCTTTCACTGTCTGATATTGGCGATCTAGAAAGTGTTGAATAATAATACATTTGTTTTGTAATTATTTTATAGGTTTTCTTGCAATAGGTAACATCAGTTTAATTTTTAGCTCATCTTGCCTGTATAAAGCAAACTTGATAAGATGCCTGATGAGCTACAGAGCCAATGGCTCTATTTTTGTGAATTAATTTGAAGATTTTCTTTAAATTTGCCATTAGAATCACACAAAAATAACACTTTCAGGCAGGCTAAAAACTGAAGTATGTTCTAGTGTCATGATTGCTCTGTGAAGTCACGAGGGATGTAATGCACAAACCCAATTGGACTAGAAGTACCCTGTGATAAGAGTCCATGAGACGAAGGGTACATAGTCCAGGAGGGCAAGTGCCTCAGTGCCCAGATCAACATGCCCCCTATCTGCTTGCAGCCCCCCAGGTCTATCCTCAAGGAGAAGTCCAAGGAAGCCCCCGCAGGTGCCCCCCAAGTTCTAATCGAGGATGAAGCGGCCTCAGCCATGTCCAAGTCTGTCCACGAAGCCATGTCCAAGTCAGTGATGGACATCAAGGCCTCCACGGATATCATGTCCAAGTCAATGGATATGTCTGCCATGTCCAAGTCTACCCAGGACATCACTGTGGAGGAGTACAAGGCCAAGATTGCAGAGAAACGACGTCAGGCCCGCGAAAAGGCAGAGAGAGATGCTGAACTTGAACGGGAGAGACTTGAGGCCGAGAGGTAAGGGAGATAACACTGTTGAAAGTTAAGCCTTGTAAAAGCTTTTCAAACTTTACTGAAACTTGATAAAAGCCGCAAAAAGGCAGAGAGAAATGAACAGGAGAGACATGAAGCTTAGAGCTAACGAAGATAACACTGAATAAAGATTCAAATATGAAACTTCACCAAAACCAAATGACCAAGTTAATGACCCAAAAACAGGATTTTGTTTTAAATTAAGGTATCAATCAGGAATGCAAGAAGGCAATTTTATGAAGAACAATGACAGTTTATAATCATGGTATGCCTGAAAACTTACCAGTCCAAAAGTAAACTTTTGTCAGTTAAAAAGGCTTAGTGTATGATAACCTCAAAACTAACCAACCAAGAGCAAATGTGACCAGTTCACAGTATATCCAACAAGACTTATTTCATGCAGAGCCAATGACATTTCACCCCTTTCAATTCATAGCCATAAGAATTTGAACTGTGATGATACAGACATGTCAAGATATGATATGTATCACAATATCAAAGAACAAAATCATGTTCTTTCAGGGTGTTTTATGGGGGGGAATCCTTTTGACAAGCCTCTTGATTTTTCTATTAAATAAGCAATTTTAATGTCAACATACTGTGTAATTTTATCACAATACATATCATCAAATTAAGTATAATGATAATTGATATTTCTAAACAGCATCATAACTCTTAATTGAACTTTTGTAATAATAAACCAGCAACATAAGAATAACATTTGATAAGGCCGTTTCACCAGCCAAGAATCTGGTTACTATTGTTCAGAACTCAAAGATCCTTACATTTAAGTTTTTTCTTCAATTTATAATCCTAATCTACAAAACACCTGATAGGAGACCTTTTTTGACTACTTTTCAGCAAATTCATACACTGACAATAAGTATACTATCTCTTGTACAGTATCTAAAATGAAATTCTACTCCCCCACCAGACTTGCAGAGGAGGAGCGTAAGCGTGCGGAGGAAGAGGAGCAGAGAAGGCAGGACGAGGAAGCTCTGAGACTAGCGGCGGAAGCTCGGGTAGCGGAGGAGGAGCGGCTCCAGAAGGCTATTGAGGCCGAGGATGCGAGGAAGAAAGAAGAGGCTGAGAGGCTGGAGAAGGAGAGGATTGCAGTGAGTGTGGGCTTGAGTCTTTGAATAGTTTTGAATTCACTCATTATGTGTGTTACCTGCTGTGTATAAGAATTTTGTGATTTAGTTAGCATATTACAGTGAAATATGGAAATGTAATTTGGAGAGTGCTAGAAATGATTTTTCCAAAAAAGTTGTATTAGTGATGTTAAGAGTTTTGATTTATTATGTTTTCCTTACATGGGAATGTTGCATATGATCTATCTATCTATCTATCTATCTATCTATCTATCTATCTATCTATCTATCTATCTATCTATCTATCTATCTATCTATCTATCTATCTATCTATCTATCTATCTATCTATCTATCTATCTATCTATCTATCATGCATAGTTCTAAAGCAAACACAAACACATAAGGCAAGATAAAGTATTTTCTGATAAATCTTCTGATAATGTCACATACGGCAAGATGTAGCTGTGATAATAAAGCCATGGTCCTCAGATTATAAATGAACACGTTTTCCCATGTCCCTGTTCCACAGAAAGAGGAAGCTGAAGTGAAGGCAAAGGAGGAAGCAGAGAAACAGGAGAAGGAGAGACAAGAGCGCATGAAGAAGGAAGAGGAAGAACGCTTGGAGAGGAAGAAGGTAAAGAACCTTTGTTGTTGATGACAGATTTAACCTTTAATTGAATTATTGATTCAATTGAATGGGTTGGGTGCAGGTTATCCCACTCTCTTCAATGTTTAGTCTGGTTGTGAAAAATTAAGAGCCTGAAATACAGTATTGGTCCTTTCTGCAAATTTTTAAAGTTCTCTAACACTTAGTTTTAATTCTAAACAAAGATTCATAAACTAGATTTCATTGTAACAATGAACGGTGCTTACATATGATAACAAAGCAAAATTGTGTACACAGAGATAAAGTGATTTTATAAACATAAAAGGCACAATAATAATAGTATTGGAAAATTGCAAACTTTTACATGATAATATGTTTTGCCCAAAGTTAACTTTTAAGGCCTCAATATATGTACATCCATTTTCTGTTATAATATGTTTAGAGTTCATCTATGAAACTCTCTTCAATGAAAGAGTTTTTTTTTTAAATTTGTATGAATCCAAAATATCAGTAACTATTCATCCGTGAAAAAGAGTTATAATGGGGAATCTTATTGTTTCAGCGTCTGGAAATGATCATGAAGAGAGTGAAGACAGATGGAAGTGAATCTCCAAAGGTAAATAAAATGGGTCTTCCTTTTACCAAGATGAAAAATGCTATGGTTGCGAACTTTGCTTACATACATGCCTTATTTCAAAGTTTGAAGATGTCTTTAACATAAATACTTATTTTCTCTCCTACTTAGAGAATAAGGTTTTTTAAAACTCTAAACTTGCTTTTCAATTTTACAATTGACTTACCGTTAAAATTACCAAAAGAAATTACTAATGATTTACTTTTTCCAATAACCAAATGGGCATGATGTTGTTGGTTTGGAGTTTAACGTCTTCTTTCACCATAAGGCGATGTCGCCAACGTGTGGGCATGATTTTCATACAGAGCTTTTTAAATGCAAAGCTCATCTGATCATGACCATGACATGTTCATATTAAAAAGTGATTTAACCCCTGTTTTACATAATTCATAAGTTCAGAACTCATAAATCCTTTTATCTCTCCAGAACCAATCTCCAGCCAAGTCGGCCACCAGTTCCCCTAGCAAGAGCGGCGACTCATCCACAGAGAGCTCCACAGAGGAAGGTGCAGAAGAAACCATGACAACCACCGTCACCAGGACCGGCAGTGTTACCAATATCGTGACCACCATCACCTCTGAGGACAGCCGCCCCAACTCGGGATCCAGTTCTCCAAGAGTTGCCTCCCCTGTGCCCTCAACTCCTAACGACAAGGGGGAGAAAACTGAGGGAGGAGACACACCCAAGTTCCGATCCCCTCTGTTACAACAGCTTGTGGAGAACAAATCTTCGGCAGGATCCACAGAGAGACCAAAGTTCAAGTCTCCTCTGTTGCAGAACCTTCTGGGCAAGAACAAGATGAGTGCTAAGGCTAATGAGGAGAAGAAGGCAGATGAATCTTCCTCGTCTCCAGTTGTGAATGGGAAGCAGGGGTCTGATTCTGTGATGGATTCTGCATGTGATTCAGAGGACAATAACTCTGTGAAGGAGAAGCTGAAGTATGATGAAGCCAGTGATGAGGACAAGGATGTGGATACATCAGAGAAAAGTAACGGTGGTGCCGGTGGACACAAAGACTCAGTGGGTGAGGAGATCCTTGAGGATTTACCTGTGGACCTGGAGCAGAAGCAGATGCAGTCCGCCACCGACTCCGGCATCCTCATGGACATGGGCTCCAGCAGCACCAGTCTCGTCCCCGGACCTCTCAACGGACATCCACACAACGGGGACCTTGTCGATTCCAGGTAGAACAATATTTCAACCTTTTCAAAAATCGCTTTGGGACATTGTTACATCAATTACAATAGTACTGTCCAGGTCCGCATTACAAAATATTTCAGTTTTGTCTCAAATTTTGATTTATTCATTAGTATAAGAATGTCAGTCTTTCATTCAATTAATTCATTCATTCAGTAATCTAGAACAAACATAACATATCTCAAATGTTTTAAAATTATGTGGATGCTGCATGTATTCTTGTGCCTTTTTGGATTTTCAACTTCTTTGAAATCATATTTTTTAAGGTTTCCATTAAAACATAACCTAGAATTTTATTTCCGGGTCATAACTCCAAAATTATTTGACCTAGCCAATTTTACTAAGAATATGGATTACTCAGCACTCAGCACTCACAGAGACTCCAGCAGCGCCTTTGAGCAGTTGTACTCAACTGGTAAAGGCGCTATAGAAATACATAGTTATTATTATTATTATTATGTGTAGATGTGCCTTTTGGGATTTTCAACGTCTTTGAAATTTCTTCTGGCAGTTTCCATGAAAGTGTAACCTCAGATTTTTGTTTCAGGAGCATTTAGCCATTAGATTAAGCTCATTTATACTTGGAACAAGGATGAGTAAGCATATGGAAATGTGCCTTTTATGAATTTCAACAATTTCTTCGGATATTTATGTTTGTTGGTTTGAAAGGGAACTTATAATTTCATCAGATGTCTTTGTTGTCTATATCAATCTTAGATATTCTGATTTATCGAGGACCTGTGGCATATGTCGATTCTCTTGTTTCAATACATTTTCTCGTTTCAAGTTTTACACATATTCCTGAATGTTGATTAGTTGGGAGCATGTTCTTGTCAATTTAATTTCAAAGATCATTTAACCTATTACCTCTAAAATTGTTCTTGACCATTTAGGTTATGTGATCACTACAGTAGCCTAACTGATTTGTGACAACGGTTGATTCTATTGTGTAAATGAAAGTTGAATATCAATTACATCTCTTGCTCAATTATTTCACAATATTAAATGTAATAATTGAAGCATTGCTTCATGATTATGGACTGTTGAACTGAACAAGCAACAAAAAAGAAAATGTGATGACATTGGCAGTTGGTAATACATGTATTTGGTTACCACAATGAATGACTGAATGTAGGTGCTGTAAACTTGCTAATAATGCACACCAGAACCTCCCCTAATATTTGGAAGTTTTTTCATATTACAATTACATCAAACTAGGTTAATATGTTAAATTCTTTCACACAAAATCAATTGATCCACATATTTTGTGAAAAGATCATTGTGTAAGGTACAGCTGGTAAGGTATTAATGTGTATTGGGATACATAATAATATGGTATCGTGACCTCCATATCAGTATACGTATCGTATCACAACCCTCCCATTTCATTAAAACCTCCAGTCAAAGCTACCTTTAAACTCTCATGTGCACAAGCTTACAAACCAATTTGCTTCACGAGACTTTGCAAGTAGCTTTGACAAAGCTTGTTTGGTATTTTTACATTGTTCATAATCATTTTACAACGCAAATATGCAAACTGACATCAAATGTTTATTTGGATTCATGATCAATTCAAAAGAAATAAAACATAGCTATCTCAATTATTCCATCTGTAATTTGACCAATTTAATTGAATTTATTATCAACTGGTTAAAAAATTGTTGATAAGTTCATTTGGAATAGCTTTCAAATTAATGATTTTAGTTGATTTAAGTGAGGTTTTCAATCTGTTGCCAACATCTATCTGCCACTGTCATTCATAATATTTAGTGACATCCAGACAGCCATGATGGTCAAAATTTGACATGTACTGTGTAGAAAAGTCTGGCAGAGGTCCCTCAGAGTCAAAGTTTGTACAATATTTGTTAATATGGTTACTGTGTGGTGTCTCTTGATACAGAAGGGCTGAAATATTTCACTATGATAAAAAATGTCTTGTGGGACAGTTAGCACCACACTGACTAGTTTTGAGGACAAAAACAGAAACTGTCGATGGATTCAGTGGGTTTAGACAATGTAATTTATTAAGTAATATATAGAACCTTTATCAAAGAGTTTATTTGAAGCCCATTGAGCACATCATTGTCTAGAGTTGAATTCTGTATGGTTAATACAAAATGTTATGTACAATCTTTCAGATCTAATCCAAATCTATGTTATGCAAGATGACGGCATTTAGTCATTGGAATCATTTTCTTGATCTCACTTATGATCTAAGGTTGCGATAAAAGAACCCAAAAGGCCACTCAGTTTAGACTTAGAGGCAGTTATCCTTCCTTGAACTTGGAAGATTATGTTGGTGACCTTCTCTTTCATCTCATATAATGGATGGACTGTTATACAAAGCCCATTTTGGCCCCTTATTCAAGATATTTGCACATTGGTACAAGTACTAGTTCTGGTTTGAATGTTGCTGGACATCCAGTATGAGATTTGCACTTGTGACCCTTGACATTTTTCATTATTAAATAATGTTTGAAATAAAACATGTGTAGAAAGTTACAGCTATTAGTTCACAAACTGGCACATGTTATTGAGTGACTTATCTTTATCAATTTATAGATAAGACCATTGTATTACTATCAGAACAGCCTCAAGATAAAATTAGTTAGTTGCATATCCTAATCTTATTTACATAAGATAAGTCAGGCTTGTCATACATAAGACAAGTGAACATTTCCGTTCATATTTTCATTGGTGTGTCAGACTGTCAGAAGCTCAAGGCAGAGGTGTAATCATATTGAGGTATTATCAATACGGCCAGTTAGTGCCTCGAGACACCAACCAGGAGCAAAGACCGCAGCAATCCTATTTACATAAGATAAGGAAAGCATGACCCTTGGAGGTATGAGCAGCCCGTGACCAGTTGAGCTAGTTGGAGACGACACGGTCCACCGACCCCTCTCAAGTAACTCGCATATCCACTCAGTGTAGATGAGTAGGCTGTGCTGTATGTAAACTAGTCATGTCTCTGCTCTACCTGAGTCAGGCTGCTTGATTTAGGACAGGTGTTTGCTGGCTGTGTGCTTGCCTGACAAGACCTGCCGCTAACGAGAGCAGAAACCTAACCCCTGTAACTGTTGATATATCCATTGTTGGTACGAGACTAATGTCAATGAAATGAGGTCACCTAGGGTCAGCTAGACTGTGTTGGGTCTAGTTTCACTGACAGTGAACACCGCTATCTCTTTTTGTCTGACCTGTATTCAACGTGGACCTAAAGTGACACGCCCAAGAGGAATGTTGTAGCTGATAGCTGGAGCAGGTAAATGATTCTTGTGCTCTGTCATACAGTATCGACCCACCAAACGGATTTACTTCCTATTCTATTGACGTGCTGTATTGATTTCTTGTAATGTGTTGATGAATATGACCTGCTAGGTGATGTGGCCTGCTTACACAGGCTGACAGGTGAATGTGGACTATCATGGCAGCTGCAGGTATGCATCATATCATGTGTAGGTCGTTTGAGACTGGTAGGGTAGGCCCAGATGATGGGAGATAGTGGAAGCATGGCTCAGTAGTGCAAGTGAGGACTGTTGATCTGGGGTAGTCTGACAGTAGGAAAACTAGATTTGTATACAAAATTGTCAAAAAAAATTCCTTGAATATTTGTGTATCAGGATGATAGAAGATACCTTTCATGACTGGTTTGAATGATTATATAAAAATTGGGTTTCTTCATTGTGTTTATATGGAGTTGTTGGTATTTACATGCATATTTGTAGATCATACAAGTTTATTCTAGATGAAGCAGTGTTTTGACCATAAGATTTTTGTTCTAATTTCAGTTGCCCTCAAAGATTGTCTTTGACAGTTGTTTACAAATTCAACCCATCTTTTCAATCTTTATAGCATTTGATGTTGGAAAGCAAGTTTTTACTCAATTAATATTTTGTTGACAATATGTACCTCAATAAAGGGGAGTTAAGTAGATAGACATGTGGTTGGATGTTTCAAGTGTCTGCAGAATGTGGGTTATGTAGACACTTGCAGACAAGTCACATTTTGTTTGTGGAACATGCCCTAGAACAAATAGTTTCCTCTGTCTGGCTTAAATTCAATTTGCAGTGTTGTCACTTGCATTGTTCACATCCAATCACATCCAGGCTATTTTCTCTCCCATCATTCCAAAGGTCAAACTAGTAATTGTTTCCACCTTAGACCAGAATGATATTTTGCATAATTTGATACAGTTTTTGTTACAAGTAACCATTGGTAGGTTCACACCTGTAGCTGACCTTTGAACTCTGACCCTGGTGACCAGGAAGTAAGGTAATACACTTATACAGTTAGGATTGGGATGATCTACAACATTATGATATAATACTTCCTTGTGTGGGCATACTGGATGATGAAAATGGACAAGAACTGAAACAAGTGCATCTGAAATAATTGTTATGTTGCTTTGTTAAGGACAATACTATATTCAATGCAACAAAATTTGTCACCCAGTAGAGAAACAGTTCAACAATTTTAACTTTAATGTTCATTATGATTAATTCCTCTTATATAATTTTAGAGCTACCCGATATAAGTTATGAAAGACAAGAGATAAATGGATTTTAGAACTGTTATTGATGTTTAAAACCAACTAGAACCTCTTTGTAATAAAGAAAGGACTTGTACAGTATTGGGTTTTTAAATTATTATCTGATTATTCAGCTTTTAGATAATAGGTGTGTTATAATGATTATTCTTAAAAGTGACAATTCAATTTTCACAAATTTGATGAAATTAAGTAAGGCGTTGAAATAAAGAAATTGTAACAAAGAAAATGTCAAAGTAATCACTACAAACAAACTATTAATCATTATTTTTCACCCTTATGTATTGACCCAAAAACCCAAAGGACTGTTTGAAAAACAGCAAATGTGTTCACACTAACACAACAAATATGTCTTAGGAAGAATTTGCTGCTTGTAAATTATGTGGAGACAGTTAATCCATGAGTGTTGACAGAGGCATGAGATTGTGGATAAGGTCAACAGACACACAGACTGCCAGTTTGCATGCTGCTGTTATTGGGCTGTTTGTGGATTACTTGGTAGCAGGGGGTGTCTTGACAAAGCTGGGTCAACACAGAACCTGGTAATGTTGGGTCTTATCGTAATCAGCTACATTCAGATACACTCTTCTTTTCTGTTTGACATACATCAACAGGTTTGGCAATAGAACTTTTAATAATTACAGAGTTGTTCTGTTGGGGTCTTTTGATTTTCAGATTACATTTAATGACTGGTAGGGGTTTATGAATTTTGTCATTTGGCAAGAAGTTGTCTTGTGATGTTTATACTTTAAAGGTTGTTTTCTTTATTTTGGACATTTTCCTTTCTTTCTCAATACTCTGAGTCACCTCACCTGTTTGATTCAGGTCCATTCTGTTTTAAAACTGATCACTTTGCTGTTGTACTCGAATGAAGATTTTTAAACTATTATGTCAAAATTACACTTTTGGTTTTGTTGAAACAACATGATCCTGTGATTTTATTGTTTTTGTTGTTAAATTTTACTCTTTATTGTGTTAATATGTCATTGACATGTACCTGTTTCCTTTCAGCATTAGCATGAAATCAGTTGAGAGTGTGACAACATCAGTGACGGGCGGTCTAACAGAGCGGGAGTTGAACAGCTCACAGAACGAGTTTGAGGAAATTATTGACCTGTCGGTCACTAACAGCAACAAGAACATCCAGCGCAACTGTGAGACAAGGGGAGAGAACTCTGAGGACCTTCTGAACTTCAACAACCTGGAGGGAGCCGGAGAGGACACCAACAGAACTCCACTGATAGCGTTCGAAGAGAACTCCACCACCAGACAAGATGTCCCAGGTATACACGCACATACAGTCAAGTTGGTGGAAATACTTAGAATACATTGTTTTTGATCCAGGATTCAATTTATATGTATATGAAGCATCTGAGTGAAATCCACAGTTATTAATGTCAAAGGAAATGAAATAATTATATAATTTTATTTCAACAAGATTTTAGTTCATGCCAAAATCAATATAATTTCCACTATTAATATTTCAATTCCACATTCCCCCCTACGAATGAATTCTTTTCAAAAATTATCCGTAAGTTTCAGGAAGTGCTGTTCACCTGTGATTGTATAAAGTTTTCAAGGCACATTTTAACCATCAGATACAAAGGTTTGTTTGCCATAGTCATAGGCACCAGACACTAATCATACATGTAAGTAAGTATACCTTTAGAGGTTGGTACCTGTGGCGACGGTGAGAGTTTATAAGTTTATGGATCCCTTGAGAGTATTATTGATGTTTCTCAATCTTGAATGTTTTTGTTTCAGATCTCCTGTCATGATCATGACAACTCTGTTCAAGAGGCATCAACTGTGGAGGCAGGCGACCACTCTCACAGCCAATCAGAATTAGAGCTGTCTGTGTCGGGGTCGACCCCTCCTGCTACACCATTGTCCACTGACAACACCAATTTGACCTTTATAGGCGCTGATCATGTGACCAGCCCCCAATCGCCTGGGGACGGTCCGTCGCTTTCTGTAAACTTGGCTGACACAGACAATGATAGCCATGTGGACCAGTTATGGCAGCAAACAGAACAACTTATGATTCAGAAGCATGACAATGTGCTTAAAGTGCTAGAGGATTATGGGATTGGCGAAGGGGAAGATGGGGCTAGGACAGAAAGCCAAATTTGGCAGGCCTTGGAAAGCGGGGCCAGTTATAAACTTGATCTGGTGTAGTCTCGATAAGCAATGCAGCCACAAGCAGACATCAGTGTTGCTTTAATTTATTTTTTTGAGAACTTATTTTGTTTCTTTATTGTTGCCAAATAATGTCTCATATCAACACTATTATTATTTGATCTCCAGAAATATATTATTCATTGTTATTTTGGTTTATTTACCAAGGTGCTAGTGACGATTTTTGTTGACCTCTTTTCTCTAGAAATGGAGAGATTTTTCTATAAAGTATATTTTTGGACACTGAGACATGGCCAGGGATTTTCTTGACTGCTTGTTTCTGCATTGCTTACAGAGTCACCAATCTGTACATACTTTATTCTGTACAAATGTACATAACTCCTGTCTTGAGATGTTACTCTTATTTCTGTGCCATGAATGCTGTACATAATAATGGAACATGGAGTATTGATGAATATTACAATGGTACATTAATTAAAGTCTTGGATTCTCCTTCATTGTACTTCACTCTCGGTAATTTGAAACAATTAGACTATTTAGAACCCTTTATCAACTTCCATTGTTTATATTTGCTCAAATGTGTATTTCTTTGATCAGCTTACCAATGAAGGCATGTGTTGAGTAATGTGCAATATCATTAATTCCAACTGTGTACTTTTGACACAGATCTGTACATACTGTCAATAATTGCAGAATCTGAAGATGTTGTGAAAGTATTAAATTGATGCAGGTACATAAATCTTCCCGGATAAAATTTGAAACTGTTTGCTGCCATAACTTCCCTGGGGTGAGAAACCAACATAACCTTGTTTTACGCTTACATTCGCGGATATGAACATGTTGTTTTCATGAGGCACTTCGAAGCAAGTGCTTGTTAACTTGGAACTGGTTAGAGGCTTTGTCAAGTGACGGGACCGCGAGGACGAAGCTTTCATTGTGTCTTGCGTTTTGTGATACCAATGTCCAAGCAACTTCATAATTTGGATTGCCATGTTGGTGTAGAGCTTCTTGGCAAGGTTGTTTACTATTCATCTCACTTGCTGTCAGTGACCTCGGTTGATCAGTTGTGTTGTGCTCTAGTCTGGTTTAAGTTTACCAAATAGTCTACAAACATGCATATTTGTGTCAAATGATATTCCATGAGGTCCACGCCACTGGTTCCTGCAAAACTGACATTATAACACGATGATGCTGTAATCGATCAACTGTTACACTGTTCAATACCTGGAAATATTTTTTTATTTTATAGTCTTGTAAAGGAAAATTTCCAAATACATGAAAATTATGTATTCCATTTGTTTTCAACTGTTTCTATTTTCATTTGATTACCATATGCTTTCACTGCTGCATTTATGACTCTTTGTATTGATAGCCATGTTCAGTTATGTTAGCTAAGTAAGGCTAGCCCTGAACATGAATTGATCACAAATGATTCATCAATGTCAGTAGCATCTTCAGTTCCATGTTAGACATTCCTAGCTACTTTACAAATAATGCTGACATTTCTTGTTGAACGTCAAGATCAAAATTCAAATCTGTTTCTAAAAAGCATTTTGAAATATTCCAGATAAATACAACTGACTCATCAGTAACAACCTAATAAATTTTCTGTGAATATTTGATAATGGTAAACAGATGCATTGTCTAAAAAAAATCAAAAAAAGTCCCGACCTCAGAATTCTAATGGAAGGAAGGTTAGAAGCTAGTCTCAGGGAAAGATCAACGTTGCTGTAAGGTCACTTTTGTGGAACAGGATCAGTTGGTCGCAAGACTCATGGTGTAATTAATTGGTTAGTTAATAATTGACATTTGCAAACAATTTCCATGTTTGCACCTTAACATTTATTACTTTCATTTGGTTTGACTTGTAAAGACACAGAAATGTCCAGTTTGTGCATGCATTTATGTAAATACTGTTTTAATATTATTTTAACACCAGCCTGTCCTGGGTAACTTAAGGCTATTGTACAGACTGACTAATGAATGTAATCACTGGTTTAGCATTGCAAGCAACAAATATGTGATATATATAGACGTGCTGTAAGTATTTATCGTATATTATCATGCAGCACCATCACAGCGTATACCCTATCTTCAAGTGAAGACTTTCAATCTTAACTGTTTGTGATATCCCATTCATCTCAGTGAGTTATAAGAATGCTATATGAAGTTTATTCTAACAAGTTCCAGATTTATGTCTATTGAAAAGATTTGAAATGGTGAATGTATAGGTAAAGGTAGATATTGAAACATGAACAAATGACATCAAAGAAACGTCTTTACTTTCCAAAATCATAAATGAATTGTGGAAGAAAAATTTTTTTTTCCAAAAATAACTTCTATTGCATAGATATGGACATATTTTTTACTTGTTAAATTTTTTAGACATTTATTTGTATTATGGCCTTGGGTCTTGATTATAATCTTTGTTATGTAACCAAATTATACCTAACTTTAATACTCAGAAAGTTCTAATCATTTCAGTGTAGAACTTACCAATACCAACATCATAGATAATAGATTTAATATATTTTAAGAGAGAATTTCAGTCTCAATGTTATAACTTCATGAAGAATCAATTGCGAAAGATTAGTTCACACATACAAAAGGGATTATTGGTCAGGTTTCAGGCATTTTGAGCATTGTGTTTTTATAATTATGACAGCCCAGTTATTAATTTATTACTTTGTTATACAATACTTTAATGCGTAACCGAATGCATTTTGATTGGTTCTGAATTTCTAAGGTTGAAAGATTTTACTGCATGTTGAATGAATGATAGACATTTCTACTTTCTTACAGATAACCAACAAATATATAATGTGGGAGGCTATTTACTTTTCGCCCTCATTCATTTCGTTGGTGTAAATAGCTACTGGCAAGGTGATTTCTCCATGTCAATCAACCATATTTGTTCTGATCAGCTTCAACAGGCACTATAAGACTTTTGGTCATATACATCATTGCATAGCATAATTTCAAAAAATATATACAAAGAAAAAATATACATAGATAAAAAGAACTTTAAGTGCTTGGAAATATAAGTGTACACCTTTTAAAAAGGATTCAGATATTGATGTGGTTGGTTTTGCATTGACAATGGAAATTGTTGAGAGTTGAATATGGTAAGAAATGTGTAATGCCTGATGTGATTTTTCTGCCATTTTGTACGTGTTGTGATACCTACCTGTTGACGACACGGCTTATTTCTACAAGAGGAGTGTATGTATGTAATTGACGTGTAAGTAAGTGTACCGCTCCCCCGCTCCCAGTGTAACGAGTATCTGTATGTGTGTAAGTATGTACCTACATGTACGGCTATTTCGTCTCACTTCTACTACTTATTATGTTGCCAGCAACGCGTGTACAGTGTTGTGCGAAATGGTTATTGTATAGGTAGCAGTGAACTTCACACAGTTAATGTATTTCAGTTGATATCTCGGAAGAGTACTAAAACATGCTTGCCGGTCTGAAGATTTTACTGCAATAAACCTGTCGTAAATTATGTAATGTTTTCTTTTCTTTTAATGTGCTTGGTTTTCTATTCTAAAGACCAGACCCAAGATTAACCTACAAATGCATTTTGGCATTTTGATATTATTTACAAACAGTCCTGTCGAGGTATTTTTTTTGGAAACAAAATTCAAGAGTACCTGTTTATACATATATTTAATTATTTTTAAAAAAATCAAATGTGTTAGTGAGAGTAACACTTTACTTGTTCAAGATTTAACAGTTTCACAAGGAATAGAATGCATGACTGTCCTCTTGAATTTCCTTTCCACAAAAAATACCCCGATAGGACTGTCCTGGTGAAACGCTTTCAACATACATGTCCTATTGATGTTTTGAATACTCTTTATTTGTCGTTCAAAGAACAAAAGACTAACAACAACGTCACTTGCTGTTAAACATCAACTAACCACGACTTTACTACTTCTCGATTTTCGTTCAAAGATATTTCAAAAAAATTTAAACTGAGCTTGATTTTTGTTAATTTGTCCAATAAACACCTTTAATTAGCCTTTCATTGAGACAGCGTAATTATCGGCTGTGAAAACCCCACCTGGGTCAGGGGCCATAAAACTCGCGCGTGTGTGACGTAATAAACAGACTACACAGATTAACGTATCATTATTTGAACTGAAATACTGCCTAAATAATTGTTTAATTATCCCCCGCAACAACGAAGTTGCGGGGGGTATTAAAATGGGTACCGTCCGTCCGTCCGTCTGTCCGTTACACTTTGTGTCCGGCTCATAACTTTCTAACTAATCAACCATTTCAATTCAAATTCGTCATGGACATGAAGAAACATGTAATAATGTGTCATGAGGAACAATTTTCTGAAAATCTACATAAAATATTAGGATTTTGGAGAAAAAGTGGTAAATTTTGTAAGAAGTCTGTTACAAGTCCCGTCCGGTTCACAACTTCTAAACTAATCATCACATATTGATTAAAATTGATATGAAGATACATAATCATCTGAAGGTGTGTCATGAAGAACAATTTTGAAAATATTTTTATAAAATTTTGCCTTATTGGCAAAAAATGAGGACTCTGTTGGAAAACTGTTACAAGTCCTGTCCGGCTCATAACTTCTAAACTAATCATCACATATTGATCAAATTTGATATGGAGATACATAATCATATGAAGGTGTGTCATGAAGAATAATTATGAAAATATTTTTATAAAATTTTGCCTTTTTTGGCAAAAAATGAGGACTCTATTGGAAAACTGTTACAAGTCCTGTCCGGCTCATAACTTCTAAACTAATCATCACATATTGATCAAATTTGATATGGAGATACATAATCATCGGAAGGTGTGTCATGAAGAACAATTTTGAAAATATTTTTATAAAATTTTGCCTTTTTTGGCAAAAAATGAGGACTATTGGAAAACTGTTACAAGTCCTGTCTATCTCACAACTAAACTAATCATCACATTTTGATCAAATTTGTTATTTGTTATCATATGTTGGTATGTCATGAAGAACAATTTTGAAAATATGTTTGTTTAAATATGATCAAATTGATCTTGCAGATCCAAATACATAATACATAAATTCATTTATTGATTTTAATTTTGTCAGTTAAGTCGAATTATGCCCAACAGTGTACATAAAGTTGGTATGATTCAGTTTTTTTATTAGAACAGTTTCTTTCATATCCTGGATTATGTTTGTTAATTGGTGTGACAAAAATTAATCGGCAATATGATAAGGAAAACCTATACATATTGTGCAATTTGCGGGGGATATAGCTCGACCATGTCAGCTGCTTGTTACCATTGATGTGGATATCTTTTTTACACCAAATGCTTATTAGTGTTACATCGTAAAATGATTTATCTAACTGGGTGGAAAACAAATTCTGAAAATCGTTTATTGTTGGGTTTTTTTCTGTGGTATTGTTATGATAGATTATAGATATAACGAGACTACTTCTGCTTATGACGTCACAAAAAGGGGGTGTAACCAGTGACGGGCAGTCATGCATTCACTGGTTTGTGGCCAGATAGATCTAAGCGGTCCATCATAAGTGGCATTCAAAAACGGCTTTCATTACCAAACTGAATATATTTGAGTAGAGACCGTTGGCGCACTATACACTATTGTAATCAGACTTTAATATAATTAAAAGAAAATAGTGAAATATGTTTGTGGTTATATGAACTTTAACAAAAAGTCCTATAAGATCCTTACTTCGCCCGCCACTAATGGCTAAAATATCGCACAAACTTCTTATCATTTTACATAACCATAGATCATTCAGCAAGATCCTGTAATGTATCCTGTTCACCCGGAAGTCTACCATTATCAAGGCATCATTGGTAACTGTAAGGTCTCTCCCATTAAAAAATTAAAAGATACTCTTTAACCAACCTCAGGTCTAAAACAACACCACACAAACTTGGCAATTTCATATACACAGAGAACAGATAAAGCAACTTTGAAATTAAAATGTGAAGAAGAAAAGTGTAAGAGTTAATCGAAGAAATGCAAATCATATGGATTTACAACTTCTTTGTTGGATAGAGATATGACGTTTCTGTGTATATATACAAACACCGTTGTTATAAGAAAAATGTCATTAAAACTGTTGAAAGAGTCTCTCTGAGTAGACGGGGGGTCAAGTCAAAGTCAAAGAGTCTTTATTGTACTTGAAGCCTCTGGCCCATAAACAGTTTAAAGTACATACATGTATACAATATTGTATATATAATATAAACAATTTCGGATTTGTATCATGAGTACAACGATAACCAGATTCATATTATTATTAACAATCGTTTTGCTCTATACACTATAAGTTGTTTGCTTCTCACGAGGGTAATACGGTCTGATGTACCATCTTTGTAGAAATGTTGCCCGAGCCGCAAGGCGAGGGCCGACATTTCTACAAAGATGGTACATCAGACCGTATTACCCGAGGGAGAGGCATACAACGAATTTATCTTACCGTCATGTCAGAAAAAAATATATTTATTTCTTTTTGATTGCCGTTTACGGATGAACCATCACCGCTTGAACGACCTTGACCCCTAATGTAAACAAAATGGCGTCATCCAACCCGACTGAAATGTTATGAATCGAGTAACGTAAAACTACTAGCCTAAACATGCTTAAGAACTATTTGATTGTAATTCTATGGTATGTGCAAGTAATGCAAAGAGGAATTTGTTTCCAAATAAAACATAGAATGATGGGAGAACAGATCTATAATTAATAATCACGAAAACAGCTAATCGAACTTATGTAAACTCTGCACACCGCGTGCGTCATTTGGTAACGTCATGTTAATGCTATGCGACACCTATTCTCGGAGAAGAGCTGTTGCTATGGCAGCGGGGTACATGAAATTTGTACACCGTGAGAGGTGAGTGTCACGGGATACATAAGATAAAACGAGTCGATCGTCAGCCAATCAAAAATGAGTATTTTACTGTAAGGTAAGATAAAAGATTCTGGCAAATAATCTTAATTTTCATCTAAGAATTAGTATCTAAGTAGTTCTGTCTTAATTCCGTACCATGCTTTATAAACAATGACAACTTATAAATAACATCGTCCTCCTTTGATGTCAAAATAGAGATAAATCCTGTTGCACTCGTTTTTCGAAGGAAGCGTTCAGGTATATATTTAGTTCTTAGTTCAATATTAGTTTAAGTAACCCAAGTCTGTACTTAATGTATTATCAGTATAACTTTCTAAGATAACTATTTGTCAGAGCTATATGCGATACCCATGTTGTCTTACCGATATTATCTAAGTGAAACATCATCTTGTAAGCTATTTTCGGAAGTCGATGTTCAGCCATACGGAGAATCTTAAACCAATATTTTAAACATCTTATCTGTGAGTTGATATAAAGTGGATATCTTCCACATTCTCCATAAATCATACAATTAGGTGTAGATATTCCAACACATAAGAACTTTTTACATGCTAGAAAGTGAATTCTTTCTAAACATTCATATCTTTGATAACCCCACACAGATCCATATTATAGAATAGGTTGTTTTTTGACTATCAAACAGTTTAAAAAATACATGTGGTGTCAGAACTCCAAGTTTATGTGATACAGACATGATATTGAGCAATGCTCCTTTTCAACACAGTGCTAAGTCCAATACACACCTGTCCATGTTTAAGCTTGAATTGAACGTTATACCATGATATTCATAACCGTACACTACATTCACTTCGTTTTCCATTGAAATACCATTTATCCTTGTGGTGGCACGTGGTCCTGTGCAATGCTCAGTCGACCGCTATCAGAGTAGTTCAGCAACAACGGGCGCAGCTCGCTGGATGGGTTGGTAACCCGTTGCTGGATAATCTGAGAGTTTGAAGGGTTGATTCCCTGCCCCACACTGAGACATGAGTTGAAAAACTTGTGGTGTCACCCTGGGTAAGTGACTTAGTTCGAAGCGTGCCTCTGTTCACCCAGCAGTAATTGGGTACCTGGTATGATACGATGGTAGTCTGAATTTGAACCTCGAGCGCCTGACAGGCGACCGGTTGTATTCTCCTTAGGGAGTGTTCTGTACTCGTTGACCAGGGGTAATATGTCACTCAGCGCTTTGAGCATGCAATGTGCATGGATATATGCGCTATATAAATGGACTATTATTATTATTATTATTACTTAAAGGACCCCCCTTCCGAAATACAATAATTTCTGTCTTCTCTAAATTTACCGATAATTTCCATTCTTCGGTATATAAATCAAATATATTTAGCTGATTTTGTAAACCAATGACAGTGTCTGACAGTAAAATAACATCACCTGCAAAAAGAAGCATTAGAATTTCAATTATGGCAGGATACAATTGTATCCCAAGTTTACCGTTGCTAGCAATTTCACCATATAACTCACTAGTAAAGAAGGAGAATAACAAAGGACTTAATATGCATCCCTGACGTTAACGAGATGAACAATCGAAAAAGTCAGTAACACCATATATACTCACTTCGTACACATGAGTTGACATTAGAATACATAGATATTAACATATTATACATCTTCCCTTGAAGTCCAGACTTTCTTAAACAGTACAATAATTTAAAACGATCAACAGTATAAAATGGTTTTTTTTAAATTATTAAAGGCTACATAAACCATATGTTTACGGCGTGATAAGCATTTCTGAATGACAGCATATAGGGTAAAGATATGATCATTGGTAGAATAGTTCTTTCTAAACCCTCCTTGAACTTCTGGAATTCTGTCTTTCATATTGGCCCAGTTTGTAAGTCTGTTGTTCAAAATAGAGGTAAAAACTTTCCCTAAAACACTCATTAATGATATCCCTCTGTAGTTGTCAGGGTTTCTGGGATTACCTTTCTTATGCACAGGGACTATTTCTGATAAAGACCAATTACTAGGAAATATCTTTCTGTCAAATAGTTTGTTGAAACATTTAAGAAGGAATGGCATAATTTCCAATTTGGAGCATTTGAGCATTTCTATTAACACTTGATCGGGACCAGTAGACATACCATTTTTCAACTTGTATATAGATGATTTAATTTCCTGTTCAGTAATTGGCGAATCAAGTTTAGTTGCATCAACGTCGTCATATTGATCAGAAAATGTTTCATAATCATTGTTCGGGTTTTGAGAATAAACATTGTCATTTGAAAAAACATCTTTAAAGTGTGATTTAACCATTCGGTTTTTGAAATAAGATTTTTCTTTTTTGAACTGTTTTGTAATAACCTTATTTGTTTCCAGAAGCTATTTTGGTTATTTATGCTTCTTTGTAGTTAATCTACTGATTTCTACTGGTTTCTCTGTTTACAAAAGGTTTTCCCAATAGTGACAGTACGGTGTGTTCTAAATCGTCTAAGTGCTCTACGCGTTTCCCGTTTAGCTTGTCTACATTCTGAATTCAATACTCTGCGATAAATAGATCGTGATTCATGTCTAACCGTCTTCGTTATGCAGTTAGCATATTCTAAACGTAACAAAATTATCAATTGCATATTCAACAGCATTGTCAATTTCATTAAATAGCGTTAGTTTTTTCTCTAAAATCCTGCTTTTAATCTTATATATGATGAGTCCGAGTTTGCATAAGCATCACTTGTACAGTTCATTTTGGGAAATTTACAAATCAGTTCTAAAGGAAAATGATCTGAATCAAAGCGATCCCCAACATTAAAAGTATTAATGTACTGAGAAAGGGGTCATATGTACAATAAACTTTATCAATAGAGTCATCTGATTGAGAAGTATCGACTGTTTCAGGAAAGTATAAAATAAGGCAATAATGACAAAAAATAGTGACAACGGGAAGGTTTAAGAAGTCGCGATTATGATAAAAAAACACACCGGACAATGGCAACCAGTCAAACGCAATTTGCAAAGCAGTCAGAATGAGAGTACACGAGACGATGATGTATGACGGGTTATATATATATATATATTCATGGAAATTGGAAGTATGAGTTTGGCTTCCGCGAAGACATTAAATATTATTGTCATTTGGTGAATGAAAATGTGAGATGTATTGAATTTCAATAATAAATTTTGACATTTACATTTCGTATCAAAGCTAATTATGGCCAGCCTGAACGTAAATGTACATACACGAAATGCCATCCGGGTGCTGGAGTGTACATATTAACACTAAATTAAGATTTGATAGCAATATATTTACACATAAATTTATCATTTGATTAAAAGGCAACTAGCATTAATCTGGTACCAATATGATAAGTATTAATTCCTTTTATGGCGTTGCGTGTATGTACATTTCCGTTAGCTCGCGCCTAGTATTTTTAAAGAAAGTTTGCTCAAGAGAAAATAAACGTTCAGAAAAATACACATAGTGTGTATGAACCATAATTATTTATGATGATCAGCTTTGTGAAACTACATGCACATCTCCGTTATAACGTGACACAAGCATTGTGCCATTACATATATTTCATTGTTTTAGTTCATGAGGGCGGCGCGACAGGATTTAGATTAGTGGCACCCAAGAACCTATTTTCGTCTTCTCCAGAAGCACAATACCTTGTGTATACCCCTTTGTTGATTTGGATTGTAATTTTATGGATTTGGTCATCATGATGAAGACGACAAGGAGATTTATTGATGACCAACTTCTTTATTTTAGTAGCTACTTGATCATCCATACAATCCCTTGTCATCTTGATATTTCCAACTTCTAAAATGCCCCTCAAACAACTTTTGGTTATCCCGTTACTCTTCATATGGTGACCCTCTGTCAATTTGTTTAAATTTACACTTTAAATAGCCTGATGATCTACAGCGCCATTGGCTTTATTAAGTTTTAAAAAACGACTCGCCTTCAATAAAAAGTGGTCAGTGTTGTATTGTAAAATCAAATTCAATTTACGAAATTATTTCCTAGTTATAAAAAATCTACAATGAAAGTCTGTTCATTCACCAAAAGCTGACTATTGCAAGGGGTAAGATTTCGTTGGAACAGAGCTCTTATTTGTTTGGGTTTTGTGTGTATTTGTTGTGTATTTTCATGTCAGTAGTATTAATGTCCTGTCCCCCCTTCATCTCGTACCACAGATATTATATCAGAGGTGCGGGCTCCGCCTTCTATTTGCACAGGCACCGTTTCACACCTTTAGAGGCTGCAGCATTCATACCAGTCAACTACAAAAAATATATCACTTTATCAGAGAGGCAAAGGAAATTATGGCATTACTTGATATGGTTTATTTTTATGAAATGATTCTTGCATGTGTTTGTTTTTTCCATCAGCTTGTTAATGCTACTACCGCCTCTCTGCTCACGACGTCACGTTGGTGCGTTTTCAATCTACTACGGAGCTCATTAGTCCACCACGGCAAACCAGCTGGTTTTCAAATATAAGCCTTTTAGGTTTTAGTTTTTAATTATTGTTTTTATGACATTGCTGTTTTAATTCCTCTCTTCTTTCACAAATGCATTATAAAGGCAATCAGCCTATTCAATGCTTTACTAAGATCAAAAGATGTACATTAGCATCTTTATACAACGTACAATTCAATATATACATGAAATTACATGGGATACCAATTTGTGTTCTTTTTAACAAGACAATTCTTCAAAAGATCCACAAATAAAAACACACTGTATATTAGTTCTGACTCTGAGTTGTCAGTCGGCATTTCTTCCAAGTGCTCATGAAGACCCTTAGTCTTGCCATAAAGAAATATTTTACATTTGTACAAAAACTCAAAATATAATTACTCTTTAGAAGAATGGCATCTATAAGAAATTATGTCAAGACATTTTGATTCGGAGGCAGAAAATCTGCAATTAATTCAACCCAAGTGTTTTATTCTGATTCCGAGAAAGGATTTTGACACGCGACGTGGCGGTTTCTTCAAACAAATAATACAATTTGTTTTAAGCAGATTTTGGAAGATAAGCTTACGATTTTGAAAATTGCAACATTAAGCCTATGTAAGTTAAAACAACTTTATAGTTCCAAATCTTTTTTTCAGACAATCTGTCTGACGGCTCGTGCGAGGTCAAAGGTTACGATAATCCAATTAGCTAATTAGTACCTAGCTAGCTTAATGCAACAACAACAATCTGCTAAGCTTCTATATTTTATATTGAATTTGTTAACAGCCGAAACTTTCAAGATATGCTGCTATGTAGAATAGATTTTGTTTGTTAAAACGCACAATTTTTAAATGTTTTCTAATAAGTATTTTCAAAAGAAAACGATGAAATTGTCGATTGACAGTCTTCAATCTTTTTCTCAACTTGTGCTTTCAAAACTGAGTAAAGAAATTCAATGAAGCTAACAATTGATGTTAAAAATTACTAATATCCGAAATAAAACAAATCATACAATCTCTTCAGTTTTGAGTATCAATTCAATAACTGATCTAGTTAAATCAAATACCCGAGAACAAAAACGGGATTTAAACAGTAAACAAAAATTAGAAAAACAATCAAGATTTAAAATTTTAAAATATGAAAAGTGAAGATTAATAAAAGTTGAAATTCTAAGAAAATATTAAACAGAGCGCACTCACAATAGTGAAGGTAAGGGTATCCTGATTAACGCTGTGATCAATTGTGAACACCTGAACACCTGAATAACACGGACAGGTAAGGGGAGCCAGGTAAACACAATGCATCACGCGCACTCCGGGGGGTGTCACTACCTGGAAGACATGACGTCAACAATGGGGGAATTTACAGAAACATTCTGTGCAGTAAATGTGTTCTTCTAGAAGGCCGATATGCGATAGTTGGTTGTCTGTTCGTCTTGTAACGCTGGCAAGCAGGCGGGGGGAACGGCGCGTGCAGTTCGCGCATCTCGTGTCAGAAATGGGGACGCTGGTTTTAAATGAGATGTTTAGGGGTTCCAAGCACGACCAACAGTCAGATGATATCCAGAACAGTTGATCAGAGGGAAATATTACGTTTGAGGAGGACCAACACGCGACCAAAATCCCCATTTCCTCATTTGTGAACGCATGTCGAATATTTCAATGAGAAACCATTAAAAGTACAGCATATTGTATATGCTTATCAGACACTACGATTGACTCCTCTAAAAAAAATTTTTTAATTTACATGATTATTGTCTATATGGGTCTATTTGTGTAGGTATAAACCATCTTATTTAAGCTTTGAATACCCGTTGCTTATATGCATTTACAAAGGTTGATTGTTACACCTCGCTAGTTGGTATTATTTTAAAGAATAGTCAAAATGGTATATATAAAAATTAATGAAATGGAATGAAAAATGGAACATGACAGTGATCCCGTGTTTAAAACGAATTGCATATAACGTGACTACTTTAAAACATTTAATGTGAATAATGAACGATTAATGAATGAATATACCCATTTCGTAAAAATGTATTATTGTTCTGAAATGAAAGTAAAATGATGTTAAAAAACTTTAAACGAATATTAGAAGAAATGACGTCTTTGTCATACTCAAATGAACGACAAGGCTATTATGTTACAATTTAACTAATTTCCAGTTCTTACTCAGTACCCAAAATCTATCCGGAGACTTGGAGAGACTTGCAGTGACAAGAGTAGTTACGTTAAAATTCACTTTGTTGGTTTAATTTCAATTCTTTACAATGAGAGTTTTTACAATTCAATGCGATAAATTGAATTAACCAAAACATACACGAGTTTTGTTACTCCTCTGCCCTGAAATGCATCTCTCATTCAATAGAAAATGCGTCACAAAGCCGTTCAGACTGAGTCTGAAGTATCAGAATCATTATAACTACATTTTTTATAACGATCATCAAGTTCTTCGGAATTGCCGAATAAAACGGCGACTATGCATTTGGAAATGAAAACACTATAAATTTTCACAATTTACGCAATAGTTATGATCCAAGTTATAAGGACACGAAACATGGCGGTTTCTTCAAAGATTGATTACAATTTGTTAAATGCAGACATGGAATCATAATCCACCGATTTTGTATTAAAAGTATCAGTTTACCGGACTTAATCCCAAGTCTAAAACCAAATACCTAGACGGTCTGTCTGGCCGAATTTCCGGTAATCCAATTTGTTAATTAGTATTAGCAGAGGGAAGACACTCTTTATTGGTATACAACGTTTCAATTCTATTTTTAATATCGAGAAAGTGTATATTGGCAGATTTTTTAAGGATAAGGCCATTATAAAGTCAATTCTTCAGAGAACCAATCGCTCTGATATATCATGATGTTCTTTAGTTTTTGCTAAACGTTAGCGAATATCGTGGCAAGAGAATAAGTTTAAGGTCCTTATCAAATACCCTACATTTGGTATTGAATGTTATACCAACCTTTTTCTCATATATTTCTCATAACCCTATATGGTCGGCCCTAAACTATGTTTTTTTTTGTTTGTATATACGTCTGTACTTTTAAAGAGGTGAGACTTAAATAAAATATCTGTCTGTCTGTATGTAACATGGGCAGATTTTTTAAGGATTAGGCCGTTATAAAGTCAATTCTTCAAGGAACCAATTGCTCTTATATATCATGATGTTCCTAAGTTATTGTGAATATAATTATTATAATATAATGGCAAGAGAAGACGTTTTCAAAAGTCGTTATCAAATACCCTACATTTGGCATTGAACGTTATACCAACCTTTTTCTCCGATATCGTCTCAAATATCTTACCTTGTAAAATTTGCCTTCGGTTGAAGTTTTCTTGGAAACCTCGTTGTCGAAAACTAATCATCGCCAATGCTGCTAATATTGCCAGATTGGAAGAAAACTCCTTGTTGCTAACTGTCGTCTGCTCCTTGTAGTCATTCGGAAAACATCGGAGCGTGCCGGAGGAATGCGAACATTTGCACGTGAAACGCGTGCAAAGGTCTGAGATAACCAAATAAGATAAAAAGATTGAACAGTAATTGTACATCTGTCATAAATTTGAAGTAATTTTTTAATTCTAATAATCGTTTTGGTTTCGGTGATTTTATAAACAGTTTTAAAAATAACTATCTATTATTACTTATGGTTATTTGATATACAAATGTTTAAAAATTGTTCTCTATAATGTTTTTAAAAATCATAATTTTATATTGTATATGAAGAGTACCATCATACGTTAATACTAAGACGGATACATTATTGTTATGTTAGAAAATGTTCAAATAGCCTCCGGGCGGGTGTGAGACACTTAACTAGCTTTGCAGACATATTACTACAAAACAAAATTATTTAAATGGGCAGTAGCATGTATTTTAGGGGGAATATAATGTTTCATAATGAAAGACGAGGTATTCAAACTAAATGAAGCAGTAATAAATCAAATATTCAATTTTAAGTTCAGCCATCCGATTTCATTTTCTTACGCAAAATGAATTATTTAAAGGTGTTCACACAAAAATGGCCGCCAATGTACTTTATTTGAAGCTTTATAATTGTTCTCTAACTCTATATGGATGATTGGATTGTATCTAAATAATACATTTAGCATTAACGTACAGTTTTCAGGGAAAGTTTCTAATTATTAAATCTTCAAAAAATACGTGTTACTGCCCCTTTAAGACGTATGTCCTTTTTATGAACCTAACGAATTTAAAACAATGTATCCATCCTCTCTATATCTTTTAACCTGTATTATCATCATCTTCTTCTTGTATTTTCCAAAAGCATAAAACAACACAAAAGCATTTGCATAAATAGTTTAAATACTTCGATCTCTGCTTTTGTAAAAACTATTCAATAATTTTCAGTATATGCATAATTATCTTTGCATTTTATAACAATAAATATATCTCGATTAAATCACAGCATTGAGAACATTAGAAATATATACAGTAGAAATAACATTGTACATTCCCTTTTCAGTTTGATATTCGTAATAATTAATTTTGCCCAAACAGAATGATGTAGAAAAGGGTTTTCTGAATTGTTTATTGCTTAATTGCTGTTTTTGTTAAGTGAAGCTTTTTCCATTTTGCTTTAGCATCTTTTGGCTAAAGGATTTCAATCTCGTCTTAATCACAAACAGTTAATTATGCATACATTATACACTTGAATTCGTTCATTTTCTTTAAACGAAATATTCACTTGTGTATGGTTGGTTTAACGTGTATAACATGGTAACATTATGGGATTATAATGAACAAGGAAATCATTAGTGAGATATATCTACAATGATGTAAATGACAGTAAATGAAGAGTAAATTAAGACCAAGGACGATTCTGTTGTCAGATTATAATTATCCACTAATTAGCTACAATATTGAAGCAGCTTTCTCGCTTCTGTTGATTGATGTCACATATTGGTGTTTTTATTTTTGTTAACGACATCCATCACAAAACATCTTCACACGAACTGTTTACGTTACGAAACTGACACGATGACCATCCATGCACGTGGCGAGCAATTAACATCATTAACTGTCAGCCTAAAACAATACATTGATTAAAAAAAGCGTGCCATATTTTCGTCCCCATTTTCAGCAGCGAGCTAAAAGTCTTAATCTTTAATCCTAAGTACCCTCATTTAACACTCATTGAAGCTAAAGGGCTTAATCGCTTCAATAATCCATAACCCTCCGGCGTCTGGATGGACAAATACTAAATGCTGTTCAAACATACGGACCTTCCACCGACCAATCAGAATGGAGGATTGACGTTCGCGACTATGGGATAAAAGTGGGAGGAGCTACTGCCAATATTTCCATTTATAAATTTATTTCTGTCACCTTCTAAATTGTACTTGTTTGATTACACACTCAATTAATAGGAACCTATTTCATTCAGCAAGAAAAAGCAGGAAACCTTTCAAAACGTAAGTAATTTAGTTATTGATAATGTTTAGTAATTTCATTGAATCGACAGTGTACAAATGTAGTTTTTGCTCACAAATATTTTTTTCCATATTTCATACTTTGAACTTAAGAAATTGATATTCACAACTAAATTTCAACAAATAAATTTCGAATTTTAAGCAGGACCGACCCAGATTCTTCATAGTTCAGTATTTTAGTTAAGCAAGATTTACTACCGACAAATATAGGGAATTTAGTTTTATTTCAACTTCTACATCTTCGACTCTTTGCTATTGTAATCGGTGAATTTCCCTAGTTTGCGATATATACCACTGTGTTTGAAAGAAATGCAAACAAAAAATCTCCAAATGGAATGAATATTTTGGAGAGCTGCGATTAAAGTGGACATGTTGGTTTTAATATCAAGTTACTATCTAAAAAAATAGATTGGAAAACGTTACAGAAATTTAATTTTTCTTATTAAGTAATTTTTAATTAAACGGAGATGCATCTTACCAGTTTTTCCTCACTTTTCTCACTCACAAATTCAAATGCAAGATAATATGAACATCAAATACTAGCAACATGGTTTTTAACAGAAACATCATAGAATGGATAGGGAATTTTTCTCAAATAAAAAATAACTGTTAAGTAATAATCTTGGGACGTACATGCTAAATTTCAGGAACGAGTGTTAGAACTTGTTCTTTGAATTTTTATTGTACCTGTTTTATCCTTGTATACAACTTATTCATAATTATTCGTTCTTAGGGTTGCCAATATAGTTAGGTAAGAAAATCTATGTTTGAATTTGTTTTTAACAGTGGAAAATAAATCATTCTTCGATTAATATGAAAATGTCTTTCTTGGTGATGTTTAAGATTTATCTGATGAAATGATTTACTATATCATTTTATTCTTGTAGATATTTATACATAATTTTACAATATCCCTATCTATGATATCATAGCAAAAACAATTCCCTAATCATAAAAATTACATTTCTATTTGATGCCCGTAATTTTTTTGAAAACAAATCCCTTTAATGAATATACAAGAAATGGGTAATCATTTATCATCTAGAATTCCGATTTTGTTGTTTTCAATTAAATATTTGTGACACGTAGGTGTTGATGAAAAATTAATGAAATCCTTCCGAAAACGTTATACAAAACGTTAACAATTGATGCACAATATATAACACATTTGGGTTTCAATTTGAGTGTTTTACCATTCTACAGATGGCATTTTAACCAAAGTATACCGCATGATAATACAACACACAAAATATACAAATATTTATTTGGATTGCATAGTTTGCTTTTATTCAAAGATAAATTCAGGAAGACAGACTTAAAATTAGATGAAACGCTTACTAACCCTTTTTTAAAATTAGCTGTTATTTTTCACCGAATGTAAAATGTGTAACTAGACCCGTCTAAAATAAGCATATCATTTACTGAATTAAAATACCAACAGAAAGTTCTTGATGTTCTATGAATATTTCTAATTTTCCATCTTTCGGCAAAATTTGCATATGCATCAATTTCACACTTCAGGGAACAAACGGAAAGACGCAATAATTCATCATTGAAAGTTAAACAAATTGTCCTGTTTCTTTTCTCAAACCTTTTATTTGTAAAATAGATTCTTGTTATTTGATTTAATTGTTTTCAAATATCGAAGACAATATCCGTTTACTTTCAAACAAACTAAGAAGAACATGAAAAGATAATTTCATTGACGTTTTCTTTCTTTTTTTCCCATTGAATTTTGGATATTTTAACAGCTCTCAAACAACCAATCTTTTTAGATTTTATAAACATCAGTTTTAAAAATATCCATCCAAGTTTCTTGCGAAACTTTATTACATTTTGTAAACGTACCCCAACATGATTATTATGTATATGTGTGGATTATAACCGTCTGTGTACCCTCTTCGAAATTTTAAACTTAAATTTAAACATATATATCTTACTGTGAAAAGCAATATAAATGAATTTAGCATGAGGAGTTGTGTTGATGGTGACATCTAAATAGATTTATGCACTAGAAGATTGAAATGTGGGCCATCTGGACGTCCAATATTTAACCAAAAATTCCCCATCATTTGCTAATCTACGTATACACTAATATAAAATAAATAAGTTACATATTGTACATTGTTCTAGATCTAATACCATGTAAGTTTGTATCAAACAACCAATATTAAGATTATTATTATCAGTTCTCTGTGAAAACCTGTGTTCATTTTTTTAACATACTTAAACAAATTCTTTTTATTCACAGAACCAATTCCCAACACGATGCAACGATTTACCAACTACATAGACCTCAACCCTATCAAGATGACGTCACCAACGTGCGAGGACCTGGGTATCCCTACAGAAGCCGAAGACATAGCTTACTCATTCTGTAGACGGGGTCTAATTAGACACAACGGGCTTCACATAGACGGAATCAGCTACGAGACAATCAAGAGCAGTCCATTTTCTCCAGTTTGTATGATTCCGGTCCCGAGTCACTTTACCATGGAGCCTGGCATGGAACCCTCGTTTATCCGAAAACGGAACGAAAGAGAGCGGGAACGTGTACGATGTGTGAATGATGGATATGAGAGGCTGAAGGAACATCTTCCTATAGAAAACAAGGACAGAAGAATCAGTAAAGTTGAGACACTCAGAGCGGCTATTGACTATATCAAACATCTACAGAACCTTCTGGAGGAGGGAGAGGAGGAGGAGGGGAATGATGGGAAGAGGAAAGCAAAGGAACCGGTGGAGAAATGTGAGGTTCCCGCTCGGAAACGGGTTAAGAAGGAACGACAAAATTAGTTTCATTGTAAATTTGGTAAAATTAAAAGTTGAAACTCTGGAAAATTATCGATGAAGAGACATAGAAAAGCGTGAAGCAACGATAAAGACTACTTGACGCTTTGGACAAAGATATGTGAACACATATTGACTTATGGTATGCTGGTTAAAGAGAAAGGATTTCAAAAGAAATAAGAATCTGATTGAAGCGATGTCCTGAAAAGGAGGAAAACAGCAAACCGGCTTGATAGCCATTTCAATAGGCGGAGGAAAACGATATTCGCCAATTTTCGTATTTGACTTCTATCGTGTTATAAAATATTGTGAACAACTGCATCGTGTAAGTGCTATTGCTAGAGACGATCCTCTTTGTGACACGAAAGCAAACCGACGATTGTTATGAAAACTTGACTTCAATGGTTTATATGCTATATATATGTATTGTATTGTTATGTGTGCAATAAATATGTTCACAATAAATGTCATTATTAGCTAAATTAGGTATTTTGATTTCTTCATTCACTTTATATAATTCTCCCTCTTTATTAAAGAAGTACTAAAATGATCAACCTCATCTTTAAAGAGTATCCAGTGACTGTGATGTAGCAATGATAAATTTCATAAGCAAATATTTGCATAATTTCAATCGATTTATGGCTACAAGTATCAACAAGAATTTAGTTTTTCATTAAAATGCAAAATACCACATTTTACGTCCCGACTTAACACGTTACAAAGTAGTGTACTTAGGCATTGACGATTCTTCATCATGCACAAGCTTCTTTCAATAAAACCAATTGCGCGCGATGTACACAGTGTTTTGTGCATACCTATACATTGAATATGTCACCTTTTTAACAAAGGTCTGGGTTAAGAAGTTGTGTTAAATAATGTCAAAGTCCGACTCACTTCCAACTATTAAACTGGACACATATTTTCTTCATAAACCAAAACCATTCAAATCAAAATATCCTGAAACTGACACCAAATGACAATAGAGACAAACTTGGTGTTAATTTGATCTCTGAAATAAATTAAACACCAAATTGAAAAATTAAAATAAAACCAGAAGGGGCTCAAATAGTTTGAATCATAATGCGGTTTCTATTTTATATTTATATAAAAATATATTATCACCGCTAAAATTTACCCGCTGTGGGTATATTGGGTGTTTAAAGGGGCAGTAGCACGTTTTTGATAATTTATTATTTCAAATTTTTCACTGATAATTGTACGTTAATGTTAAATGTATTATTTTGATAGTGTCAAAAATCTCATAACACAAACCAATTATCAATAGTCAGAGAACAAAGTATGAAGATTCACCTAAAATACATGGGCGGCCATTTTGTGTGAACACCATTAATTCATAGTGTGTAAGAAAAAGGAATCGCATGGCTAAACTTTACATTATATATTTTAATTATTACTGCTCCATTTAGTTCAAATACATTGTCTTTCAATTGGAACATTTTTTTCCATTTTTATGATATCACCTTATATTCCCCCTGAAAACGTTCTACTGCTCCTTTAAAATAATACAATGCCTATGTAGAATTGGATTAGATTTTAATTTGAAACAAAACTAAAGCCTTCAAGTTTCCGAATCAAAGTGAAAAGATTGCGAAGAACGTAGACAAGTTGTTTTGCCCTTATTTCATTAAAACAATATAATTCACCTTTGAAACAAAAATCAGGTAATATGGCATTGGATGATTTTTCATTTATCTCACATTTAGCAAGATGATGAGATATCTAAATGAGCAGATACTACCATGTAAAATAAAATCTTAATATTACATTCTTGTATGTTCTATACGATTTGAAAGCGGTTATAGAAAAGAATATAATTCGCAATTAAAGAATTAAAACTGTGTTTTTGGTAATTTATTTCGGCGTCCTTTCAAACAAATTATCGAAATGGGTAGAATAAATATAAATGCCAATACTATCTTTTGATACAAATTATATTGACAGAATATAATAAATCTCCTCTTTAACATGTATCCCTTTATTATGTACATTTTGCTATTTCTGTTTTAGTGTTGCTAATGGGACCGCCCAAGCTTCGCGGTCATACGTTTGTATTTCATCTATTTATCTTAATTTCTCCTTCCATAATATGCAAAGTCAATGCAGACCTGCATTTTCCCGATTGTATCGTCACAATGGAAAAACAGATTAACATGCAGTAATCACAAAGAAATCAAAAGTAAACTTTGTAAAATTTCAAAAGATTACAAAAGATTGGCATTATTCAGTGGCACTCTACACAAGGAGATGGAAACTATTATGAATCTAGAATTCAAGATCATATTTCCCTTCGAGTGCCCCCTCCAACTCGAGATTCGTTTGGGAACCTTTCACACGTCCTACGTTCAGCGTATCAACTTTTATCCCTGGCGCGTGAACTGGATTATGCCAACACGGGAAACAAGCACAAATCAACGTTTTAATGTCTTGCCTTCAAACAGTCTCTCTCAACAAGGTTAAACAGGTTCCAATTCTTATCAGAAACCTCTTAAAGTCCCCAAAACGTATTGACCAATCATTTTCATTTGGACACTGCGCGTGCAGTGCACGTGCATGTATGGCGAATTTGAACTCATGGGTCACGGTTCGATTGAGGATGGCCGCCATTGCGAAATTGGAACCACCTGTCATCTTAAGGCGAGTGTCTATATCATATTACGGGGGATAATCGATTAGTTGAGCCTGTGTCAATACTATTAGTGATAACAGCTTTCTGATCGTCTCCGCATCCACTTGGATGGGCTGTTGGCTCCAAACAACGCATGCATAATCTCTTGTCTTTACAGAATTTGATAAAAAATATATCGAAGCGTCAAATCGATTTTGCATCTGAATCTATTTCTATATAAGGCGCTAAAGCCATGTTCTCTTAAACTACAGATTTCAATAGAACCAAATTTTTTTTCAATTAGGTGATTATCTGAATCGGTTATTTTATAAAAATTCAATTCTCCCACAAAATCAATGACAACTTAGAACTATACAGATAATGTTTCATTGTTCAAGTTCTTTTTACTTTTGAGTGATTATTTAAAGTAATACAAAACCATCTTGTTGTGACAATAGCAAGAATGATAAAGTCGACACTGAAATATATGGCGATGAAAATTGATATTGAAAATATTAACTTGGGTGGTTGTTTCATTGATGTACTTTCCAAAGTAACTCTTGTACTAGTAGGACCCGACTTTTTCAGAAAGAAGCCGATGACACGTAATGAGAGAGGATATTATTATGTGCCATTGATGTAAATGTGACCATTATGTATCGTTTTCAAACACTGCAAAATAAAGTAACATGACGATTTCTTTAAAACACATTAACTTTTCTAAAACTTGCATATTATTGCAGAACGAAATAATGGTTACGAATACGAGCTACTGGATTTTTACATATAAAAAAACGATGATCGTTCATAAAGTCTATTCGTTTGTAAATTCTAGATCAGTCTCTTTGGTTTCGTTTTAACCAGTTACGTCATTTTATTCAGTAACATGATTAGTGGAGTTAGCGTAACGTTCGTACCCTGAGACAGGATGTTTTATTCATTATTACGTTATGTCATTTACAATCGTGTCTAACGTCTTTTGATAACTACTTGTTTGGATGATCAGCTTCAAGACATTCATCATAAATGGAATAGTCCTTCCGCTCACACAATTCATCGACACGGGCTTTCACGCGTTGATCATTGTTTCAAGTTAAAGTTTGGATACCAAGTGGTGTTATTCTTATAAAATATAGTAATAAGAACAGTATCGTTGAAGAAGAAGAAAAAAAAGAAGTTCATCTTGATTCTCAATTTTGTACCTGAAGGTGAAAAAGAACGTGAGAGCTTCTTTAAGATGTGACTTTCGAATACCTACTCTACCCATCTAAAGTTACTTTCACAATGTTTACGTTGCATTCACGGGGAAACAAGTGTGTTTTTAAAAGAAAGATATGGATAAAATCATATAATGAAAGACATGAAATCGATGGATAAAAACAAAGATAAAGTCCACACAACCACAATTTAAATAAATTTTGATCGAGAGTTCCATATTTGATAATATTGTCGATCATGACGGAATAAGAACCGATGATCTGATCTGATTTGAATTATAACCTCCTTTGCGTTGACTTTTGGCACGTTCCAATATTGTGTAAGCCAAATAATACATGAAGAAGGCCAGACTGAGCAAATGGTTACCAATGTAAGAGTAGCAGCTCTGGTGCATTTTTGAATTTTTGGGTTCCACTGATTAACCTTGTCACAGCGTTTATGACCGTTTGCAGTTTGAATACAAGGACTTGAAGAATGTTGCGCAAGATTATCAACACCTCAATTCAAAACCATTATTGTGTTAAGGCCATGTTAAATGACTTAAGTCTCCAGTCCAGTCCAGCTAGTGTACTTACAATTCCAGAACTAAACATTGTAAAATTGTGTTTTCTTTGTTAACATTGTTTCTTCTTTATGTATTTCTAGAACTTGGACCTGCAGATTTTACTAAGGGCCTGCAGATTTTATGAACTGCAGGCCCTGATGGCCAACTGGCAATTTTTTAAAATTCAAACACTGCGCAAGAGACTACTGTACAGCAATAGTCCAACCGAGACAATACCAGTCCCCGAGCATCGGAAGTGAGCATGTCACGGATTGAGGCAATGTTTCTTATCTGGAAGTAACAGGACCTACAGAAACAGTTAACATGTGACTCCGTCTTGAATCTTTGAAGACACCGAGAGTTTTCACAGAGTCACTGAAGGGGACCTTTTCACATCCTTTGACAAGTGAGACGACATCCACCGTCGAGAAGCTGTTTGGGAATCCATGAGGAAGAACTTCTGTCTTGCAATCGCTCAATCTCAGTTCCCTGCGCATAATACACGACTTGCATCGACTTAAGAATTTTAAGTAACCGCTAAGTCTATTGGAAGATGTCCATGGCTACAAGAAGGAAACAACTGGGTATCGTCTGCATAAGACTCATACCCTACAGCATGGTGTTGGATGAGCCTATCTAGGTTCTTCATAGTGTGTGAATAATATAGGCCTGAGCAATACCCTTTAGGCAACCCGTAACAAAGATGATGTATGTCGGATAGTTATGGTGAATTTTGTCTATTGTTATTTGTATAACAGCGCTGAAAGAAGTAATTATCACATGACTTCTTAGCCATATTGTCCGTGACTACCTATCCATATTGTCCGTGACTTCTTAGCCATATTGTCCGTGACTACTTATCCATCTTGTCCGTGACTACTTATCCATATTTTCAAAAACCTTATTTGTGAACTGACGATCAAAAGAAACTTTGATTTTGATTGGTTTGCTGTTTTTAAGAAATGGTGAATTAATTAGAAGTACTTTGTTTTGTACTTCGGGTTTCGTTCTTTAACCAGAATAATGTGGTAATGTTTCTTTTTGACGACAAATTATTACTCGACACATCGCTTAAAAGTCAAGGGTCAATCAATTTGTCCTTTAAATCAAATGTAACATTTTCTTTTAGGCGGGGATATTTGTTTCTGTAGGGTATCCCGATGTAAAGGTTGAAAACGTTTTGTATTTCTGTACAGAACATCCACATATTATATCATTATGTTTCGTTTCATATATACCGACACTGGATTTAACGTTGTGAGAATTTTGCCTACTAAACTGGCTTGGGCTTGCTCAGTATCGTTGATTTATTGCCTAATGGTATTTCGAAATTAACTATGTGCTGATACCGATTATATATATTATATGAAACCACCTTACAGTATATCTACCAAAATCTGTTTCAAGTGATATTGAAACCCCATTTAATCTTATTAAAGTTACATTTTTCCTTATATACTGTCTTGGGCCAGTTTGGCGCCTTTTAGTATTCATTGCTGAGGGACATTTCGAGATAAATGTTGCCAACGATTTGCTTATTCATGTTATTGATATGAAACGACATTTCAATAAATCATATTCTAACAACTGACAACTGCATTTTACGTAATAAGATTGTTCAATTCCGATCTACCTTGAACCAGCTTTCAATGAATAGGTAGGCTACAGATACAAAGCGTCAACATTCCTTACCGACGGCGAAAGGGAAGTAGAGACAATTACAGCTATTGAAAACCATCCGATTATCCTTTTAATACCTGGAGAAATGCTTAGTATTGTTAAATCCCGTGTCCATATAATACTGGTGGGCAAATATTTACACACAGCGCGTGGGCTAACCATGCAAGCGCTCACATAATGGTATTATGTCGGATCCAAATGTCGCCGGTTTACCTCAGGCATACTGTATATGTTTGGGGGATAGCATTTACTGGACAGAGCTATCGGGGTGCTTTTTCATGACAGGATATTCAGATTGATATTTCAATAATTTCACACTCTGAAGTTTACACATATTCCTGAACGATGATTGGTCTAGGGCATGGTCATGTGATCTAAGTTTCATCGATTCATTTCCCATGAACTCACAAAAAAAGTGTTCATACTTGTGTGAACGTTTTCAAATCGTGTGAACATTCGCCGAAACTACTTTAGGCCTAAGTCTCCGTCCAACACCAAATCAAATGTTCGCTGGGTTCACACGAGTTTGAATGTAGTTTTGACATCGTTCATTTTCCAGTGCAAACACACAAACTGACATTCAATTATTAATTTAAGACATATATTCTATTAACACATGGTTATGACATAAAATCAAGTCTGTGTATTGGTGACTAGTTGTCAAAACAAACAAGTATTTATTAATTAACAAATATTCAGGTATGAACCGCTCCATATACTATTTGTTTTATGGTATTGCTACTTTATTCTATTTTTATGTTTAACACAGTTGATAACTTGAGATGTTACCTCTGTATTTTCATTGCAGAATGACATTGTTTTTTTGACTTAGTGTAAACAAAATTGCATTGCCACTAAAGCAACGCTTCTGCTTGATTTAGCAAACACGCACTTGAAGAATCACGAACAGTATCCAAAACATAATTTTCTCTTGATACCGTAAGTTGATTGTACATTGTATTGACGATGTCAACGTTGTGTTGATATTACAATTTTGACATGGATAATAATACCACTGTGTCGAGAAAGTATTGTATGGTCGATTGGTTGCTTTAAGCCTCTACATACTCGGTTACCAAGCGCTAGTTATTCCTATGTTTTTCAGTAATCATCTCTTCACAAATTCATGTACACGAATGAAACATTTCTTTAATGCAAATTTGTTTTCACACGTTTCTTTGTGACTTAAAACTTAAATCTCAGTATTGCCACTTATAACCCAAGGACAGCGAGAGTGAGTGAGTGAGTGAGTGAGTGAGTGAGTGAGTGAGTGAGTTATTGTCTTACGCCGCTTGGGCAATATTTCAGCCATTAGCAGCGTAAACAGCGAGAGATAAAGCCACATGTATTGCAAATGCGAGATTCTTTGAATGCCAATAATGAAAGAACGTTAAAATTAACTCTCCTGATAATCTCAAGTTTGTTTCATCGCTATAATTACAGGATAGATATCAGACATGTTACGAAGTGTGTATAACAACCAGTCACCAGGGAACAAGTCAACTGCTACAACCTAACATCTAACCTGAAGATCACTTTCTGACTCAAACGCCCGCCAACGACAGTAAAATCGCTAAGTGGACGCATTAGCATGTGGATAGTGTGGAGGTGATTGAGAGCATCGAGATGCAAAGTATTGTCGATTACACTGGTATTGCAAGGCATGGCAGAGAAAGGATATTTAGCCTCATTTATTTGAGAAGCTTCAACATGAACGTATCTAGGGTTTGATAACATCCATAAGATGGATTGTATAGACATGCATTGATGACGAATGTCACATGCAATATTTACAATACTTATATTATATTTATATTTATTTGCAATATTTTTTACTTAAAGTCTTGATTAATTTGAAAATATTATTGTCCTTTTATCATTCAATTGTAAATTCTGAATTTGATAATTAAGCATCTTAAGTCAATTTTCTAGGCAAGTTTACATTGTTTAATTTGCTTGGCACAGTGGTGATATATAGTATGTTTGTCCTTTTTATCCTCTATATTCCTAGTTTCATTCAAATTTGAAAATGACATCTACTTCTTTTTTTGCCAGTTTGTTATTATATTATATGCCTAGTATTGAACTTTTATGCTTCTGGTTCCTTTCCAGAATATATTTACACAATATTAGGAAGTCAAAACATTCATATGTTCAAACACAAAATAGTTTGACGTTTCATACATATATTTTATTGCTGTACACTATTGACAAGTTGACCAATCACAAGCCTCCCTTGAGGAGCCTGAGAGCCATCTCCTCATCCATCTCCATCGTCTCCTCCGCTCCCAGCTTCTCGTCATTGTCACTGCCGTCGCTGTCATCATCATCACTGTCATCATCTGATGAATCGGTTTGGCGTCTTCTTTTAGCATTGCTTGGCCTGAAACAAGGATTGGCCATGAATGATTTTGTTGATTAAAATTTTTAAGGAGTGCCTTTCATGCTATTCTTTACCATTGACAGTGTATGAAACTAGATTAGCGTTTGCGGGACACCGCAAAAGCAGAGCAGTCCCTGAAACTTGTGGTTTCGCCTTACCCTGTTCCGCCTTTTACAGGCATTTTCTCGTGACCTTGACCTTCGACACACAAGGTCACACAATTAATGAACACATTCCATAGAGTATAACATTAATGTAATGAATTAAAGTGTTAAATGTTAACATAATCCATTTTCTCTATGGACCTTGCTGGGACCTTGACCTTCGACAGTTCGTAAACAAAACTTTTTTAAAAATTTGTACTTTTCAAGAGATAATATACACAAAATCTAAACTTCATAGCACAAAAACTATTCAAGTTATCGTGTTAACAAGGAATTTTGTAGTGACTTTATAACTCATGACCTTGACCTTTGACCTTGAAAGTGAACATGTCTTAATGATTCCCTGGAAGTGTTAACATTTAGACATGTTCAAAAGTTCTGAAAAGCTAAATGTGATAAAGTAATTTCCAAATTAGGTGCACATTACAATAACTCATATCTCATGACCTTGACCTTTGACCTTCCAGGTCACACACTCATTGAACACTTTTTATTAGCTCATCTGGCCTGTAAGGCCCGATGGGTTATGGCATGGCATGGTGTCCGGCGTCCGTCCGTCCGTCCATCCGTCCGTAAACTTTGTGGAATTTCGACTTCTTCTCCAGAACCATAAGGCCTAGAAAGCTGAAACTTTGTGTACAGACTCCTTAGCTAGTGAGGATTATAAATTGTAGCTTTGGGCGCCCTGTGACCCCTAATAAGGACCACAGGGGCCGCGCCCTAAAAACCTATTTTCATTTTCTTCTCCAGAACCATGAGGCCTTGAAAGCTAAAAGTTTGTGTACAGACTCCTTAGCTAGTGAGGATTATAAATTGTAGCTTTGGGCGCCCTGTGACCCCTAATAAGGGCCACAGGGGCCACACCCTAAAAACCTATTTTCATCTTCTTCTCCAGAACCATAAGGCCTAGAAAGCTGAAACTTTGTGTACAGACTCCTTGGCTAGTGAGGATTATAAATTGTAGCTTTGGTAGCCCTGTGACCCCTAATAAGGGCCACAGGGGCCACGCCCTAAAAAACTATTTTCATCTTCTTCTCCAGAACCATAAGGCCTAGAAAGCTGAAACTTTGTGTATAGCCTCTTTGAAGAGTGAGGATTATAAATTGTAGCTTTGGTTGCCCTGTGACCCCTAATAAGGGCCACAGGGGCCACGCCCTAAAAACCTATTTTCATCTTCTTCTCCAGAACCATAAGGCCTAGAAAGCTGAAACTTTTTGTACAGACTCCTTGGCTAGTGAAGATTATAAATTGTAGCTTTGGTGGCCCTGTGACCCCTAATAAGGGCCACAGGGGCCACGCCCTAAAAACCTATTTTCATCTTCTTCTCCAGAACCATGAGGCCTAGAAAGCTGAAACTTTTTGTACAGACTCCTTGGCTAGTGAAGATTATAAATTGTAGCTTTGGTGGCCCTGTGACCCCTAATAAGGGCCACAGGGGCCACACCCTAAAAACCTATGTTCATCTTCTTCTCCAGAACCATGAGGCCTAGAAAGCTGAAACTTTGTGTACAGACTCCTTGGCTAGTGAGGATTATAAATTGTAGCTTTGGTAGCCCTGTGATCCCTAATAAGGGCCACAGGGGCCACGCCCTAAAAACCTATTTTCATCTTCTTCTCCAGAACCATAAGGCCTAGAAAGCTGAAACTTTGTGTACAGACTCCTTGGCTAGTGAGGATTATGAATTGTAGCTTTGGTGGCCCTTTGACCCCTAATAAGGGCCACAGGAGCCACGCCCTAAAAAGCCTATTTTCATCTTCTTCTCCAGAACCATGAGGCCTAGAAAGCTGAAACTTTTTGTACAGACTCCTTGGCTAGTGAGGATTATAAATTGTAGCTTTGGTAGCCCTGTGAGCCCTAATAAGGGCCACAGGGGCCACGCTCTAAAAAGCTATTTTCATCTTCTTCTCCAGAACCATAAGGCCTAGAAAGCTGAAACTTTGTGTACAGACTCCTTGGCTAGTGAGGATTATGAATTGTAGCTTTGGTGGCCCTGTGACCCCTAATAAGGGCCACAGGGGCCACGCCCTAAAAGCCTATTTTCATCTTCTTCTCCAGAACCATGAGGCCTAGAAAGCTGAAACTTTGTGTATAGCCTCTTTGACCAGTGAAGATTATTAATTTTAGCTTTGGTGGCCCTGTGATCCCTAATAAGGGCCACAGGTGCCAAGCCCTAAAAACCTATTTCATCTTCTTCTCCAGAACCATGAGGCCTAGAAAGCTGAAACTTTTTGTACAGACTCCTTGGCTAGTGAAGATTATAAATTTTAGCTTTGGTGGCCCTGTGACCCCTAATAAGGGCCACAGCGGCCACGCCCTAAAATCCTATTTTCATCGTCTTCTCCAGAACCATGAGGCCTAGAAAGCTGAAACTTTGTGTACAGACTCCTTGGCTAGTGAGGATTATAAATTGTAGCTTTAGTTGCCCTGTGACCCCTAATAAAGGCAACAGGAACGTCCTTCAGATCTATTTTCATCTTCTTCTCCTGAAGTATAAGGCCTAGAAAACTGAAACTTGTCGCCTGTATATACTTAATTTTATGATTGGTGCCCCTGTGGCCTCTACAAAGGGGGTATCATTGGCCAAACTCTACAGCATAATTGATGATGAAGCCTGATGAGCTACAGAGCCAATGGATCTATTTTTGAGCATAACAATCATGTATTGATTTAAAGTGTTCATAGTTAAAATAAAGCAATTTTGCTAAACCATGCTAAAGTCAGGACCTTGCTGTGACTTTGATCTTTGACGGATTGTAGCCGAAAGCTTTTCAAATTTTTCTACTCTTCCAAGCATGAAATATACCAAGTTAGAGCTTCATAGCATATGAGTAGTGAGTTATGAATAAGAGTTCTGGAAAGCTTAGTGGAAACAAGAGTCATCAGAAGATGACATATCCCACCGGTTCCACATGATCATAAGATGTAAACCTTTGAAAGATAATTGTAAATTTTTCAAGCAAGGTTCATAATAGTATAAGCTAATATATATGAAACGAAACCTTTCATGAACTGAGTCCAAATAAGAGCCGTTTCCATGAAAATAATAAAAAATAAAATTTTCAGAAATGTGAAAATATCAAAAGGCACCACTTCAGTAGGTGGGCAATACACATGTAAAGTTTCAGAAAGATATGTGGACCGGTTTTTAAATTCTGCTCCGGAAACGAAACCTTTCATGAACTGAGTCCAAATAAGAGCCGTTTCAATGGAAATAATAAAAAAATAAATTTTTCAGAAATGTGAAAATATCAAAAGGCACCACTTCAGTAGGTGGGCAATACACATGTAAAGTTTCAGAAAGATATGTGGACCGGTTTTTTAATTCTGCTCCAGAACCGAAATGATTACGGACGGACGGACGGACATACAGACGGACAGGGTGATGACTATATCCCACGGTATTACATACCGGTGGGATAAAAAGTTATAGCTAGTTATACGAGTGCTTCGGCGGCGGTGGAAACTTCACTAAAACTGATAGCAGCCCCTTCCTTAGACGGGGCTGCTAATAAGCTCATCAGCAAACCAATACCTGGTCACTTTTAGTCCGGGCTAGAAATTGGAGGTTTTAATTTAAGTTTACATTCAAAATCTACTAAACAGTAAACACCACCATAAGCAGACAACTTTTCAAGCTTATTTCAGAAACTGCTGTAGACATTCCAGTCAATCAAATACCAGAGATGACTAAAAACAAACCTGATAATTAAACTTAACTTATTTATAAAAATAAAATTAAATGAAAAGTCATTCAAAATCTTCTATTTTGCATTCAGACAATCAGACAATGATAAAGAATATGTGAAAAAATCTCACCCCTCCTCCTCGCCCTCACTGTCCCCACTCCCCGAGGGTCCGTAGATCTTGTCTGGGTCCGGCATGTAGTCCAGGGGGTCTCCCATCTCCGTGTCTAGTACTGCCTCATCCTGGGAGACAAGATTTGTAAAATGGTTTATATTCGCCTTGTGTCTTAGTCCAACCAATAGCTCTATCTATATTCATCTATATTCAAGCATCTATGAGTCTCTTTTTGCATAGTTGTTCATATTGTATGCCTCTCACTCCATGAGCTTGCACTATTAAATATACATCTTCAGATAACACGTATATCAAGGTGAGGTTCATGTATGATTAACTTGTGGTGCATTCTATAGACAAGATTCAAACAGATGATAATTATTTGTTTCGCGATTAAATAGGATTATAAGATAAGATAACACTTTATTACCCAAAAGGGAATTCTTCTTGATACCTTTCATACCTATCATATTGCATATTTTAATTCATGTAATTATTTACAAATATCAAGCTTTATAAAGATTTGAGCATTTTACAAATAGAAACATTCCAAAAATCTTTGTTGATAACTCACATCATCTGGCCCAGCTCCAGTCTTCTTTTTCCTCATTTTGTCTTTCTTCTTGAACCGGTCTTCCTGTAAATAAGGTAGAATCATCTGAACAACTTTTATGAATTGCTTGATTATATGTGCCTCCTTCAAATCACGTAGCAAAGCGATTTGATATAAAGTTTGTTGCTGTTATACATTGAATACGCAAAAATATCCTCATATTGCAAAATCATTCTCTCTCAAAGTTTTTAATTGTTTACAAAAAACTGACATCAACATTGAGATATCTTAGCTGGTTACACAGAGGTGAATCCTAATTAAAAATCCATAAACTAGAACAATTTTGCAACCATCATTTTTAAAATAGTAATAGATAACATATATCCCCAGGTCCTAGTGATAAAAGACCACCTTGTCCTATGCTATAGATACTGACCCTGTGTCTCTGTTTGACCTTCTGTCGATGCAGCTCCTTGTCAAACTTGTCTTCTTCCTGCAGCCTCCTTTTGGCTTCTGCGATGTTGATACCACCGAGGTCACCGTCGTCAACGAAATTCTCCTTCGCCCGAGGCTTGCGGTAGATGTCACTCACCTCCTGTGTCAGACAGGGGAATAAGAAAATATTTATAGAGCAGGGAGGTAACCATCCAACAAAATCAAAGGACTCCGGTGAGAGTATCTTCCTTTATTTCGTTTCGGGAGGCTTTATATTTGTATAAACTGATGCTATTGTATTAATAAACTTAAACTTTTGGTCATTCATTAAGACTTCTAAATGACTTTTTAAGGTTATCAATGCAAATCCTTGACACAATTTGTTTTTCTATCATTCTGAAAATAAAGACATCTGAGGTTGCTTTTCATTTTTTCCCCCCTATTTTATTTTAGAGGTTTTTCAATCTTTTCTTTATGTGTCAGTCACACTTCTCAAGTGGCACCAGTTTCCTTTATCTTTGCACACTTCCCATCTTTGTAACTTACATGTGTGAATTAGTGAGTGAGTTGGGATTTAACATGTTGCCAGCAGAATTTCAGTTTTTTGACATGTGTATGTAGCCATTCCAAAGAGAGTACACAGACCTGAGAGACAGGAAATCGATAATATAAGGGAACAGAGGGGAAAAAGGCTTAGTGAGAGAAAAACGACAGGTTTTAAATCAACTCAAATTTGGTGCTTCTTCCTGCTTCTATTTGAAAACAACTATGAAAAGTAAAGTCACTGGAAGGGATCATGAAATCAAAATGAGATCTTACTAACCTCGCCGGTGTCATCAAACTTGATCTTTGTGTTGAGCTGGATCTGCTTCTTGAGAAGCTTCTTGGCTTCCTGTGCCCGCGACATCGGCTTCTTCCGGATCTCCATCTGCCTCCTGGTCTCCTCAAGCTAGAGAAGCAGATATTTTAGTAACACATCAAAATTATTCACAATATGTATTGAGCACAGTGCATTGACATTAGCTTCTTTCAATTGCTTATTTCTTTCAGTTAGTTCGATTCAAGGGTTTTCATGGATATTTTTCACTGAAATTTGATTAACTGAAATGATGTCACCCTTTCCCAAGGAACAAACAATTTCCACACAATTTGAAATCTGTTTAAGAGTAGTTATTTGAGAAAGGTATTACATTTATCTAACACAAAGCTTGAGAGAAAACAAAACACATAAGCAACAGCAAATATACTGCATTTGACATTGGGAAAGGGCTCATATGACAACAGAGGTGAAGTCAGGATTGTAGGAATTCAGCTACTTCTGTACATCAGTTCATACAATTTCATCTTAAGAACAACAAGTAGAACATTAGATTCCAGAGATATTCAGACTAACTGAAGACAATTCCTACCTCCTCCTCATCACTTGTTGCTACTTCCAGATCCGTCCGTCGCTTCACCTTGAACAAGTCATCGTCCTCGTCAACATCAAACCTGAAACCTACACCACTACTATCCTTCCCCTTAGCTGTTACTTTGTCCTTCAGTTTGGTTTTAGTCCTGTCATTTGCATCATCATTTGAGGAGGAACTGTCACTTTCTTCACTATCATCATCACTTTCATTTTCAGTGCTGCCACTTTCATTTTTTTCATCATTTTTACTATTTTCGTTTTCACTTTCTTCTTCTTCTTCCTCTTCACTTTCACTTGAGTCAGAATCAGAAGTCCTTTTCTTAATTTTATCAAATTTATTCTTAATCAAGTTTTTCAGTTCATTTTCTCCTGAACCTGAACTTTCTTCATCACTTTCTTCATCATCATTGTCATCCTCTTTCTTCTTCTTTTTGTCCTTCAGATCGGCGTCTCTGGTTGCCCGTAGTAACACACTTGTACTTTTATCCACTTTCTCCTTCTCTTGTTCAGCTCTCCTCTCCTGGCGCCGCTTCTCGTCTCGTTGTAGAAACCTTACACGCGGTACAATAGCTAGACCAAGGGATCTGGAATGTAAGGGAATGGAGTTATTTTTGATACCATTGAAATATTAATGATTTCACTAAGGGACATTCTATTTATCAAATCACTATGTGTTTTATGTTGAAATGGTCTTCTACAACATAATATTTGCAACCTTCATTGTCATGAGCTGTATCAAGCATGTCACCAACATTATGACCACTCAGTAGAGTCTGGAGATAACGGTGGCAACAAAAGCCTGTAAGAGGATGGACTTAGTATGTCATTATCAATTACATAATAAAATAATTTACTGCAAAAACGTTATTAAAAGATGTTACATCTTTTGGAAGCTTTTGCTGTTTTAAGAACTTGCTTCTATGGAATTGTAAACTGACATATAAATTGTTATTTGCAGACTATTTTTGAAACTCAAAGGAAGGACAGTTTCACAATTTCATATACCAAATGAAAGCAAATAGTTATAAGTCAACTCCATAACCTCATCAAAACATCAAAATTTTATCATCAATAAATGTCAATCCTGTAACTACCTGGCAAAAGTGTCCATATCCAGTTTGTGCACATCAAACACAGCCTTGTTGCCCATCAGAAACACGCCCCTCAGGTAGGATACAAACGCCTGCAGCATACAAATGATAACTGTACTTTAGGCTTCATTATTAATTAACTAACAATGATATGGCACTAATACAATCTAAACGGCCTACACTATACGATTCGGCAACTGGGCCAATACAGGTAAGCTGGGCCAATACGGGCCAAACTGGGCCAATACGAGCAGACTTGGCCAATACGACTCTGAGCATGCGCATATACACAAATGGCGCAAGTCCGAAGCTGTCGCTTCAAAACTTTCAACATATATTACAGTTCACAAATCGCTTTTATTATTTTGATTTCGATGAAAATTAACTCTCTAATGTTGTTCAAGTAAATCACAAAGAAGTTAATTAATAAAAATGTCATTAATCAAGTTTTTCCATATTGGCCCAGTTACAGGTCCTTGGTCCGCTGTATTGGCCCTTGGCTTCGCCTCGGGCCAATACAGCAGACCTCGGACCTTTATAACTGGACCAATACGGAAAAACATGATTAATAACATTATAATAATAAGTTACTTAATTTCTAGGGAGATAATTTGATATCAAGTACTTTATTTCAGTTTAAGAAATAAAGGGTCTTTCCTTGGCCAAATGCCATGTTTTGCTTTTATTAATTCCTTGAAAACGCTGTTGAGGTCTGTGACATACCGACATCGACAAGATTTTAAACTCCTGCATCTTTGCCTTCAACCTTCCCATAAGACCCTACCTACAAGCTATTACAGTTTTCACAGTATTACAGTATTCCTCTTCATTTCAGCACTATATGTTTGTGCTTTGTGACACATTGACCATTGATACCGAAACAATTTTCAAATCTTTTATCGTTCCTTTCAACCACAACTTAGCCTACATGATATAAAGATGATATTCTGATATGAAAATGAAGAAATCAAGTGTGCCCTCCTCAACCTCTTAGCACTGATATTTGTGACAAAATGACCATTCCACCCTTCCTTTCAACGACAACCTAACCTACAAGCTACAAAGATGTAATTCTGATGTATGAACCAGTCAAGCGTGTCCTCCTCACCCTCTGAGCGCTGTCCTTGATAGCCGGGTCTGCTGCACACTGGGCCGCCAGCTTGGGCTGGACGTTCGTCAGCTTCTTGCTGTTCACCCTGTAGATCATACTGAAGTTATAGACTCAGTTTTGCCAGGCTAATATCTATGCACGACAGGCAAATATTACATAGATCTTTTCCTGGGCCTCCTTACATAAAACAACCTTTACTAAGGTTGACCTTAACTCCCATTCTCTACCATTGCACTAAGGTTAATTTATAGGACTTACGATTATCTTAGGGCTTTGTGAAAGGAGGCTCTGACATTAATCTTTGTATATTGTACATCTTTTTATATATTTTTTAATGTACATCAGACCTTCACTAAGAGAGAATGAACATCAACTACATAACACCCACTTGATTCTGGTGATGGGTATCTTCTTCTCCTGCAGCTGTTTGAGCATAGCTTCCTCTTCTGACGGCATCAGGATCAGTAGAGCTTCTCCGTCCTCCTCAAACCTAACAGGGAATAATCATTTAGTTAATGCACAAGAAATCTCAAAGACTCCCATGGTCGTTTATCTGTAAGATTTTTTAACTTCTTTTTAATTTAAGCAAGAGAAGTGCCACTTTGTCCTCCTCAAATCTTACAAGGAAGTAATATGCAATTGATATCACTTCCCACAGTTTTTCACCATGGTATTCATTTTGTTTATATTCTTTTATATTTATTGCAACAGTGTGGCATTTCTGTGAAGATCTGAGACACAAATATAGGGCAATAATGCAAGCATATTTTGCTAGCTATCTAATTTGTTGAGAGCTGGTCACATAAATAAGAATAAAGTTCTGACTTCACTCTGGTTCAGATCAAAAGCTATATTAACTCATTAAACAGGCATCTGTTTCTGTATCATATGTATGATATCTTGCTGTGAAATTCATGACGTCATCTGTTTGTAGTCCTTTGTGCTCATTACAATTCTATGATAGTTATTGCAAAAAGGACAAGCATAAAAGTGAATTCCATAACACTAACCTGGCAGTGCGCCCTGCTCTGTGTATGTATGTGTTAGCATCTTCAGGACAGTCTAGCTGGACCACCCAGTTCACAGCAGGGAAATCTGCATCAAAATATAGCTCCAACTCACAATATATATATACACACATGTATGGGCAAACATTCTTTCAGCACAGTTCAACCTTGTGTGATGACATTGCTTATGGACTTCTAAGTTTGTGAATAAGAATTAAAGTCATGTCACACCGTCATTTTCAAATGAACACACATTACTTGGATGGACGCAAAATACTCTTCACACTTAACACAATTACTTTCAGGTATCTTATCTTTCATCAGAAAGGGAATATCCAAATTTATACGGTTGAAGACTTACATTTCAGATAATAAAACAGTGAAAATATGGTCTTTGTCACAGGTAAGAGGCCTGATGAGCTAAAAATGACTCTACAAATGAACAAAGTTTCAAAGAAGATTTTATAATGATAAATACCTAATCCTCTTGCAGCAATGTCAGTAGCAAACAAGACTGCATGTTTCTTCCGACAGAATGAGTCGTAGACTTCCACCCTCTTCAACTGGTTCATGGCCCCGTGTAGCGAGAGTATCGGCACACCTGGTCGCATCCTCTTAAACACCTCGTACAGGTACTTTACCTGTCAACATAGATCAGGTAATCCAATCAGACCCAAAATACCAACAAAGTTACAGGAATAACAGTTTTTATGTTTTATGTTCTAAATCGTGAAAAGGGAGAGAGGTGTTATTGTTGAGTGCCATTAAGATAATATTTTAGCCATTAGCTTCATGAATAGTGAAAGTAAGTAAGAAGTTCTTTATAGTGATAGATTTACCAAAAACACGGAGATGTTATGGATACCCTTCAGCAGAGCTAATCAGCAATGTAAAATGGTTTTGTCTTCAAATGTCTAACCTATTTATTATGGACATCAATGGACATCAAGATGCATAAATGCAACAGTGGACAGAATATTTTCCATAAAAGCCGTGCCTGGGAACCAGGAAACAAACACTACATTAGTGATACCCAGGTGATTAGGAAACTCATTTTCCCCCTCTTGGTTGTATGGGGATACATTTAGGTTTTGAACACATAAGGGTGATATGGTTAAAATGCCCTTATCTAAGAATCTGAAAATGGTTCATGACATGGTAGGGTGATATGGTTAAATTGCCTTTACAGAGAATCAAATTAGTGAAAATGGCAGTGTTTAAAATATAGCCCGTCTGCCAGTCTTTGAACTGGCTACTTTTTGGTCAGAACTGGTAACTTTTCAAATTTTTTCTTTATTTTCTCTAAGGAACTGACCAATTAACTTTCAGGACAGGCTAGGTTTCCTATCTATTTTATACACTGAAAATGGCTGATGATTTACAATGATTTGAGGAGAAGAAGGTGCTGTAGGTGAACTAGGAACACTCACCTCCTTACAGCAAGACATGAAGACCAGCACTTTAGACTTGAGATGATTCTTGATAAACGACCACAGCACGTTCAGCTTCTCGTTGAGCTCACACACTATGTAGCTCTGTAGTTCAGGTGATATAAATACAAAATTAAAGAGAATGTTTCTTGATGACTTGAAAAATGTTAGGTATGTTTGAAATATAATATTTTAGATATCAAACAAAATATGATTGTTCTCAACCTTGACTGAGTGTAAAGCAACAATGCATACACAAGTTAGAGGACTGAGGTTTCTCTAGCATACACTTATCCCCCCAGGTGTATCAATAAGTATACACTGGGTCTACAGGTATGCAGAGTTGATAAATAGTCACTTTCTCAATCTAATTTAGATAAGTTACAGGGTAAAGTTTTGTACATGCTTGGCAATGACATGAGTTGTTATGTTGCTCAAATACGGGAAATATTACAACAGTTTTAAGTGGACAGTTGCAAAGTTTTTAACAAATTACTTCAAGTGTTAAACAATAAATATTATCTTATGCCAGTTATATCATCTTCAGAGCATCAAATCTCTTTTTATCATGAAACTGGTGGACGGTGGGGGAAGAATTGTTGTGCTTTGTGAGCCTCAAACCCAAGAGAGTTCCATGATATAGCTGATGCTGTGAGTCATATTCCTCATAAATGATTACAATTTACATTAAAGTTTAGAAAAGGGAATTTAAATTCAGTAAACAAGCTCATATTCTGGGGACACATAATCTTTGATCCAAAGTAAATCGCTTGGTTAGTTGCAGCGACAGAATTTCTCTGAATAAAATAATCCTTCTTGACGGGCATTCTAGAAGTTGGGATGATGAAGAAGATGAAGGCAATACCATGGACATACAACTTCTTTATTCAAGTTTGCGACGTTTCAATATAGATATTAATGTCATTCTCTTGCATCACTTGCTTGAGAATGACATTAGTGTCTGTCGAAATGTCGCAAACTTGAATAAAGAGGTTGCATATCCATAATATTGCCTTCATCTACTAAAACAGTCCTTTATCAGCCACAGGGATCATCCTTCCAAAAATCAGTCCTGTATACACCATATATACAAGTATTTTACTTTTAACCAAAAATTTTCTACTGCCCCTTCAAATAGAAAATCCACCACTGTATCAATGACCTCAAGACAACTAACCTGTGTGAGTCTGGCAGGAGTGCTGTGTTGGGCGTGTTCGTGGACAGACACATACATCGGGTCCGACAGACTCAGTCGCGCCAGATCCTTCACTGATCTGTAATATAAATAAATGAAAAAAACATTTATACATTCATTTTTACACAAACAAATTTGTATTTACATGCCTAAGCCTATTCACCTCTTACAAGCCATAAATCAGGCTTAATAACCCATATTTGTTACTGGTTTCTTATTGATGAGGTTAATCTTTCACTGGCAGGACCTTGAATAATAAAGAATATCAATATCATAATAGAAAAACTTATAACAACTGTTTACAACTCAGACATGCGGGAAGTGTTTAGAATAATAGATTTAGTTGATTCACCTACTTATAAAAAGGAGCCCTGAACATTTGCTGAGGCATCTAGACTTGCCAATATTTCTAGACTTAAGAAGGCGGGAGGGTCTGGATATCAGACTATACAAGTCTATGCTGACTCTGCTAAAGAGAGCAGATGTTGCTTACTTGGTCTGGGTGGCAGAAAACAACAGAGTTTGCCTTTCACTGGGCAGGTTTCCTAGGATAGCATTCATTGTCTGTGCAAACCCAAGGTCAAGAATTCGATCGGCTTCATCTAAAACTACAAAAGCAAGAAATATGTACATATTGATCAAACATTTAATTCAATTCATCAATGAAATCTTTCAAGTTTTAAGATATCTCATATGTTTTACTTTCCATACGTACAAAGAAGTTTAAAACATTTTTCAAAATCAGCAGATTCTCCATTACATTACGAGTAAGAAATCTTATAGACCTACCACTTTTGGAAATTCATTACAATACTGGTAGAGAACATGACACAACATGACACAAGCCTATACATTCAAGCATTACATTATCCAGTTTTCAGTAATAAACCAATGTCTCTACCTTCTTATGCCACTTCACTAAACAATCAGCAGATTCTCCATTACATTATGAAGCTAAGATGAGTGTGAAGTGTTGTGTACCTACCAAGCACCTGCAGGGAGTCTGCTGTGAAGTTGACAGTCTCGTCCATGTGCTGGAGCAGTCTCCCCGGTGTACAGATCACAATGTTGGTGTTGTTGATCCTCTCACACTCCTCCTTCATGTTCTGTAACAAGTTCTTGTTTGTGATCAATATGATTTATGGTGGTTGTCATTGAGGCCAGAACCATAATTCAGGACCTTGCCATAATTCAGACCTTTGCCATAATTCAGACCTTTGCCATAATTCAGGACTTTGCCATAATTCAGGCCTTTGCCATAACTCAGGCCTTTGCCATAATTCAGTGGCTAAACTACATGACCTTGTAATGTCAAGATTTATGTTCATATTTTGGAAAAATGTTAGTGTCCTCAAAGAATAGGGAAATTATTGAGGCTCTAAAAATGATTATTTTTGAAACAGCATTGCTGATGCACAACTTAATTTGAATGCTTCCAATCAGGGTTTTTTTCGGAGCCGGATATATGCTCATATTTATTACAACAGAGGTGAGATGATTTGGTGTTCACTGCCGCTTATTACAACAGGGGATAAATAAGGATTTCATGACTTCACTTAACTCTATGAGGTTAGGCAAAATAAATGTATTCAAGAAAATATAAAGCTCTTCAAACCTTTCCACCAATCACTAGACCGGCAGAGAAGTCATGTGATTTTCCAATCTTGCGCAGGACCTCGAAAGTTTGATATGCGAGTTCTCTGGTAGGGGAGATAATCAATGCTCCCATTCCATCCATCGAGCTCCATTTCTGTCTGAACAAGCATTCTAGGACCTGGATATAAAATCATTGATATCAATTTAAGCTTGAAAGTATTTTGTAACTAATATGTTACCAACTTGTGGACAAAATACTTATTAACAGCATGATGAAAGCAATTTTATGGATGACCAAGTTCTTTTTTCAAGGTTGGTGCATTTATAGACATAGGTAAAAATGTTGTTTTCAATCAAGTGATGAAAAGACAAGTTTTACATGCACAAATTGCCTTTATTATCCTTCATCTGCTTAACTTCAATAATGCCAATCAACGAAAGATTTACAGTACACTCCCTGTTCTCAAAAACATTGAATTTATTGAAATCATGAAAACTTAACTTGTAAAAGCCAATCATTATGAATTTGATAATTATGTACTCCCGATGAATACTTTAATCAGAATGATTAATCAATAACACTTTCACAGCAATGGAAAACGTCAAAATAATTGAATCTTTTATCAAATGATCTTAAATGGCATTATTATACCGGACAAAATAAGTAAAGGACACATTAAATTTTATTATCACATTCCATCATGAAGTCAATGTAGTATAATATCAGGACTCATACTATAAAAGTTCCTGTACCACTTATTGTTTTTGTCCAGTTATAAACTGCATAATATCATTCCTTTGTACCTATATAATTACATATTTAGATGTATAATTTAAAAACTGATATAAAATGAAAACATACAGGGATTAAGAAAGCGAGAGTTTTTCCAGATCCAGTTTTGGCAGCACCAAGGATGTCGTGTCCCTGCAAACTCAAACCGATCGATTCTCTCTGGATTTCTGTAGGATTGGTGTACTTCCCAGACTGCAAACCTGATAGAATACCAGATCAATTATTTATGTTGGCAACACTATAAGAAATATTCAAATTAAGATTGACAAAGTATAATCAATACCAGGGTCAAAGACAAAATTTTAGTTCCTGCAATGAAAATATATGCAACTATTAAGTATCAAAATTCCACTTACGGTAGTTACTTACTACAAATATCTTGGTATAATATTTTCATCAAGACTCGTGTGGACGAAAGCCTGTGAAACATTAGCCCAACAAACAAGTAAAGCCTGCCTTTCAATTTTCAGACTCTTCAACAAACATAAAGAATTAACATATTCAAGTGCAAGAACTATATTCGATCGGAAAGTAGCACCAATATTACTGTACGGTTCTGAAATATGGGGACACAAATATTATGATGCAATTGAAAGAGTCCAGACCATGTACTTCAAACGTTTCCTGAACATTGGAAAATATGCTTCAAATAAAGCCACTCTTGGAGAGCTTGGACGATACCCTATTCACATATTATCCCAGATCCGGGTAATCAAGTTCTGGTTTAAGATACTTGCTATGGAACAACATCGTTACCCATTACAGAGCTACAGAATGATGAAAACGTTTGATGACATGGGTAGAACAAACTGGGCATCAAGTGTCAGAATTTTATTATTTATAAATGGATTCTCTCATGTCTGGTTAAACCAGGGAGTATCAAATGTTCGTCTTTTTATGTACGCTTTCGAGCAACGATTGAAGGATATTGCATTCCAAACCTGGCACAGCGAAATTAACAGCTCCAATTTTCTCAGTCATTATTCACAGTTTAAATATGAGCTTCAGTTAGAACCCTATATAACAGAACTAAAGTACAAGCACCTGATCTGCGCACTTATCAAATTCCGTATTTCAAGTAACAACTTTAAAGTCAACATGTACAGACGTAATGAGGATGCCCCAAATACAAGCTACTTGTGTACACTGTGAAGCTGAAGAAACAGAAACTGAAAATCATGTATTCTTCCAATGTGACAAATACAGGACGTGCAGAGAAACTTATTTCAAGCAATTACAAAATGTTTACAAAGGACCATTAAATCTGAAGTTTATTCTCCAATAAAAAATCCCAAAGTTACTTATTGCACAGCACTATTCTTGCATTATGTATTTAAAATAAGATCACAAAACAAATTATGACCACTGTTTCATGAAATGTATGCTACTCTTTGATATACTGCTAATAAACTTCTGTCTGTCTGTCAAAAGAACCAAATGAAGCTGTTCATTTTCTGAAACAGCTGTTGCCTTCACTTATTTCATAACATCTAAGTAATATTTTCATGATTTTAAATAGTCTCATATGTTTGTTCTCATGTTATTTCATATTAGATTAAATTACCATTTTGTGTTCTCTGGGACAGGGGGAAGTCTGTGAACTGTTCAATATTGGATGGCACAATCTGAAATAAAACGGAGTAGTTAATCCAAAGTTAATCCAAATAGATCATCTGAACTTGCCTTATGTTAGGTCAGATTTTTACATAATGTATGTCATAGGGTTTTAAAGTTACTGACTGCTATCAACTAACTAACAATCAACCGAATCATAAGAATTTGAATGCCGCAATACAATGAGGTCCTAGTTTACAATCAACTGAAACATAAGAATTCATGACACACCGAAAAAACCTTTATAAAAGTGAACTTTTCCATCAACCAAATAAAGAAGTTGCAACAAAACATGATGTTAAAAAAGATTACCGAACTGTTCTTTTAAGGTTAAATTTGTATTCTAGTAATAAAACTTATATCAACTTAATTCATTAGGCCCAAATAACAAAAATCATTATCAGCTCTGGTTTTTATCCGATAGGAGGTTCATACTCACAGATCAGTTAATTTTAACAAAAATCCCAAAAATCTTATAATTAGTGGATAACATATTAAATTTACTTTCAAGAGACTGTCAAGAACTATATTAATTTTCGCAAAGGCTATCGAGAAACACGTGTTTGTAGTTGTCAACATACCGTTCCATAACGAGCTTTTAGGTCTGTGATTTCGTTGTCAATCAAATCACCAAGTTTTTGCTTTCTCTCGAAGTGCTTCTTTTTCACTTTCCCCTTGAAGTTCTTATGTTTTTCCTGGTGTTGTCGATTTTTCTGATAATTACTCTGAAATTTCGGATTCATTTTCTCTTCCGAAGTTAATCAAAGGGATGTAACTCCCACTGTAATATTCTTGTCGACAACCGCACTTGAAATTCCCCCTCTGTACAAGTTTGCATGACGAAGCGCTCGTAAAATACATATCACTTGCTGCATGAGCGTCTAGCATAATCGACAAAAGTTTCTCAGCACAAAAGGAAAAATTTCTTTTGTTCATACTTATATGAAAACCTGTTATTCAGCTATTGATCTCTAATTTTAAAGTTTATATTGTAAATGTTATAAACTTTTAAAATGAAATTTTCATCACACTTTGAATATTAGAAAATACTCTATCAAACTATTGACTACCTGGGATATCACTTCCCAAGAATTCAGATAATTCAAGACAAGATTGAATCAATTTCAACTTGAACGATCCAACATCACATGATTTTCATTAATTTTTAACCGGAGCTAGCTATCTTCTAACACCAAAGCTCATTACAGAAATTCTGTTATATGCAGTATTTTGTTCCAATATGTCGGTAAGGTAGTGTATGTTCATTTAAATACTTACCGGTATGTAAATGATGGGCATACATATGTGTTTGAAGGATAATTAATTTGTAAATGTAAATGCGAATTTAATGCTTTTCGTGGCGGTTTTAGCCATAATCACATACATTTTATTAGCTTGATGAGCTACAAAAATAAAAGTACCGAGGGTACAGAAGCTCACCTTAAAATGAATGATGTGGTAAAATGGTTTAATTATACATGTAACCATCTTTTATATAATTGATTATGGCTGCCATCATGATTTTTTTATCTTTTAAAATACTAGTCTTCTTTTGGAAACCACTAGAGCTTGAACAAACATTAATACACGGATGATATAATCATGATAAGTTAACAAGCAGTAGGTTTTTGTATAACTTTTTTGTATATCTGTGGCTGAATTGGTGACCACCTTGTACTTTTTAATCTTCAAAATGCTACTTTTATGTGGGCATCCGTATTAATTTCATTATGATATCTTGATTGGTTTAGGTGTATCCATTTAAATGTCATTCATTACTTACAGGATGGTGGCCACTAACATTTGTTTTGTAGTGAATCATTAATATGATTTCAAGATTATTTCACTGATGGTTATGCTGCATGGGATATTGAGAATCCCAAAAGTACAGATTTTTCAAGGAAAATGAATGACTGATTGAGAGGAAAGTCATAAACACAGCAATGCATAAGACACGTTTATTTTTTTCACATAATATTTACATGTCAAGTGACCATGAGATGTCTTTCATTAAAGTATCAATTTATTTAACACTCATACAGTACTATAATGGTAAACATTTTTGCATTGTCAAATCAACAGAGAGATATGACAAATCAAATTTCCTTACTTTTCTTACTAAACCCTTTTCGATTTTTTTCATATTTATTCCACATCAACTTATCATGTAGATTGCTATAACACAAAGCTTATTGTAGACAAGTTTTGTGTAAGTTGTTATTCTTAGAAAGAACATATCACTGTCATGAGAATACAAGTCCATAACTTTTATTGCATACACATGGGCCATGGCAATATATAGCATAATGCTCTACCATATCAATTGGGTCAGGTTGATTATGCAACAGACGGTAGTACCCCAAAACCCCTACGACCCATTTCCCCTACAGCCTATAACAACAAAGTTATGGTCCATTGCACTGCTAATCTCAAGCTTGATACCTCTTACAATAATGGACTGGCGATCATTTAGCAGTGTAGAAATGAAAACTTCACTCAATTTACGATTCACTGTCTCTGGAGAACTTATTTCCCCAAACTTGGTATTTTTGAAAATTCAAGTTGACTTATAACTGAAAATGAAAGTAAATATTTTGTGCTGCAATATGGTAATGACATTTAAATATCTTCATTCTTTCACATTAAATATAATTTAAATTTCTTTTACATATTTACATTTTCATTTCCCACAGACATTGTCCAGTCTTTTACATTTACAAATTTACATTTTCAATCTAACACACAGACATTGTCCCATGTGTTTTGAGTATTTATCACACTGAAACAGAATGTGATGTATAGTGTCTTCGACATTACATAGATTGCATAGATTATTTGGTGCTTTCCCTATTTTGTGGAGATACACCCCGTTACAAACATTGTTGAGCCTAAGCTAGTTATGGCTACATCAACCTTCTAAAGTAGTGGTAGTTTTTAACCTTTTTAGGTTTTGTAGGTTGTACTTGATAGTACTGGGTATGTCCCCTGTTGCCTTTAAAGTTTGTGTTGTATTCATTGATTTAACAATGCTCTTAATTTCTTTTTTAGTAAAAGGTATGTTAACATTATTGCTGTGGGTTAGACCTGCTTTTGCTGCTCGGTCGGCTCTTTCCTTGCCTGTTAGGCCTGAACTGAGTGAATCTGTAATTATAGCTATATTTCTGTGTTTATTTCTGTAGCCTTTACTGATAATGAGTGCTTGTCGAATAGCTACAGTCTGGTAGTTTAAGGGATATGTCTTCATCACCTGTGACAAATTCCGAAATTTGTGAGACACAAATAAACATTTGTTTTTCTGTCTATCTTTAATTCATAATCCATCTCTTACTTAAATTCCTGTAATCCATTCTGCTCAACCACTCGCATAAACAAATCTATTCCAAACTTAATCACTTGTAAGGGCGAGTCTTGGATTCTCAAAACTCAAACGTCTACCTTTCTGTGGGGAATCACCATAGGTATAACATACTACAATTTCAGAATGATATCTGTATTCGTTTTAGAAGGAGTAGTCTTTTTCATGAAATCTAATTGAAAATTCAATATGGCTGTCATGGTGGCCATCTTGGATTCTCAAAACTGAAATTCTACCTTTCTGTGAGGAATCACCATGGGTATAACATAATACAATTTCAGAATGATATCTGTATTCTTTTAGAAGGAGTAGTCTTTTTCATGAAATCTAATTGAAAATTCAATATGGCTGTCATGGCGGCCATCTTGGATTCTCAAAACTGAAACGTCTACCTTTCTGTGAGGAATCACCATTGGTATAACATACTACAATTTCACAATGATATCTGTATTCTTTTAGAAGGAGTAGTCTTTGTCATGAAATCTAATTGAAAATTCAATATGGCTGCCATGGCGGCCATCTTGGATTCTCAAAACTGAAATGTCTACTTTTCTGTGAGGAATCACCATGGGTATAACATACTACAATTTCAGAATGATATCTGAATTCGTTTAGGAGGAGTAGTCTTTTTCGTGAAAGTTTAAGGACGGACGGACGGACAGACGGACGGACGGACGGACAGACGACGGACGAAGCGCCATGACATAAGCTCACATTTACTTTGTAAAGGTGAGCTAAAAAATCAATATCTACTATGTTTGAAATATGAAATCTAAGTTCATGAAAATAGTAGAGGCACCTGGCAGCAAATAATGTTTTGAAGTTCTTGTGCAAACCGATGAAAGATGAAGGCTGCCAGTACACGTGCAACTGAAGGGATTGCACAGTAGTTTGTTATCGGTAGATATTGTTACTAGATTTGCAGGTAGACTGAAGTTCATGTTGTCACTGTCTGTTCATATCATTACAAATAAATAATGTCTTGATTACCTTGGTTCAATCATATCCCTTCATTACCCAATCGAAATACACCATCAAACGAGCCACCATATGGTCTGCAGATAATAAAAAAAATCTTGATAGGACCGTTAGGACAATTAAAAGGTTTTCAAATTTGATATCCTATATTATTTCAATTAGCCATTTCAAGGGTAGCTTGGGCATCATAATTCAAGGGAAAATAAAAAATTTAATCATAAACTTCAGCTTAGTAAAGATACAAAACTCAATGAAGCATTCATAAAATATTACCCACCAAAACCAAACGTTCATTTATATCAGACATTTAATAGGTCATACGATTTTTTGAGAATCTTTCAGAATGATGATTTAATTGACATTTTACCGTTACTATTTAAAAGGCCAAGTGCCAGGTTGTTGCAGTTATATATATATCTATCTCCATGAATCAAAATGGTCAAATGAAAAATGTATCCTATCTTGATTATTTTAAAGTTACTCTTCGGAAGGTGGCGTCTTTGCACTCAACCAAAAGAAATAAGGGTTATTTGATGCCTGATACTATTGTTACGTTGTCCATGCATGGAACCAACCTCCAGTACTCAAATGTTGTTTTCCTCTAATTCTGTTTGGCTGGTACATCCCCTTACTAAAACTGAGGGTTAGAATAAGTAGGGCAGGTGGATTTACAGTATGTGAATACCGGCTGTCCGATGCAATCAATAGTCACTTGCATGTGTCTGATAGAAACTAGTAAGCCTTGAGGTAGGAATGGTAATATTTCTGAGGTTTTAAATATCTGCCTTTCGAAAATTAGTCAAAAGCTTTAATGCTGAAATATAACAAATCAAAAATATAAACTGATTAAATATTTATTACAAAAACCAAAAATCATTTCAACCGTGAAATCTTACAGAAATACATTGGACCAAAATTAGCAGTTAAGGAAGGAATCACAAGCTGTCCGTGACGACATTGGTTGAAGAAGTTGAAGGTATTTCTGAACTTGGAGGCAATCCAACTAAGATCGTTTATCACAATGTCAATGTTGGTGTCCTGCCAGAGTTCCTCCGCTGCTGCCTGTATCACGCCATCATTCTGTGCAGGGGACATAGTACAGGTAGAGTAGACAACCGACCCTCCTGGCTTACAGCACTTGATTGCAGCTCTGAAATAATTATAATTAGACGATAAAAATTTAATAAGTTGATTAAATGGAATCTCCTTATATGATTTTTACTTATTCAAAAGAAGTGCTAGTTAGAATCAACCCAAATAAAACAATTTGACAAATTTTGCTCCCAAAATAGAGCCATTGGCTCTGTAGCTCATCAGGCTTCATATAAATTATGTGGCAAATGTGGTTCCCCTCTTAGAAGGGGCCACAGGGTCACAAAATGTACAATTTATCTAACTTAAGAGTCTGTAGACAAGTCTTCAGCTTTCTTGTCCTCAGGCTTCTAGAGAAAAAAGAATAGAAAATAGGTTTTGGGGCTGTGGCCCTTATTACACATTCTTGATAATCCAGAGTTTCCATTCCAATATTTTCTCCACTCTCTGGAACTAAATAGGCCTAAATGCGATTAATAAATTACCTCCCCTTAGTTGTATTACTGTCTATTAGTAGCCAATCAGATAGGCCTTTAGTCAGAGTCAGGATTTTAAATTGTAGCTTTCGTGGTCCTGTGGCCCCTGATAAGGGCCACAAGGGCCACACCCTTAAACCCTATTTTCATCTTTGTAAAAAGTGCACTGTATTGCAGACAGTAAAGAGTTACGGGTATCAAAGTGAACATACATGAGAAGGTCCTTCTGTCGTTCAGGAAGTCCAATTCTCTCCTTCATGCGGCCAGGTTTGAACAAGTTGTTATCATCCTCCAGCACCACGTGCCGGTCGTTATTACACGGCACATCCACAAGCACCTGTTGATACAGCACATAGAATGAACATTGGTAAAGGGCAGCATATTGCACAAAATGTACTACTGCAATATCTAACAATACACAGCTCCTGTATTGCAATTTTATGGCAGAACTTGTTTTAATCCTTTTAAAACTTTTATGGATATACTTTTAGTTAGTTTCAGACTAAACACATATGATAAAAGTTTAGATACTTTCAAAATGAATAAACAACATAAACAAATGAGTTGTTAACTCTCATATTTAGGAATTGTCAAATATGTGTATTCTGGGAAATTAAAGCAACTTTACCACCTGACATTCAATTGACCCATCATGTTACTATTAAAAATATGCAAGATATTGAATACACCTTACTTAAAAATTACAGAAAATATCAATCACATCTACCAGTATATAAATGGCAAAATAGAAAACTACCTTCGTATAAAATTCATCCTTCACACGCCGCCCATCCTGCTGCATAATAAGCACATCCGACCTGTTCGGACAGTATCTCAGTAGAACATCTTTCAGTCTTCGGAGTCTACTTATAGATGAATCATTGCAGGTGAGTTTTGCTGAAAGTCAAGGGTACAAAATAAGTTTTAATTAAAAATGCAATGTAGCTGAAAGCTTGATCTATGCTAACCTACAGGCTGAGGCCTGAAACCTCAGAGTAATATAGGCAATTCCAAATATAATTTGGTGACATTCCGAAAATAAGTCTTGTAATGGATCAAGGTTTTTCAACCTCACCTTCCATATATATAGTACAATTATCAAATTATCCATTGAATGCTGAAATATCTATGATCTTAGTACTGCTCTAAAAACATCATGTCAGGTGGCTAACTTTGTTACCTTACAACCCCTTGGAGCAGTACTCAGATAACAAGATGTGTTTGTGAAACACGAATGCCCCCGGATGCATCCTGCTCGCTGTGTCAAGGTCAAGGTCACAAGGTCAAATGTTATGGTGTCATCTGAAAGGTCTCATCACAAGGGATCCATATGTCAAGTATCAAAGACCTAGCTCTGACCAATCAAAAGTTATGACCAAGGTTAAAGTTTTTGTGGACAAACGGACAGACGGACAGGTGAAAAACAATATACCCCCGGAATCTCCGATTCTGGGGCATAAAAAATACAGCAAAGGTAAGACACATTGTCACTTACAAGCATCTATAATTTGAAGCATAGCAAGAGTTTTCCCCCCTGGAGCTGCACAAAGGTCAAGGACAGTGTCAGAAGGTTTAAGGTCAAGGGCAACCACTGGCAGAAGGGACGAGGCATCAAACAAATAATAATCTGAAAGAAAACAAGGAATCATTTTTTAAGATTTGTTCAATGGAAGTAGAAAGTTAAAAATATTAAAAATATTCATAATATAACGTCTAGTGAGTGATAAGAAAATTAATAATAAATATGCAAATCTTTTAACCATTCATAGTAACATTGATTGGGAAAGTAGTCTTATGCGTCTTAAAGCTTATTTTCAATTGTAAGTACCATTTGATGTTAGTTTATATAACACAGAAACTGTATATAGTAAGTAAAATGTGGGTAAACATAAACCAACACTCCTCATGATTAGAGGAGGGGAGTAGATTTATGATAAAATTAATTTTACTTAAGATTACTAGTTTCTATGGTAAATGTTGTTGACCACAATCAAGGAGCGACATTCCAGAGTATATATCCTCCTTCAGGCTTCATAAGTGTATTTGAATTCATGTAACTTCTCTACCAAAAGCCAAATGCCCCATCAACAGGTGTTACACACAATTTTAGGTAATATGAGCTTTTTGAAGCCAATGAAATGTCATATTTGAGGAGCTTTTAAGCAAATCATCATGAGATTGTCATCCTTTTATAAAGGCCGAGTGGCTTTTGTTGGCCTTCAGTCAGTTGACTGCCTTGATACATAAAAGTAATACAACTTAACAAGCATTTGACTTAATGGGTTTCAGGGTATGGTAGGAGTTACAAGGATACACATTTACTGATGCAGAAGGATGGTAAGAATAATCTTCTCATCTTACCAAGCATTTTAGAAGCATCAGGTCTTGGAGGTGGAAAGTCTGAGATGTCTCCCCGAGGGTAACAGTAAGCCCTCAGACTTGATGGCAGTACATACTCGCTAGGGAAAACAGTCTCTAACTGAATATCCCTTGCCTCATAGGTACTTTGTTGTACTTCACGAGTTTTTAAAATCTCTTTTGTAGAATAGACCTTTTCCACTGGCATGAAGTCATTCAAATTGGTATCTGGATTCAGTGACAATGGATCAATCAGATCGACATCCGGTTTCTGCTCTGGAGGGGACGTAAGAGTAGGATATGTACCAACGTGCCAAGTTTGATTGTCAAGAACTTGCTCATCAAGTTGGACCTTTTTCTTTTGTCCTCTTTTTGGATGTTTTACTTTGGTATCAAATGCTGTTTGTAAAATGTTTTCTGTTCCAACTTGTTCAAAGTGCTTACTAATTTCTTCATAATTGGCTGCATTATTTATCAAGGCACAATATTTCTGTTGGGATAGTAATGAAGCTCTTGTTAGAGGCCAAACGTCTCTATATACAGGCTTGTAGAAGGTATCAAAGTTGTCTACAGCTAACTTGCTATTGGTCTTATGCTTCAAATGACTTGCCTGAAAATAAAAATATAACTTTGTGAATATGATGTTGAATTGAAAATAAAATTAATGGTGTGTGAAATGACTGCATGTAGTCTGACATAGGGTTCGAAATTAGCACTAGTTCAGTAGCCCATGGCTAGTGCAAAAGATGCTGGGAAAGTAAAGTGCAATGACTGGTAGTCTGAAGGACTAGTTGAATTTGAAGAAAATATGATTATATCAGTGTATTTGGCTAGTCAGAATATCTTTGGGCTGGTGTTCTCAGGAATGCACTAGTCCGAATGGCTATAGTAGCCCAATTTGACTAATTTCGACCCCTGTGACATGACTCGTCATTTATGATTATACTTAATGATCAAAGGTTTGCATATGCATGAATTATCAATACAGCATGCAAGTTATTGTAGATTTCGATTTTGAGATCAAATGATATACATATATATATATATGGTTTAAAAATAGCCAAAGCCAGTAAATGTATATACCTAACGACAGTATAGTAAAAAACTTAATCAGTGAAATTTTGTTTTTTATCATTGCCACCTTTAGTTGATAAGAATACATTTATTCAAATATGATGAGGATCAATATGTTTGGCACAGATATACTATATATTATATATATATCTACACAGAAAACTTTGGCATTGATCAACATCAACTAAATTGAATATTACGAGTTCTATTGGCAGAATTCTTACCCATTTCTTTTTGTACTTAAATCTTTTTATTTCTCTCAAGCAACATCTCAGAAAATGCAACCGTGTCACTATCCCTGTCGCTGTAATCATTTTCACCGCAGTGTCAAAACAAACCCACGTGTGTGTACCAAACGGAAGTAGACATAGAGTACTTTATTTGTAACATCAGACTTTCTCCTCTCGTCACGTGAGCGGCGAACACTGACTGAACATAAATATATTATTGGCATATATATGTAGGTCCACTCATTAAAAGAAACAAAAGCGTTGAATTTGTTTTATACGTCAATTAATGAATTGGAAAAGTTCGTTAAGTATTTAGTTAAGTTAATACTCATTGTTGCCAGAGTGTTAAAATTTGGATGAACACGAACAAGCTCAAGCTAAATGAGGAGAAAACTGAATCAATTATTATTGGTCCTAAGAACAGACGCCAGAAGACTTGTCTCACCAGCATTAGAGTCGGAAGCAACGAGATCCCCCTCAGTTCCTCAGTGAAAGACCTAGCTTGGTGATATTCTAGACAATGAACTGTCAATGGAGAAACATGTTATTCATATAGCCAAGACCTGTTACATGTACATCCGTAACATCAGCAAGATTCGCAAGCTGATCTCAAGAGATGCCACGATAAAGCTGGTGAGGTCTCTGATATTATCCTGTCTCGACTACTGCAACGTCTTGCTAACAGGGTCTCCCAAGGGATTAATCAATAAGCTTCAACGTATACAAACACAGCGGCAAGAGTTGTAACGTTATGTCCGAAGCGAGAACACGTTACCCCACTATTGAAAGATCTACATTGGCTGCCTATACAACAGAGAATCACCTACAAAACTATGTGTATCACATTCCAGTGCATCCACGGTACAGCATCAATTTACCTTCAAGAATTTTGAAAGCCATCACGATCACTGAGATCCCAGACCAAATGTTGCTGCAAGTCCCAAGAACATCACCAAAAGCCTATGGAGAACGATCATTCTCCAGATTGGATCATTCTCTTACTTTGCAGCAGTCCAATGGAACTGCCAGAAAATCTGAAAACTTGTGACACTTTCTCGCCTTTTAAAACTCTTCTCAAGACCCATCTCTTCAGGCGGCCTACCCTTAGAACTCTCTCCTATACCTGTCTCAAGCGCTTTGAGCACGGTTACATCGTGGATATAGCGCTATACAAATTGACTTTTATTATATTAGTATTGCATAATACAATAATAAAAGTACTGTTAATATATTTCAACAGATATTGAATTTTTTAGTGTTAAAGTAAACTATGAAATGTGCAAGGACAATTATCCAAATAACACTTATCACACCCAGCATAATAATTATTATAAAGAGATCTGCAAAACTAATCAAGTGTTTTGTAAAATTTCTCACGTCCATAGAAATTAATTCATATATTTAAGATTAAAACACTTCGCCAGCTATGGTCAGGGAAACTCCCGAACTCTTTATGTGGTAATTGAAAACTACAAACACCATACACTTTTAATTTCATAAATATTTGTTTCTAAACACAATTTTATACATTCATTATCAAACAAAAAGACAGTTTTCTAAACAAATTTTTTATCCAGGTAATACTTAAGGATTGTTTTACATGTTTTGTGCCTCTATCGATGTATAACAGCAACAAATTGTATAAAATCGCGTAGCGTATACGTAGCGTAGCGATTTTATACAAAATTTGTTGCTGTTATACATCGATAGAGGCACAAAACATGTAAAACAATCCTTATAATTACAAAATCAACATTTTAACAAAGTTTTTCCTAATAATTTAAAAAATCTGTCATCAATGTCGTGAAATTGTGGTTTGTTACACTAAACAATACAAAGTTGAATCACAATTGAGAACTCCATAAACTAAAACGGCAGAAGATAAAATTTCGTTTTCGCAAGCATTGACACTAATGCGATCACAATTCGTCTTAACCGGAATCCGCATTTTCGGAATAACCCTAATTAGCATATCACACGACGTTCAAAATGTCCGCCGTTTGCGAGACGCTCGGAGCTTGAGGACTCGTAGTTATTAAAATGCAGTCTTTCCGGTGGATGTATGGATTGTGTTAGGGAGGAGAATGTATTTACTTGTTACAAACGCAGGTGGGAAGTCATTAGATATGTTATATCTGTCTTTGCAACAGAACGTAACTCGCAACTGTCAAAACCGGACTATTGCGTCAGGTGATTGTGACGTCACAAGGAATGAATGCACATGGTATGGTTGCAATTTTTTCTGCATTTATCGAGAAATGGCAGCAGGCTTTTGAGCTCTCTCGTCCAATCAGATTCGCGAAAATTCGTGTAACAAAACCATTTTGTAATTATTTAAAAATATCACCAGAAATAAAGTGGTGGGGAAACCATCGCCCGATTTGGGTACGAATCCTCCGAGATTTGTGGGTACGAGTTCGTTTTGGGTACGAATTCTCCGCATCCCTTTTCAGTCATGTGACAGATGATCAATTAGGAAGATTATTTTATGGACAATCAACTCCTTTATTATTTAAAAGTGACGTTTCGACATAGATATTAATGTCGTTGTCAAGCAAGCGATAGATAATTATAATTTATATGTAAAATAGAGAGGCTCGTAAGAAGGTATCCTTTCGTTTCAAGTAGGCCTACAACGCTAACGCAAATAGCTTCCGTCTGTTCAGTGACTAAAGTCTAAACTGTCAGAAATCGATTCAAGGTCGCTGGATCGAAGTCCAGAAGAATATTCAAGCAATGTTTAAAAAATAGCCCATCCGTCAGTCCTTACCTGGCTACTTTTTGCCAGGCCTGGTTACGCTTTGGGTAGAAACTTTTCAAAAAAGTATTCTCACTGAGATATTTGCCATTTAATTTTCAGGACAGTCTCGGTTTCCAATCTATTTCATACACTGAATCAAGCGACCGAATAACCACAAGCAGTTGCGACTGGCATGGTTTAGAGAATCGAAAGACTTGGGCGGAATTTACGATCATTGAAGAAGGTTCACTGGTCAGACGAAAGCATGTTCCTTCTGCACTCTGTGGGTGGCAGGATCAGGGTCTGGAGGCGTCCAGGAACAGCGTATGCACCACGAAACATCAACGCCAACATTACCTTATTGCGGTGGATCTGTGATGAAATTGGAGTGCTTCTCGTTTGACTACAAACTTGATCTTGTGACCATATAAGGTAACTTGACAGGAGCTAGGTCGCTACATCCGTGAAGTTCTTGAACCTGTTGCCGTGCCCCTGCACTTGCATCAAGACCTGTATTCATGGACGATAATGCCAGACCGCGTCGTTCACGAGCTTTGTGTCAGGTAATCAAGAACAAAGCCCTGACACACCTGCCCTGGCCTGCAATGAGTCCGGATCTTGATCCGCTTGAACATGTTTGAGCCGACTGATCCTAGCCTCCTCAGAATTAGGCTACACTTGTGTGGCAGAAATTGCCACAAGAGCGATTTCGATGTCTGGTGAGGGGTATTAGGCGAACACTTTAAGCTGTCATACTGTTCAGTGCATGGTGGAAATTCGCGATACTGACTGTTTTGGTACCTCAAGTCCCTGAATGATCCTATAAACCAATCCCAGTTATTGTTTGGTAATTAAAATTTTTTTATGACCATACTTAAATTAGTCTCTTTCTGTACCAATTTGAATCCCTTAATTGAGAGCAAAATTTTGATATACCATATATGGGGTCAGAGAGTCTAATTCATAGTCAATAGAATGAATTGTAATCCTTTCATCATTAGCTTCACGTGATTATAGTGACATGATACTGTTGTCCTCCAAAATCATGGAAACCATCAAACATTAGTAAAACAGAGGGTGGAACACTTTTTTTGCTATGTACACATGTATATAAATTGTCATTTTTAGATTTGCTAAGATTCGTGAAACATTGAAAACAAGATAAATGTAAACCCACCTACAAAAGAAACTTTACACCTTGATATGCATTAATGAAATGAATAATATTATGCGGTTTTAATTAATTAAACAGTTTAATATCATTACGTTTTTCTAGGAAAGACGATTTCATCACCAACAGAATAACATTGTTTGCGTTTAGGAAACTTCTTTGGTAAGACTTGCAATGCAAGTGCAAAGGTTCTAGAATGCTATAAAATGCTTTAGAGATCTCTGGTTTGCATCTACGATAGCAAAGAACGGGCCGATTAAGGAATGATTTTCACACGGAACCCTTCTACACCTGGACAATATCAGATTCCACACTGCTAGACTGACTGTGATATCCTTGCCGAGCAAAACGTCAAGTCAACGCCTAGTTGACGTCTAGCGGGAGCCAAAGATTCCCCTGAAATGTCCATCCATTCGTCCGTCCGTCCGTAAACTTTGTGGAATTTCGACTTCTTCTCCAGAACCATAAGGCATAGAAAGCTGAAACTTTGTGTATAGACTCCTTGGCTAGTGAGGATTATAAATTGTAGCTTTGGGCGCCCTGTGACCCCTAATAAGGACCACAGGGGCCGCGCCCTAAAAACCTATTTTCATTTTCTTCTCCAGAACCATGAGGCCTTGAAAGCTAAAAGTTTGTGTACAGACTCCTTGGCTATTGGGGATTATAAATTGTAGCTTTGGTGGCCCTGCGACCCCTAATAAGGGCCACATATGCCACGCCCTAAAAACCTATTTTCATCTTCTTCTCCAGAACCGTGAGGCCTAAAAAGCTGAAACTTTGTGTACAAACTCCTTGACTAGTGAAGATTATAAATTGTAGCTTTGGTGGCCCCTAATAATGGCCACAGGGGCCACACCCTAAAAACCTATTTTCATCTTCTTCTCCAGAAGCATAAGGCCTAGAGAGCTGAAACTTTGTGTACCGACTCCTTGACTAGTGTGGATGATGAATTGTAGCTTTATAATAATAATAAAGGCAACAGGAACGTACTTCAAATCTATTTTCATCTTCTCCTGAAGTATAAGGCCTAGAAAACTGAAACTTGTCGCCTATATTATACAGTGTTTAAAATATTGCCCGTCAGCCAGTCCTTGAATTGGCTACTTTTTGCCAGGACTGGTTACTTTTTGGTTAGGACTGGTAACTTTTTGGTCAGGATTGGTAACTTTTCAATTTGTTTTCTTAAATTTGCCAAAGGAATTGACCAATGAATTTTCAGGACAGGCTACATATTTTTTTTATCATCAAAAACAATGCTACAGTATATATATATGTCTCTTATTAACAAACATAGATGATCAATTTGATTACTTGGATACATCTTATCTTGTTTGCCATTCATTGTTTTATATTAGGCCCCTTTGACAAATTTGGTGTCCTTATAGCTAAATGTGACCCTATCTAAAAACTTTATTTCTTTAGATTTATTCCGGGGTTTTTTTCAGTCGGAAAGGCACGCTGAACGTATTTTGATAAATGTAAAATCAATCTGTTTTTACCTTATTTTATAAAAGTTTTGGATTTTTAAGAGATACCCATTTGTTTATATGAAACGGAGTTACTTTGAAGACTTCTCATTAGCGTTTGCTGTCAAGTTGTAAATCGAGCACACCATTAGCTCGCACTGTCTACTATTTATGTAACATGATTTCTCATTGGTCTATTTTCGACAGATTTTTTCCTTAGGGCCAATCATATTCACGCTACTTACAGCGAATAGATGACGTACGAAATCTGAGAAAGAGACACGTTTGTCAACAAATTGCAAAAGATTACATGATAAATCGTGTGGATAAATGAGCTTGTGATTAAGTTGTTTCGCATACATAGCAGACATGGAAGGCCGCTACAACATGCGCAGTCCAGGTTTGCTAATTATTTACTGTCATTTCAAGAAAACATTTCAGCACTCTAATTTTCCTGTCTGCAACAATCTTAGTCACTTGCTCAGTGACTTTAAAAATGGCAATGTTTTATGTAGTTAATGCTAATACTTTATTGTTAGTGTGAGAGAATATGATATAATCCTTTGCTTAAATTCATTGATCTTTTGTGATATTTTTCCTCTGTAGTGACTGACACAGTGACATCCTGAGACTATTCCCTCAAGAATATGCTGCAGCTTGTCCTGGTAAAACAGGCATATTCAAACGTTTTAGTATTTCCTAATATCTTAATTATTTAGTAATGAAACCTTATGTTCACATTGACATTATAGAACACTTGTTTACTAAATGACTGTATGTTTGAATTGATGTAAATCTCTACAAAGTTATCCCTGTTGAGTAGGCCTAGTTCAGATAACATAAACTTCGCTTTATGTGCGATAACTGTGCACGCAAATGTCTAGCATGCTGGACTACCCTGTTGAGGTACATATATTTTAATGTGAAATGCCGAAATGTCTAGCAAGGACTTTTTATCCATAACACTGTACAATTTATTAACAAATGCAATACATCTTACTATCTTGAGCACTGTCAGAAGAGTGTGTGAGTCACTCAAAGATGTTGAACAGTATGAATGCTGTTTTAATGAAAATTAATGAAAAATATAGCCTTTCCCCCTAAAGGGACCATTCAAGCATCATGTTTTTTGTGGAAACGAATTTCAGGAGGACTTTCGTTTTTACAATTATATACAGTGATCAATCTACAGATATGACTCTCTGAGTCAATGGACTCGCTCCAAAATGTCTTGTGAGTCCAAGCTGATTTAAATGAGTCCTTTAATAGGTAAGCACATAGTAACACCGAAAAACTATGCATCCCAGGACTCACAGCTTAAATTTTATATGAATCCTTTCTAAATTTTATGAGTATTTGAAGCAGGACTCTCAGGTAAATTTATCACTGTATATGATTTTTAGATGATAATTTCACACTTTAAATTTCAAATATGTTTGTCAGGTTAGCATTTCAGTTGTTCAAGATTTAACAATTTGACAAAGAAGTAAGTGTACTCGCTAAAAAGATAAAAACATTGTGAAATGTAAGCAATCATCGAAGCTACGATCGTGGAATGCATTACTACGACAAAATGCTGTCGTAACAGATGACTTTTATCATGAATTATTTGTAGATATGCTCCTCTTCTATCAATCAAGTAGTTATTTCTTAATTTTGTTAATGAATAAGCATAATACAGCACATTTGTTTTCTTGTAATGCTAACATTTCAAGATGGCGGATGAAACGCCTATGAACTGCACTACCCAAATGGCCAATTTTCTGCATTATTTCAGCTGTGAAGAGGCTGATGAAAGAGGCGCAGGAGTTAAATGAACCAACAGAACAATACTTTGCTCAGCCGCTGGAGGTAATACCTTATACATTGCTGACTCGCAAATCAATAAAATAGTGCAGGTGTTTGTCTGGTGTACAAATAGGTCCATAAGGCTTGCCTTCAGTTGAATCAACATTTGCTGACTTAAACATGTTTTAAAATGAAGTTATCTCCATTATCAAGAGAAATAAAAATACATATGGATCTACACATTATGATCAATAAGATGTTGCTTGTCTGGTGAACAAATAGTTCCCCAATCAAGATTCACGTTTTCGTTGCCGTTATGATTTGATTTTTCTAAAACTTTTCTGAATTCTCTCTATATTACTCTTGATATGTTCAAAGGGAAGCCGCGCCAATCACATGTGTTGTATCCAAATCAAATGACCAATGAACAGAGCTGTAGCAAAAAATGCATTACGTCACCATGTGGGTAATACAAAATATTTGGCACATTAAACTGTGGTATATGATTTCGCTTAAATGTCATATTAAAATAGAAACAATATTTTCAATTCGAGACTCTGATAAATGTTAACAGACTCAATCAAAAACATCTTCATTTGAAGAAGAGTCTGCATTTGTTCCAGATAAGAGCATTATTTGCATTCAATAATCGCAGAATCCACTTTTTAGCTCATCAGGACTGAAAGTCCAGATGGGCTTATGGCATGGCCCGTCGTCCGGCGTCCGTCGTCCGTCGTCCGTCCGTAAACTTTTGACACTTTCGACTTCTCCTCATGAACCATACACATTAGAGAGCTGAAATTTTGCGTACAGGTACCTTAGCATATGGAGATTCTAATTTGTAACTTTGGTGACCCTGTGACCCCAAATAGGGTCACAGGGGTCACAACTTTAAAAACCTATTTTCATCTTCTTCTCCAGTTCCAGAAGGACTAGAGAGTTAAAAATGATATGTGCAGACTCCTTGGCCAATGGGGATCCTAATTTGTAACTTTGGTGACCCTGTGACCCCAAATAGGGTCACAGGGGTCACAACCTTAAATACCTATTTTCATCTTCTTCTCCAGTTCCAAAAGGAGTAGAGAGTTGAAAGTGATATGTGCAGACTCCTTGGACAATGGGGATTCTAATTTGTAACTTTGGTGAACCTGTGACCCCAAATAGGGTCACAGGGGTCACAACCTTAAAAACCTATTTTCATCTTCTTCTCCAGTTCTAAAAGGACTAGAGAGTTGAACGTGATATGTGCAGACTCCTTGGACAATGGGGATTCTAGTTTGTAACTTTGGTGACCCTGTGATCCCAACTAGGGTCACAGGGGTCACAACCTTAAAAACCTATTTTCATCTTCTTCTCCAGTTCTAAAAGGACTAGAGAGTTAATATTGATATGTGCAGACTCCTTGGACAATGAGGATTCTAATTTGTTACTTTGTTGACCCTGTGACCCCAAATAGGGTCACAGGGGTCACAACCTTAAAAAACTATTTTCATCTTCTTCTCAAGTTCCAAAAGGTCTAGAGAGCTGACATTATATATGTGCAGACCACTTGGCCAATGGGGATTCTTAATTGTAGATTTCGTGACCCCATGACCCCATTAGGGTCACAGGGGTCACAATCTTAAAAACCTATTTTTCTCCATTAGATGACAGTCTATGGCAAATTTATTTCTCCTTGGATATTTTAGTGTGGACTTCTTTCACTGTCTGATATTGGCGATCTAGAAAGTGTTGAATAATAATAAATCATTTGGGTAAGGAAATTTATTCCGAAATCGTTACATTTGTTTTGTAATTTTTTTATAGGTTTTCTTGCAATAGGTAACATCAGTTTCATTTTTAGCTCATCTTGCATGTATAAAGCAAACTTGATATGATGCCTGATGAGCTACAGAGCCAATGGCTCTATTTTTTTAGAACCCACGCAATTTAATTCCACGTTAGGCTCTCCTGGCGAATTAAAAGTAATGTTTCTGTAAGTACGATGGGGACATCGAAATAAGACTAATGTTTACTATATAGGTAGATCATTTACGACCACGTTTCAAGTCATACTTAACGATGTCACTAAATGTTTACGTTGAAAACATGTATTTATAATCAGAGCTACCGAAAATGACTATTATTTATAAGCTATATTTAGAATATGACATATATCGTTGATTCCATATAATACTATAGGCTAGCTTCTAGGCCGGCTTAGCTCAGCGGATAACGGACCTGGGTTAAATCCCTTCAGATCATCGGAAAGTATTTTGTTTAAGTGTAATACTACTGTTAATCATTAACCATCATGACTAGGAGATATCGTTTTGGCAGAACATTTATAACATTATAAACATGGTGACATCACTATCAGTATGCAATGACATCACTGTCTTGAAAATCTAGTGTTGTTGTGTTCAGAGATTTAAATTTTTTCTCTAAGATGTCAAAAAGAGTGAATTTGGATGATAAATTGAAATATCACCCTCTTGTCTTTTGATACGAAATATACCAACAATCATTGATAAATGTAAAAATATTCATAACTTTCATTAACTCGTGTTGATAGAAATTACTTTAGTGAAATTAACTTTTATTAATACTCGTGTTAATATTAGTGCTGTTATCCAGTGATGTATATTTCACTAATCACCCAAATTGGTCGACAAATCACAATCCCCTTCATCTGCCTATGTGGCACCAAGCATGCCTTTTTAAAGGCTTTTCATGTTTATATCCAATTGCCTAGGTTTTTTATGAACATGCATGCTGTTATTCTTGTTGTTCATAGCTGTTTTTATTCACTATCTTCCACAGGAATTGAATGTTATTTCATCAGCAAGAGAGTTTAAATATAAAGATCTGAAATTGAACATAATCTAGTAATTTTACTACCGGTACTGAAAACAAGTTACGGGTCAAACGTATATTTCTTCATGACATCTTCATAGAGTAAGAAACATTGCATGGCTGCAGGGAGGTTCCACAGTGCTTTGTGCTTTAATAGTAATAAGTAAATGGAAAAGACATATCCACCTCATAAAGGTCCAATATTGCATTAAGGCGATGCAAACAATGGGAATACCATTGTTTTGAGCATGAATAGGTGGTTTCTCAGTTGAATGTCATACTCTTTGTTTTTATATATGGCATATGCTTCCTTCACAGTTTTCATGTTTTACTGAGCCAATTTCAACAAGTTTTCAACTTAGAAATTTTAACTCATATATTTTCAATGCATAGAAAACATGTCAGGCAAAAAATAGGATTGACCCTTTACTTCTGATTAGTATATTTAGTATTTTGTAGTATTGAGTCAGTGCAGGATTGTACCTTTGTACAGCTTTTGAGATACTGAACAATTGTCAGCAGTAAAAACTCAGCCTCAAATATCTGTCAGCCAGTCTTTATTCCTGGAATTTTGAGCAAATTGTTATTGTTGCTAGATGTAATTTCCTCATTAGCTGATTATGTTAACTGTTATTGAAGATATCAGGGATATTTTAAGACCTATTGCTATAGATAATATGCTGATGTAGCAGGATGTACCAAACATATATTAGGTCCGACCAGTAAATGGGAGTTAATTTCTTTCTACAATCACTATTAGAATAAGGGGCACAACTCTGATTGCTGAACAAGAGCTGAAATTGCAAAAATAATTTAGTTGCAGTAATAAATATATAATTCAACTTTGAGACTATTTCTTCTTCTACAGGACAACTTGTTTGAGTGGCACTTCACTATCAGAGGACCAGCGGATTCTGAGTTTGAAGGGGGAATCTACCATGGGAGGATAATTCTTCCTCCTGACTACCCCATGAAACCCCCAAGTATTATGCTTCTAACGGTATGTTACTGTCATGTTTCAAAAATCAAGCTTCTTATTACTTGATAATAACATTATTCGTCCTTCATACAACTTCAAGTATCTAAATACACTGACAGCCCTTTATTCAGCAAGTCTAGTCCACGAAGTGGCAGTGAATAAACACTGACACAGGGATTAGGAAACATATATTTGACAATAGACAATTTTCCGGTATTTTAGTAATTCTCATTTGCTCTTTTATCAATAGTAAACTAAAAAAATTAATGGGCCATTTTTTTCATCAAGGTAATTTCATACCATTCCATAGATCCAAAATGATAATTTTATAAGCATTATGTCTCAAAATATTATTGTTCCACATTTATTTGTTCTTTACATTAAAACATATCTTGTCATAATGCAATTGCTCTAAAAAAATATTTTATTGTCTTTCAGCCCAATGGAAGGTTTGAAATATTCAAGAAGATTTGTTTAAGTATTTCTGGTCACCATCCTGAATCTTGGCAACCATCCTGGTCAAGTGAGTTCATGAAAATGTCTGCATTTCATACCATTATCTGTCTCAGCTCTTTGGCTTACTGCACCTGAGTTTTCAATGATTTGTCATATGGTTTAAAAAATTTTTATTTCTCAAAAAGAAATTTGGAATTGGCGAACAAGCCTCAAGGCTTATTTGAACGCCTCTCCAATACAACACACATACAGCTGGTTACAAAATAGAAATAACAAGTTAATGTGAATATACCAAATAACTAGGTAACTGATATACATACATGTAGTCCTGACAATGTCATCTATACATTTGGATGTTGAACGTGCCCGTTGTAATGTATTACTGCGATTTAGAGAAACAAATTTATTAACATCTTTGATGGGCATGTAGAAGTTGGTTGATGAAGAAGAACAAGTCATGAAACGCGACGCCACGCTGCAGACACCAACAATGCTATCAAGCAATCGATGAGCGGTGCTAGTATCTACACCGAAACGCAGCACCCGACGCAATAAAGAAGTTGACCATCCACAACAACCCGCTCTTCAACGAATTTATTGTTTAGAGAAACGATTTGTCATATGAACAATTAGTCTAATCAGAACTCTCCTGCAGTCTATTTGTAGGATGATGCAATCAGACTATGGATGTTGATGTGATGCACCAAGACTTAAAGTAACATAGCGATTGAGACATAGGCGAGCGCCTTGTTAGGCTTGTAGGGAAACTTACCAGTAGTATCTTATAAAACTTTCTGCTGTATGTTGAAATTGAAGATTTTGAATAGTTCACCGAAAGCAGTAATTTTGTGCCTTTGACAAGCATCAAAGTAAATCATAATAATTCCAGAATGTTTTTTTTTTATCTCATTTCATATATATACTAATGTGAATTGAAATTTTGCCACACTCTTAAAGTGATAAAATTACTATCAGCCAAGGGAGGTCACTCTGTAAGTCCTTCCTTCTGCTACAGATAACATGATTACATCCTCTCTGTGAAAAGATTGTGCTTTTGGCATTTGATTTGTGAGATAAGTCTTCATAACTATGCATAAGATTGTGGAACCACTACTGTTTTTTAAGGCAGAATTTGATAATTTTTGAGGAATTGCTTATCACAGATTGACTGTTCTCTCATATTTTTGCAGTTCGAACAGCTCTGCTTGCAATCATTGGATTCATGCCAACCCATGGAAGTGGAGCCATTGGATCTCTGGACTATACGCCGGAGGAGAGGAAGGTTCTTTCAAAGAAGTAAGAAGTCTCAGACTAATACAAACGTTGCTTAATATAAATAAAGAAGTTGTCAACAATATATTCCTCTTCTTCATGATAATTACTGTTTACTTAATCTCAAAAATCAATAGTTAGAATATTACACATTTTACAAACATTTTGTATTTATTATTTTTATGTTATGTGTTTTGCTATACAAATTTATATTTAGGAGAATCGTTGTGGATATGAGATGGATTAATGTGAATATATTTTAGGTGATATGTCTAATTATATTATGGACTTCGTAGCATGTTTGAATTTCTTTATATTTGGTTTCCACTTCTCTCAGGTCCCAGGACTGGAAATGTCCGTCATGTGGCAATGTGAATAACATCTTAAAGACCGTCACAGAGGCCTCAGAGAAAACTAAACAAGAAGCGAAGGAGTTGGCATCACAGATCAATTTTCAAGTAAGTAGGTTTTTTTACAAATTCATGCAATATGCTTCATTTGAAAAGAATATGTTGAACTGAGATGTATTTTTTGTTAGATATATTTAAGTGTCTTACTGTTGATAGACTTTAGTACAGGCTAACGATAATAAGAAAAAAACCAAGTAAATGATTTACATTTATCTGAAAGAATTAAATATTGGTCCAGTTGCTTGGGTCTTTTAAAAATTTTCATGATTCAACAAACTGAAGCATGGTAAAATTGAGTTAAATACAGGAGTTAAATTGAAAGAATATGGTAATGTTAATCGATTCATAGATTATTTCTTTAAACATTGTTTTGCAAAAAACTGAACATGTCAAACAAGTGCTAACAGTTAATGAGATCATGACTAGCGAGTGCTACCAGTTAGGGAGAACATGTCTAACCTTCTGATGATGTACACAGGGAGAGAAGGAGAAGAAGGAGGAGTCGAGCCCGACCACCAGTAACGAGAGTGGAGCCTCAGCAGGTGCTTCCAGTGAGACCACACCTGCCCCCTCCCCCGAGAGTGCCTCCTCAACCTCCACCCCTCCCCCTGTCACACCCCACATGTTCCCGTGGATGATGCCGGGTATGCGTCCTCCCTTCCCTGTCCCTCCTGGAGCCAACCAACAGTTCCGTTTCCCCTTCCCTCCCTCCCCCTTCATGATCCCTCCTGAATGGCAACAGCACATGGCAGGAAACATGCCCCCTAGGTATCCGCCATTCTTCATGCATCCTGGATTTCCTGGAATTCAAAGTCCAATGACTGGGACATCTCAGATGCCCTCTACGGTGTCAAGGTTCCCGAACCATACAATGGGACTGACCAACACTACATCATCCAGTAGTAGGCCTGTCATGTCTTCTGAGAGACAACGAGGCCATAACTCAGAGTCAGAGTCTCATCCAAGTTCAGACACCCAGCCAGCAAGTTCAGAATCTTCTACATCTAGTCCCGCTCCAACAACTTCCTCCACTTCTGCATCATCGAGTTCTGCAACAACAACAAGCACCAGCCAAGAAGGTCTGCGACAGAGACAGACATCCAGGGCACCTGCTGAGCAGACCGAGACTCCCAGTCCCGCCCCAGTGTTTGAACAGAGACAGGAGCAGCCCAGTCCTCAAGGGTTGGTGTCCTCAGGACTCATGCTGGTCATCGGACTCATCATCCTGGCTCTGTTGATCAGGAGGCTCTACATGATGGACTTTTTGCACTGATTGAATTAGAGAACCATTGGATATTGTTCTTTATTCCTGCTCCTGAGACCAAGTCCTTAGATTTGCTCTTGAGACTAAGTGATCATCATTGTGTTGATTGGATGACGTCAACTGTTATTGTACTTCATCTTGGGTTTCTCAGACTAAGCAATTATCTTGCCTTGTTTAGAGAGCTCTAAGATGCCATCTTACTTTATCCTTGGTCCTTGCTTGCACTGCATGGAAAGCCATTCACTGTCAATGTAAATTATGCTGGGTCCTTTGACTAAGTGATCATGCTTGCACTGCATGGAAAGCCATTCACTGTCAATGTAAATTATGCTGGGTCCTTTGACTAAGTGATCATGCTTGCACTGTATGGAAAGCCATTCACTGTCAATGTATATTATGCTGGGTCCTTAGACTAAGTGATCAACCTGATGAAGGTGTTATTTATTGCAGGAATATAGTGTTCTAAAAAAGTATTCGAAAGTAAAGTAATCTTAGTGGCACTGGGGATCTTTTATCATATATTGCTGAGATTTTTTGACAAACTTGAATATATTTTTGTGTTAAGATCAATATTTTGTCAAGGAAAGCAGGAATTGAATCATGAAAAGTGTCATTGGCTGGTGAAGTTAAGAATTGATGTTGCCTTCATGCGGCAGCGGGTAATAATTTACTCTTGACCTGCTTTGACTTGGTTGTTAATATATTATTGGTCCTGACTAACTATCAAAAGATCCTTGGGATGATTGCAATCTTGAGTGTTGAGATGAATATGTTCAAAACACTAAGTTACTTATTCAGAAGTTTCTACATTAACTCAATGAATATAACTTGTTTAGATAAAGTAAAGATCCTATGCTATTAGTATATAGCTCATCTGAAGAATATTCAAAAGGGCCAGGGTGATTAGAGTAAAACTCCTAAATATTTTCACCTCTCAGATCCGCAAGTGTGTGAGTGAATGAATGTTTCTTTGAAACTGTCAATTGAAAGTGCTAGTAAAATGACAAAATGCAACTTAATCATACACTGTCACTTTCTAAAAATGTAAAAATTCGCGTATTTTATTCTGATAAAATTTATTGTGGTATTTATATCACCACTATGAGAATCAGTCACAAAAAAGTACAATTGCTTGTCAATACTGCTATTCAATTATACCATGACAAAAACAAATTCCAACCATTGCTATTTAGAAAGTAAGCATTTAGTAACAATTAGAAAGACATTTAAGTGACAAAGCTCCCACATCCATTTGCTGAATGTTCCGTTGCTCTCAACTCTTACGACTTTTTCACAAGAAAAAAAGAAATTACCCTCCCTTGATTTGAGTAAGCCAATTAAAAAGCTACATGGATTGATCGTGCACGCCTCGTAAATCAATAATATAAGTTTGTCCTGGTTTAAGGATATTGAATTGCAATTCCAACTATAAGCTTTACTTTACTCTTCTCAGTTTACCAGGTGACAGTGTTTCTTTAAAAGTTTTAATTTAGAGTTTCGAGCATGCTCCAAAAATGATGTTACAAGAACCATCAGTGAGAAGTTTTTTCATTATCTCATGTTTTTTCATTATCTCATGTTCAGACATTTCATCAGGTTATGGTTACAACACTCACAGATTTAAAATTTCAGTTCAAATTCTCCTGATGAAAATTCCCAGGGGTGATTTAGTGAAGATTATCAAAACATTCAGCTCTAGGTTATTGAAAGTGCAGCATGGCTAAATACTTAACATATCACTTACCGGTAGTGAACAAATGCTTATGAAACATTGTTAAATTTTACTATTTTCCAATTATGTCTGGGGCCTGATTCTGAATATTGAGGTTATTTTTCCATAAACTCTAAATCTGTGATGCCAAATTTGACAATGTAATATTGAAACTAGACAAAAGTGCTATTGTTACATGTACTATTATTTTCTATTTGTGAATGATGTTTTAATTATGGAATGGAATGAAAGAGTTTGACATGTGATTCATAAAATAGGTCAATGATTTGTCAACTTAATGCTTTTCTTGTTTTTTTTTCTTCCTTATATGAATAACTTCAAATGTAAACTCTTGTGGATTATTATCAACTTGACATTGTAAATACATATTTTATGTATGTTAATGAATTATACAAGTTGTCCATTTTTGTTGCTGTTTAAAACAACAACATTAAATGTTGCTCATTCATTACTACTTGTATACTGAATTGTCCATTCTTTGGGAGCAGATTCATTCATGGTTTTCTTTGATATTTGTTCACATTTTTCAGTATGTCAATTTTGGTGTACAGACAAATTGACAAAACATAATATATGCATGTATGTATTATGTTAAATATGGTGTATTCAAGTGTACTATTCATATTTTTAGCTCACCTGGCCTGTAACGTTACAGAGCCACTGGCTCTATTTCTTTGTGTTTCATTTAAAATGATACCAGTTCTATTTGAAGTACTGGTAGTTTGACAAAATATGGTTTTTGATATCATGAAAATGAATTTGTCTCACATAACCGTGACATTAAAAGTGTAAATCCATTTCATGGCCATTTAAAAATGAATTGTGACTGTATACTTAATCAATAGTTAAAATATTACAAAGTTAATGAACATGTTGTATTTATTATTTTTATGTTATGTGTTTTGCTATACAAATGTTTAATATTCATTTTGATGAATTGAAATTGTTGCATGTATTAATCAAACAATGTCAAAACTTACATATTTTTGGTAACTTACAATTAACTTACTTTGAAGAAGTAAGAGTGAAGGACTTAGCGTAAGGACTTTCTTTTAAAGAATGTCTGCTGTCTGAGGTAGCGGCCAAGGGGGAAGGTTTTAGCCTAACCCCACGGCTGATACCGAGGGAAGGGGTATTCTTTGACAGAAAATCCTTATGAGAGGTCCTTCTCTTTCTTATCTACTAAATTTATCACAGGTTTGCATTTTTAGATTGCTCTCCTAGTCCTGTAATGAGTAAAAAAGAATCACCCATAAAATCATGCTATAATCATTCAAGTCCTAGGTTTAAGAGGGAGGACCTACAAAGTCATCACATTTAGTCTTAGCAGTTGTGGCGCAGTGGTAGAACCTTTGGGGCTCCAAGACGCTCTATAGCTAAAAACATTTGCATATTGGTAAATTACTTTGGAGTTAATTTTCAAATCACTGAGTTATTTCATACATACCTTCCTCTTAAAGTTAACATCTCAAATTATTGATATTTGAATTGGGTGTAATTGGATGAGAGGCTTTGTAAGCCCAGATAATAAACAGCTGGGAGGGCCTTGTATGTGCTGACAAGGCCCATCTGCCTGGGTACCATCTTGGCATACAAAGCCCTCATGTTTAAAGTGAAAGTGTGTTAACACATTTGGGAGGTATATAAATGTTTCAAAGGCCAATAACAACAATTGTCGTCAAAGCTTATTTATGCAATATTCATTGAACTTGTGAAATATAAATAATTATATGATTTGGAAGCCACTTTGTTTGATATTTGATGGGAGATATGCAATACATTTTCCTTTGTGTCTGTGCTATACAGTTCCATGTAAATGTTTTATGTAATGTATCTGATCTGATAAATCTGGCCTATCATACAATGGATAACTGCATTTTACATGTTAGTAGTAAGATGAATAAAGGTCTACATTTCTAATAGATTGCTATGTATATTTCTAAATCATTGGTAAATGTGAAGATTTCTTTCAACAATAGTACATGTAATATAAATATCACAAGGTTAAAGGGGCAATTGCATTGTTTTTTGGCAAGCTTTTAAAGAGGTTTCCTAATATTAAACTGGTTTGTATTATCCTTTTAGGTCAAACATCTCATTACTCAACTCAATAATGATTATGGTAGTCATGACACCACTGTGATTTTTTAGCTCATCAGGACTGAAAGTCCAGATGGGCTTATGGCATGGCCCGTCGTCCGGCGTCCGTCCGTCCGTCGTCCGTCCGTAAACTTTTGACACTTTCGACTTCTCCTCATGAACCATACACATTAGAGAGCTGAAATTTTGTGTACAAGTACCTTAGCATATGGAGATTCTAATTTGTAACTTTGGTGACCCTGTGACCCCAAATAGGGTCACAGGGGTCACAACTTTAAAAACCTATTTTCATCTTCTTCTCCAGTTCCAGAAGGACTAGAGAGTTAAAAATGATATGTGCAGACTCCTTGGCCAATCGGGATTCTAATTTGTAACTTTGGTGACCCTGTGACCCCAAATAGGGTCACAGGGGTCACAACCTTAAAAACCTATTTTCATCTTCTTCTCCAGTTCTAAAAGGACTAGAGAGATAAAAACGATATGTGCAGACTCCTTGGCCAATGGGGATTCTAAATTGTAGATTTCGTGACCCCATGACCCCAAATAGGGTCACAGGGGTCACAACCTTAAAAACTTATTTTCATCATCATCTTTAGCTCCTAAAGGTCTATTGAGCTGAACGACTGCATGTAGACTCCTTGGCCAATTGGGACTCTAAACTGTAGGTTTTGTGACCCCATGACCCCAAATAGGGTCACAGGGGTCACAATCTTAAAAACCTATTTTTCTCCGTTAGATGACAGTCTATGGCAAATTTATTTCTCCTTGGATATTTTAGTGTGGACTTCTTTCACTGTCTGATATTGGCGATCTAGAAAGTGTTGAATAATAATATATTTGTTTTGTAATTTTTTTATAGGTTTTCTTGCAATTGGTAACATCAGTTTCATTTTTAGCTCATCTTGCCTGTATAAAGCAAACTTGATATGATGCCTGATGAGCTACAGAGCCAATGGCTCTATTTTTTTTAATCATTTGAAGTAGTGATATCAATTTGCATAGCACAACTGAGCTGGTATGTTTGTTTTAGAACAGCATTCTTTGAAATTTATTCTCTTTCAGATGGGAACTCTTATAGTTTCATGAGATTATTTAAAATCAGCTTGATAAACATGCTACTGCCCCTTAAATGGGACAGTCCCATCAAGAGGACGCTGTGAAACATTCTTTTCTTTGTCAAATTATTAAATCTAGAACAACTAAAATGTTACTCTCACTAACATTTTGCAAATAAATTATGAACTAATCATGTGCTTATCATACATAAGCATAAACAGGGAAGTACTCTTGAATTTTGTTTCAACAAACAATATCCTGATAGGACTGTCCCTGTAAGAATGATATAGAGTAGCTTTATATGGTTTGAAGAATACCTGAATATTGGTGCTATACAAGTCATTACATATTCCTAAAGCAAAAGATAAATGTAACCCAGTAAAGATTTATGTCAATTTTGAAAACAATGCTTATTGTACAACTGTAGAGGTACTTGAAAAAGGTGTGCATTTTGGAAAAAAAGACAAAAAGTGAAAAAGTGAAGCCACAGCTAGCTAGGCTGTCCCTTAGATGTACTCAGTATGGACAGACAAGTCACATCTACCTTCTTAGTATTTGACAATGTTCAAATTGTTAAACGGATGGAGGACCCTTCACTAAGAAATATTAGTTTTTGTCTGCAATGAGATTGTATGTATATTTATTGAGAAATATGACACTTAAATTTCACTTTTCTTGATCAATAAAGTGGGATGAAGCTTTGTTTCTGTTTTTGTCATGTTCTACAGGAATGCTGAGGCAATTTGTTAATACTAAAGGCATAATGGGACATGTCACTCATTGCATGATTGTTGTGATATGATGAATGCTGTCTAAACTTCACAACTTCTCCTCTGAGAAGAGATGCTGCACTGCAAAAATCCTGGCGGGAATTTCGAGAGTGATGACTCACTTTTGTCCGGGTACCGAAATATGTTGTACATGTCATGCACTTAATCGATAAATTTGTATTGTAATCACCATATTCAGCCGGCCGTTATTGATTTCAGTATCAAACGTTAGCCAGTCATTCAATCTCCGATAACGTGATATGACATTCCACTGTGTTACCTAGTAAGGAACACGCTACCTGATACGTTATATCGTGTGACCTACTTCTTCTCCATAGTGTACTGTGACCTGAACTGAGACAGCTAACGGACTTTGAAACTTACTGACTTGCATATTGTGAACCGTGATTAAATCGTTATGATCGATAGCCTAGTGAGGATAATGATTTATCACTTTGGTGGTCCTGTGGCCCCTAATAAGAACAACAGGTCCCATACCCTTTTAGCCTATATTCATCTTCTTCTCCAGAAGAATAAGGCCTAAAAAGCTGAAATCGTTTGTACAGGGCCATTGATTAGTGGTTATAATTTATATCTTTGATGGTCATGTTGTCCCAAATAAGAGCAACAGGGACCACACCCATAAAACCGTAACGTCATCAGAAAGAATTTGAAGATCCTATTGTCCATGAAAATGGCCTGGTGAATCTTTGGAGCCTATACCCTGAATTATCAATTGCAGATTTTAACAGTTTTCTTTTACATTTTACCTTCCTGAAACTACTGCTGTACAATGTATGAGACTACTGCTGTACAATGTATAAGACTATTGCTGTACGATGTCTGAGACTACTGCTGTACAATGTATAAGACTACTGCTGTACAATGTCTGAGACTACTGCTGTTCAATGTATAATACTACTGCTTTACAATGCCTGAGACTACTGCTGAACAATGTCTTAGAATACTGCTGTACGATGACTGAGACTACTGCTGTACAATGACTGAGACTACTGCTGTAGACTGTCAGAGACAACTGTACAATGTCTGAGACTACTGCTGTTCGATGTCTTAGACTACTGCTGTACAATGATTGAGACTACGTTGTACACTGTCTGAGACTACTGCTGCACAATGTATGAGACTACTGCTGTACAATGACTGAGACTACTGCTGAACAATGTCTGAGACTACTGCTGTACAATGGCTGAGTCTACTGCTGTACAATGTCTGAGACTACTGCCGTTGAATGACTGAGACTACTGCTGTACGATGACTGACACTACTGCTGTACAATGACTGAGACTACTGCTGAACAATGTCTTAGAATACTGCTGTACGATGACTGAGACTACTGCTGTACAATGACTGAGACTACTGCTGTAGACTGTCAGAGACAACTGTACAATGTCTGAGACTACTGCTGTTCGATGTCTTAGACTACTGCTGTACAATGATTGAGACTACGTTGTACACTGTCTGAGACTACTGCTGCACAATGTATGAGACTACTGCTGTACAATGACTGAGACTACTGCTGAACAATGTCTGAGACTACTGCTGTACAATGGCTGAGTCTACTGCTGTACAATGTCTGAGTCTACTGCCGTTGAATGACTGAGACTACTGCTGTACGATGACTGACACTACTGCTGTACAATGACTGACACTACTGCTGTACAATGACTGAGACTACTGCTGTACAATGACTGAGAGTACTGCTATACAATATCTGAGGCTACTGCTGTACACTGTCAGAGACTACTGTACAATGACTGAGAGTACTGCTATACAATGTCTGACACTACTGCTGTACAATGTATGAGACTACTGCTGTTCAATGTCTGAACCTACTGCTGAACAATGTCTAAGACAACTATTGTTATAAATCACAAAATTATTGGAACATTGCAATGCTTTTTCTAGAAGTTAAATATTTCCTGTTATTAAATGAATCTTACTACTTAATAACTGGTCAGATCTATACATTATCAAATAGGTTATGTGTATCATATCGAGACACACTACCCAATGTATAAACGTGATATCAGACAGGTAACAGTTCGACACATAGATAGGGTAGTAAATGTCAATATCTATTACTGTTGTTACACGATCATATATAACCCGGCCTCTACCTTATGTTAACTTGCAATATATACCGCCTTAGACCTTGAGTCCCGATACGTCACCACTGACAACAATGAACGCAAAAGATTTCGGTTGCGTTCTGGTGAACGGTTTCAGTCGTTGATACATAGTTTTATAACTATAATTTCATAACGGCCAAGAACATCCGGGAAAATCATTGATCGCGAACACAAGGAAGTTGGCTACACCTGACTAGAAGCTTGACTTAGTCTACCCATTATGGTAAGTTGTTTGTAAAGTAATTAAGTATGGCTTTGTGGGATAGATTACAAAGACTGTTTAGTATGATAGTGTTTCAATGAATCTGCAGGTTGCCTATGCATTTGACAAGATAAAAGGTGACGTTATCTAGCATGTTTCGAGTGGCCTTGATCTGAGTTTAGTTTCGATTTGAACTAATCAGGGAAGCGTTAATATTACTGTCCAAACGAAATGTACAGTCTACATGTTCCAATCAGAGAGAACAAATCATGTAAATAACATGGATGATTGTACAATCATTTTAATTGCAACCATCACTAAAAAAGGTTGGAAATGGTTGCTCAAGTAGCATCTGTGTGGAATGGTTAGCACTTATAATCATTACGTAATCATATTTTTATATGTCAAAAACATTATTAAGAAATAAAATTTAAAAAATTGTAGTTTTACCAATATCTAATACGTTAGATTAATAAACCAAAACTCCAGAACTTCGGTAAGTGTCTGAAGTTACCCCTGCATATTCTTAGACATTACACCAGTTGCAATATTTTGTTAAAATGTTTAGAAGTATCTTACTCTCTTTGTTATTTTGATGCAAATGTCCGAACACTTGGCACATGTACTAAATTTCTGTTTGATAGGCAGAAGCTCCTGAAGAAAAGCCACTCAACCTCCTCCTGCTTGGAAAGACGGGAAATGGCAAAAGTATGACTGGTAACACGATTTTACAGAAAGAGGTTTTCATCGAACAGGCTGGGGGAAACTCAGTTACTCAGGATTGTGAACTCAGTGGAAACAAGGTTTTCGCGAGACAGATTTACGTCTTGGATACACCCGGATCCATGGATACTGAAGATCCAAACAATGCCATGAAGATTCTGGCAACTGCGATTTTCAAACTCCAAAACTGCGTCGACGCCTTTGTAATAGTAATGAAATATGACCTCAGGATGACAAACGAAGAAAGGATGTGTTTGACAAAGTTAGAAGAACTTTTTGGACCTCAGATCTTTGATTTTGTTGTGTTTGTCTTTACACATGCAGATATGTATGAAAAATACAAGAAAAGGAAAAAAGAAACAAGGGATTTGGTAGATTTCGTGAGGGAAAATGGTGGAAAATTCTTTCAAGAAGTCCTTTCAAAATGTCATAATAGATGCACTGGTGTCGATAATACTGCTGGAGAAGATGAAATCGACGTTGAATCATTGAAGATATTGTCAGCAATTGATGATATGATAAAGCAAAATAATGGCAAACGATATCAATGCCCATACCTAAAGAATGAGAACATATCCAGGGTGTCCAGTTTACGAGAAAGTTTACCAATGAACCAAACTCTCGAAGAAGTCGCAAAACAGAAATATGCAAAACTTGAGCACTTTGATACACACGGACCTGAAGATTTCGACGAACTAGACGAAATAGAAATAGAAACAAGTGGAATAGTAATACAAGAAAGGGAAACGATTGCTAATCCATCGCCACAGCAATTCATCAATCATGAAGTCCCAGATATAATTCAACAGAAAAGAATAGACAAGGTGACAAAGGAGATGCAAGACAGTGGTGCAGAGTGCTTCCCTGCAAACGCCCTAGTGAAGGTGCCAGGTAAAGGCGATGTCAAACTCAAAGATCTCTCTGTGGGCGATAAAGTTATGACACTTGACAACAACACGGAGCTCCAGAAAACTGAAGTTTACATCTTTGGACATGCTTTGGAGAAAAGCAAAGCAACTTTCATCAATATTCAGACCAAGAGCTGCAAACTACAGGCCACCAAGGGACATTTGGTTTATATTCTTACTGAAGAAGTTCAGACAACGAAAGCTGCAAGAGATGTCAAAGTTGGTGATAAACTCTTCACAACTGACTTTGAGGGAGAAAGTGTCCTTGAGGAAGTGAGAGAAATCTGGGAGTCTGAAGAAGAGGGTCTGTTTGCTCCATTCACTCTGAGCGGCTCCCTGGTGGTGGATGGAGTGTTCGTCTCCTGCTACGTGGACGTCCTGCCCGACTCTGTGGCTCATCTTCTACTGGAGCCCGTCAGGATGATGTACAGGTGCTCCCCGTCCACTCTGGCTGCTGTCAGCAAGAAGGGGCAGGACGGGATTCCAGGCTGGATGAGGTGGTGCTTGGACCAGTTGCTTTGAGTGTGGAAAGAGTTGTCAATCAACAGAGTTCAAGTGTTTCGCGTTTTTGACATTTTTATATTTTTTAATGTTTCAATTTGAATTATAAAAATACTTCCAGTCTATATGAGGGGTTGCAAGGACAACGTGCTTTGATTTGTTGGAACAGTAGTCCAGACCTGTAGCAATAGGTACAAGGTACATGTGTAATGAACTGTAAACACTATATAATCTACTGACCGCGGTTGAACTCTGAGAATTCAATACGAACAGCTCATTGTCATCATTACATCAGACGTTTCAAATTGTGAAAGTATTCTGAATAGCTGTTCAATTACATCAGAATAAATATGACTTACGCACCAAATAAGAAGATGCTTGTTAAATTTCAGTTTGGCGAATTCAAGGCTACCAATTGCTTGTCATTCACATGGTTAACCTAAAACACTTATAGTGACTTTTAAATGGCCACTCCGTGACTGTGAATTGTTGTGTGTCACATATGACAAATTCTATAATCGGTTTCATTTCATTGATAAGTATCGACTGTTATTGGAAAGTATGTTTTGAGAGTCAGTCGACGTTATATAGTAATATTAGAAAGGTTTGTAGTCGTGATGATGATCAATAATGACGCCATCTTCCTACGCAGAGCCTAAAAGGCCAGTTTTCAAACTGTCATTTTATGCCTTGCTGCATAACCTTGAATTTTCTGTGCTTGCTCTCTAGTCTGAAGGGGCACTATAGCAGCACAGAAAAGTAAAGTCTCTGCAGCAAGGCATAAAATGACAGTTTGGAAACTGGCCTTTTAGGCTCTGCGTAGGAAGATGTAATGACGTGTGTCAATGGGTGAAACGTAAATTTGGAATCTTAACTTTAGCAGCCAGAATGACAGTTATGAGTTGATATGTTTGACAGGTTATATAACTAGTATTCATGTAAATTGGACGTGTAATCTTCCCTTCCCTGAATATATATGACATATAACATTTTCATTAAAAACCAAGAATTTTACATAATTGCCATTTAGGGATGGATATTTGAGATGTTTTGAATTAATTATGCCATTTGCATTCGTTTTAAAATAAAACGATATGTGTTGAAAATCATGGATTGGCTCTTTAAGATTCTTAGTTTTCACACTATTTTTCTTGAAATGTTTTTTAAACAAATCACTATATGTTTAGTTTTGTTTTTGCTATCGGTATCAAAATAAACTTGATAAAACCACTCTTTGTAAACCGGTTTTCACTCAGAGATTCAGTACCAAGACAACTGAGTACCTGACCATTAATACTAAGCATATTGATTGGAAACTAAATGCAGATTTACAAAATATATACAAAATCCTAAAGTACAGACACCTGAAAGCATACCATACAAAACGCAAATAATATGATACCAATTACAAGCCCTTTTATTTAACTATTTAAAACACTCATAAGCGTAACACATATAAACTCAGACGACAGTACTCCACAGTACTTTGCTTAAAAAGCAAATTCACGTCACATAAAGTCTAAAATCTACATTTAATGGATAACGGTCATCACCGGTGTAGAAATAATACCTAAAAACCGTTAAAAGGCGGACCTCAAAACCCCGAGTAACTTCTGACCATTGATTTTCTTCCCACGTCGGATACCTACTTCAGAAGAATCGCCATAGTTCATGGACTTCTGTTGACAGACAGTTTGTGAAGAAACTGGACAATCCCCAAACATAAAAAAACAAATAGTATTTTACCGCACGAAGACTGATATTAAGTTGCATTAGACCATCGTCAACACTTTCTGAAATTGACTTCATTAACGTCAGATTGTATTGATCGTCAGGTCTGTATTGCAATATGTTCGTCAGCAAAGGAAGACCAAGGATAAGGAAATCAGAGTTATTCGATTCCTCAATGGTCATACCTAGGCCAATAAAATTGTACTTGTTGCCAATATTGAAAGACATGAACGTTGAACATTAACGGCAATTGTAAATGTCATATGGTTTGTCAGTGATTGGAAAACTTTTAGTATTTAATAAAACACGATTGAATCAAATCACTTCCTTCAATTTATGAAGAGGCTTCGATTAGCAATGCTGAGGGAGCAATATAATGACGTCACAGTATCCTTCAAGTTCCGCTGACGTCACACTATCCTTCAAGTTCCGCTGACGTCACAGCATCCTTCAAGTTCCGCTGAGGTATATATCTGTACATTCATCTTGAGCATATTTAGGTTTAAAGTAAAATTATTTACAATATTAATGATTTTTCAGTTGAAAACTTTTCAAAATGAAAATTTGTAACTTTGTTTTTGACCCCAACTCACTTTGATTATTTGAAGCGCAATACCAAGAACATTTATAGTTGTTCATTGAGATAGGTAAGTAAACTAAATCTACTACCGGTATATTTCAAACTTCTAGATCATTTCATTATTTAATAAGACTTAGTTAATATTGTGATGAGCTTCATCTGCCGATGAGTTTTATTGTACCATGTCGGTATAGTGTACCAAGCAGGACAAATACCTATAGCCCTGATGGTACCAGCAGCTTACCGACGCAAGTAGAAGGCCTTGGCAAATTTAGAAAATTGTTTCACATGTTAAAATTTTCTGAAAGACAAATGACAATATTTCAGAAGTTACTTGTGTTATTTGTTAGAAAAACGATATCGACCAGTTTAACAAAGTAAATATCGTTCAGATTATGCTGCACGACCTAGAACTTCGTTAAAGTCATATGACATACTTCCGGGGTAATAATCTCTATTTATTATGTACAAGGGCAGTCAAATCTTAGGGCAAAAAAATATCACTTGTGCATTGTGATGTCACAATACAAATGACGTTGAGTTATACAAGCACAAGCGGCATCTAGAGGGATCTGTAGAAGTAGATGTCTTTAATTTAAAGACTACAGCTGCGTACCTTAGTTTGTTCACCTGCTTATGCATCTTAGTGCAAATATTAGGGTAATTTGTAATTTGGGTTCCATCGTTCATCAATCAAATATCTCCAGCAGCACTTACAACGGATCCTCAATTGTCCATGTGTTAAATAGCCTTCACACCATATTTCGCATTGTCTGGTCACTAATGCAGAACTTTGTTTATGACACTCGTGCCTAAATACAAGTGTATCTCTCTATCTCGCTCGGAAAATGTTAATATTTAGGTACATGTGTCGTAAACATGATATGTCATGGACACTCATTTATTATATCCTATATAAGATAACAGATAAGAACTCCACGTATGAGTAGGAAAGCAAAGCCTGTCGATATTTTCATGATAATAAACCCTGGTCTCTATCATATCTCGGCTAGCCATAAATACCTACATAGCCGTAACGCTCCATAAAGTTACTATTGACGACACGCAAACAATAGTCAGGTTGTGTTGGGTTGAACATTTCAAAGGGTCGAGAACAGCCGGGAAAATTCCTCTGTTGTTCCGAACACCAGTAAGTGTTTAATGAGAGAAGAGAAAAGAGGCTTGTCTTTGTTTGTTCATAATGGTAAGTTACTTTGTAAGGTTTGATTTGCTTTTTGTGATAGGATACCATTAATTTTATCTCCTAAGTTTGCAGTTTGTCAACATATCGATTCAGATATAGAATAAGTTAGCCTGGCATGATTCCAAGTAGCGTGCAATATCGACTTCCACATATCACAGGTACACCGCCATACCTTTCCATGTGAAACCTCTCCTACATATTTCTGTACTGAATTGGTCGAATGCATAACTTCTATGCATGGTGTATTCAATAGCTGTTGTTTTATCACATTTGTTCGAATGTTATCATTGCTAAGAACTTTTTCTTTAAGTGGCAGAGACAGAAAACGTAAGCTAAATGCTAAAGAAGCTGTACGATGTATGATCTGTCAACAACGAAATATATTTCTGGTTATACCACGTGATGTGTTTTTGAATGAATTATTTCTCGTTTTGAAATGTAGCACATTTTTGTACAATTAACGTGATTAAATTTTTATATAAATCAATTCATTCTAAATCAGGTCACAATTACACGGGGGAATTGATAGCAAACACATGACTATTATGACCATTTTACAGAAACATCAGTCAGAAATGTTACCAGTGTGAAGGCTCACAAACATCAGATAACGAACCATAACTTCCGCTGCATTCCCCTGAATGAACATTAAGATTTACGTGCAAATAGAAAGACAATTATATTTACTATCTTCCCATTCTACCAACTTTTAACAGATGAACTGTTGGTGCGCAAATAAAGGAAGAATTGTTCATTAGAAGTACTGTCAATAATTAAACAGGTAGATAATTTCTAGTTATCAAGAAACCTTTTAAATGTTTCAAAATAGTTACGTTTGAAACAGCGTCGTTCATTTTGATTGCATCCATTCAAGCATTCTAGCCCGTGAACGTACAAATCATGTGAAAATTCATGCACATTCTTAAACAATACTCATGTTGAATTATTGTTATGCTTTTACTTTGTATCATTCGTGGATGGTGATATTACACTAGTAACTCGCAACTCATCATTAATTATGTATTTTATTTCACAGGCAGGTGCAGGTGAAGAGAAGCCCCTAAACCTTCTTCTTCTTGGAAAGACGGGGAATGGGAAAAGCATGACTGGAAACACGATTTTACAGAAAGAAGTCTTCATTGGACAAGCTGGAGGCTGCTCGATAACACAGGAGTGTCAACTCAGTGGAAACGAGGTTGCAGGACGTCAGATATACGTCTTGGATACGCCCGGATCCATGGATACTGAAAATCCCAAAAATGCCTTGATGCTCTTGGCAACAGCAATTTTTAAACTTCAAAACTGCATCGACGCATTTATCATTGTTATGAATTATAACCTTAGGATGACGAAGGAAGAAGAGATGTGTTTGACAAAGTTAGAAAAACTTTTTGGACCTCAAATCTTTGAATTTGTTATCTTTGTATTTACGCACGCAGATGACTATGAAAAGTATAAGAAAAAGAAAAAAGAAACAAGGGATTTGGTAGATTACGTGAGGGAAAATGGTGGAAAATTCTTTCAAGAGATACTCTCAAAATGCCATGATAGATGCTGCACTGGAGTGGATAATTTTGCAGATGAAGATGACATAGCTTGTGAAACAATGAAAATATTATCAGCTATTGATGAAATGATGGAACAAAATAATGGTAAACGATACCGGTGTCCATTTCTAAAAGATGAGAACATATTCAAGATGGCAAGTATACGAGCCAGCCTACCAGCAAATCCAAATCTAGAAAAAGTAGTGAGACAGAAAGAAGAAGATATCAAAAACTTTGATAAATATGGACCAAAGGTATATGATGAGTGCGAAGAAGAAGAAGAAGAGGAGGAAGAAGAAGAAGAAGAAGAGGAGGAAGAAGAAGAAGAAGAAGAGGAGGAAGGAGGAACAGTAAAAGAAGACGAAGCAATGGTCAAACACTCGTCATATCAAAGCGTCAATAAAGACCAATTCGAGAAGAAAGGAATAGAAAAGGTCACAAAGGAGTTGCAAAAGAGAGGTGCAGAGTGCTTCCCTGCGAACGCCCTGGTGAAGGTCACAGTGAGAGGTCATGTCAAACTCAAGGATCTGGCTGTGGGTGATAAAGTGATGACACTCGACAATAACATGAACGTCCTTGAAACTGAGATTTATATCTTTGGTCATGCTTTGGAGAAATGCAAAGCAACTTTCATCAACATTCAGACAAAAAGCTGTATATTACAGGCGACGCCAGGACACCTGATTTTTTATATTACTAAAGACGTCCAAACGACAAAAGCTGCAAGAGATGTCAAAGTAGGGGACAAGCTTGTAACAAGTGACCTTGAGGGAGAAAGTGTCATTGAGGAGGTGAGAGAAATCTGGGAGTCTGAAGAAGAGGGTCTGTTTGCTCCCTTCACTCTGAGCGGCTCCCTGGTGGTGGATGGAGTGTTCGTCTCCTGCTACGTGGACGTCCTGCCCGATTCTGTGGCTCATCTTCTACTGGAGCCCGTCAGGATGATGTACAGGTGCTCCCCGTCCACTCTGGCTGCTGTCAGCAAGAAGGGGCAGGACGGGATTCCAGGCTGGATGAGGTGGTGCTTGGACCAGTTGCTTTCAGTAATCTAAACATTGATTTTCTCGTGAACTTTTGAACCCAATTTTGCATGCTTTTGGTACATAAACATTATTAGATTATGTGTTGGTGGAAGGTCAAACATAATTCTTTGCAAGTTTTCTTCTTACCGTTAACAGACACAGATTGAATAACATCTCTTGTTGAGTTGATACCATGCACCTCTTAAAGAGATTTTAGTATGGAGCATGGAATCACCCCTAAAGTTCTGAGTTTATTCAATAATAACAACTTGAAGGTTATCTAACCTATCCGGACATCCGCGCCCATCGTTCCTGAACAGCATTGAGAGTGGTGATCTGAACTGTAGATAAGACCACATGCGACCACAACACTCATAAAGAACCATACAACTTAAATATATAGATTATGCTTAAATATGAAGACACTATATTTCATATACAATTTATAGTCTATCATATATTCAACATTGCTTGTTTATACGTCAATTTTACAAATCTGTTCTTTGCAAAATAATTTCATTTAGTATACATTACAAGAACATATGCATTATTTTCCAAATCCTTCAATGGGATATGAATTAAAACACCCTGACTGATCACGTTTAATATATTATCTACAAAATCATAAAATCTGTATTACTTTCAGTTTTGAGTCATTTACTTAGCCGTGCCTGGAAGCAAGGTCTAACAGAATGCAAATGATATATATTTTGGACATTCAACGTGCACAGATTTTGTCAAATTTTACTCATACAAGGGCACTTATCTCTTGTTACAATGACCTGTACACGGCAAGACGGTTATGCTATGAAGCGTTTGTGTAACTCCTGACAACAGTAAACACTGGAGAATTGGGTCTCGCCGAGACTAGTGTGTTCAATCAGTTGGGTGAAGTTGAACACTAACGGTTATGTAGCGGTTCAGAACACCCAAACAAAATAGCTTTATTGACTAACTCATACAAGACGGTGATTTACATGTACAAGTGAAGAGAAAATATATCGACTTTTCCATTATGGTAGGTCATTTTACGAAAAAGTGTAATGTAACATTGTGTTGCGAAATCAATAACATCAATCTTTTATTCATACTGAAAAGGCCACAGGCCTACAGTACACAACTAAACTATAGTTTTTACATAAATGTAAACATAAGTACACGTTACTTGTTCTATCTTCTTTATTAATATTTTATATCGACCGCTCTCAATCAATAGATCATGTGATGAACATCGGAATCGTGCTAATGATCGTTTAAATTTCGTTATGGTTACAAATGATAGATAATCCTCACTAAATAAATCACATTTGAACTTGGAATAATAAAAACATTTACTTGACAATGAAATTTTTTCACACCATGTTTGTAGGTATATATCTTTTAGTCTTGTTGTTATTGACTGAATAAAAACTGCGTGTGACTCAACATACTGAGCATTCTAAACGTTTCCGAAGCCAATAGAAAATATGAAATGTTTGACATTAGAAACCCAATTTTTTTGTTCATTTTCCCCGTACAATAACATCATATTATAACACATTTTTGGCATTCTATCAAGGGCATATTAAACAATTTTAACCAGTACTTAATTACTTTAATACTTGTAAACAAGTGCATCAGGTATCTCCCACATTCACCATATACAGAAAAAAAAGGAACCAAACTTAAATCATCATTCAAAGAATACGTTTAAGTGTATAAAAATGAAATTTTATGTCAATAACCAGACACCAATTATTTTGCTTAAAATACTGCAATATCTGTTGTTTACATGACAACTTAAAATATCACATGTCTTTAAGACATTAGATAACTTTAGATCAACTGAGTTGTCTACTTTCTTTTGCATGGCGGTTTATTAATTATCGACGCATTTGGCATAATCTTGTTTTTACTATTAGGTGGTGTTTGGAGTCAATTGTTTTTGTAAATATTATGTTTGATTGCCCATAGGGTAGAAAATAAGAGTTGACATATTTTCAATATGAGCAAATGTGCACATAACACTTATGCCTGGAAACGATTGTTGTTAGGCGATGCAATTAAATAATATGGTTCGTGACGTCACTGTAGACTTGCTTCGTTAGGGAATCAAGCCCTTTTCTTCATTTTCTTAAGTGAATAATTGAATCAGCAATAAGGAAATATAAAAGCGATTTATGTAAAACCGTCGCTTTCACTCGGGTAATACAAACATTCGAACTTTTTCGTACAATTTAAAACACACAATTCGTCGAGTTCGTCCATATATATATACAGTGTAAAGGGTTATAATATTGATACCGTCTCAATCCCCGGATTGTATGCACAGGATTTGCCTCTTTTCAATTAACATTTACAGGGTATTACAAATTGGAAAATATTTGAAGTTTAAAGACTATCCAAAACAGATTTTAAATGTAAATATCATAAGAAATAGGAATTTGAGTCTATGCATTTTGGACCCAAGTGTTTCACAAAAGAAAACAAAATACTTCATACATACATGCATAGCCTCCATGATAACCAGGAACTCGCATACACTCAAACAACCAAAAAACAACTCAAACATGCAGACAGACAGCGTGAAATAAAATCCGTTTGGTACTATTCTAAAAATATTGCTTTCAAACTCATTGACTTTCACTAGGCTTACACCCTGATGTGTACTCTACAAAACAGACGTTTTTCGTTGTTGTTTGAAAGTCACATTTTAAATGATTTATTCTGACAGATCAAATCAACAGCTTTCATTTGATTTAAACATATTTTAGTTCATTAACACATGAAAAGGGATTGGCAAACAAGCGCAAGCTTATATAAATGCTTTCATTTGAATTAACTGTATATCTTTCTGTAGTATATACGTTACATGTATTTGTAAGAGTAATATATATCCTTTATATATATTAAATACTACTCAACCATAATGTATTCTATTCCTTCCGTCCTTTTTTCTATTTCTACCTTATCATCGACTTTCATGTATATATAGCTTTAGTTTCGTTCATCAATTCGACATAGATACATTAAAAATTTTCTTTTTCTTATGCACTGCATCTTGACACTAAAGGAGCAGATATATTGTTCATTGACAGGTATATATTATTAATTTAGGGGAACCTTGAATACTGCTAAATCAAAGAATAACATTTAGTAGACAATAGGTAAAGCTCTTTTCGATAGAGATGTGTTACCTCAAATATAAAATAACATAATGCCTAGAAACAACACCAGGAAGACCAGGTATGAAATTTTAAGAATGCTTCAAACAATCAGCTCCAGCTGCGTGTTGGCATCATAATTTTTTTTTTAAAAACGCCTAATAATGTATACTTCGTATATTTCGTCCTTCAGAAATTCATAAGTAAGAAAGTCATCACTCAAAAATCCGAAGTTAAACCATTTAATGGTCTTGACCCAGGATGTACTTGATTTGCTTATCAACCAAGCAGGTTGAGCTTGAACATGAACATGAAAAATATGTTGCACTTTTTTGTTTTTAATATTATGTCTTCCTTTTTATGATTATCACCGTATTATCATAATTGCCTAAGAATATGACGGTTGAATAACTTCGTAAAAGTTAGTGGTATGATCGTAACTAAATGCGAAGGGATGTTACTTTCAAGAACTTATTATTTCTTAAACAGTGTAAAGGGGAAATAGCACGTTGTTTTAATAATTGTTCATATTTTAAAACTGTTCATTTATAGTTGTACGTTGTTTCTAAATTTGTCAAAAATCTCATTACACAAACCAACCTCCCGAGGTCAAAGAACAAATTATAAAGATTCACAGGTCCATTGGCGTAGTCCATATATTTGATTATTTGTCTTTCAATTGGAACAATTTTTCTCATTTTCCTGAAATCACCTTATATTACCCTAAAAACGTGCTACTGCACCTTTAAAAGAGAAGAAAAAACAGTCATTCGAATTCTGAATAGAATCTCTCTGTGTTGTTATGGGTGAATCTTAAGTACAACATGAAATGTTAAATGTGTTTAATTCTTCTCTTTGCTAACCTACTATTTTGACCTTTGATGTTTTGACGATTGATTACAACTTTATAAGAAACTAAAATAATGCACTGAAAAAGGTGAGTGGAACAATGTTGTGTATAGCGGACTATTTTGTAGCTGTTTTATATATTTTTGAGTTTAACTTGTGTAAGGTCGTAATTGCAGGGTTTTTTAAATATCTAGGGGAGACCAGGGCAAAGCGCGCCGTCCGGGAGAAGTGACCAAGCCATATTTCTCTTTAACGATCGACAGATGGCGAAGTTTGTCATTATCAACCGATGAAAGCAACATTGTGGTCCACGTTTGCATCGTTAACGTGAGTTGGAGGCTTACCACTGCAAAAAGTTATAAAAACGGCATTTTTCTTAAGGAAAGAATATGTCTTAATTCAAATATTTCATAGAAACACAAAACGCAACATTAAATTTTAGTGTACCAATGAAACAAAACTATATCACCTATTCATTGAATTAGGAGTTTTGTAATTCTTTGCTTACATTATTTTCTATGATGCACATATCGAATGCTAACCTCAAAGGGGCAAGTGAGCCGGGGGGAGCGCTCACCCCGAATGATCTAAAATATTTGTTATGGTCAACACATAAGTGTCAGAGTTATCAATCATTTTTCTTTAGCAACTATCGTAAAACAGAATTGTAATTTTCATTCTATAAGTTTCCTTATTAAAAAAATCATATTATCAAAGAAGTATCAAAATTTTATCATAGGACACTACGGGGCAAAGTGCACCGCCTTTGTCGAAATACATTTTCGTTTATATCTCTTTATGCAGGCATGGTAGGTTAAAAAACATTTGTCATACAATAGTTTATCTGCTGCAAGTTGCATTCTAAACATGTAGATATGCCCAGAAAGCACGCTTATATGTTAGGGGGCGCGCTTTGCCCTGGTCTCCCCTAGTCATGAAGAAAACTCGAAAATTATAAGAGGTACGGTAAGCTGATTATTAATTTAGAAATCCTAGTCTTTTGAATATCAGTCAAAAATACAAAGAAGACCTTCTTCTAAAAATACCACAGAACTATTACAGGGGATAACTTGATCACAATGTATGTTATTTATCAATTTATCAAAACGTTATAATTTCTGCATTTCTTTTTTAAAAAAGGCATGGAATTATTGAATTTTACTTCTTTATTGTACAGGCTGAAGCTCCTATAGATCAGCCACTAAACCTCCTTCTTCTTGGAAAAACTGGGAATGGCAAAAGCGCGACTGGAAACACGATCCTACAGAAACGCGTTTTCGTTGAGCGACCAGGGGGCGAGTCAGTTACCAAAGAATGTGAGCTTGGTGGGGGAATGGTTGCTGGGCGGCAGATCTACGTCTTGGACACTCCAGGATGCATGGATACCAAGAACCCAGAAGAAGCCCTTAAAACTTTGGCAGAAGCCATTTTTAAACTTCAGAATTGCATTGATGGCATCATAATTGTCCTGAGCTATACTCTACGAATGACAAATGATGAGATATCAACTATTGAGAAAATGGAAGAATTGTTTGGATCTGAAATCTTTGATTTTGTTGTTTTTGCTTTCACACATGCAGACAATTATGAAGCATACAAAGAAAGAGCAGAGGAAAAGAGAAGTTTGGAGGAGTTTGTGCTAGCAAACGGAGGTGAATACCTTGTAAAAATACTCAGAAGATGCCAGAACAGATTTGTAGGAACTAACAATTATGCTAAAGAGAATGACCTTCCAATTGAATCGTTGAAGATTGTGACAGCTGTTGATGAAATGATAAAGGACAATCGAGGGAGACGTTATCAGAGTCAATATCTGATGAATGAAAATTTGTATGAAATGGAAAGTCTTCGATTAAGCCAACTGGCCTAAACCTTGAAGAAGGAGCAAGACGGAAGGCTCAAATCATTGAGCAGTATGATAGACAAATATCAAGCCCGTCACCGAAGCAATTCATCAACAATGACGTTTCAAAGGAAGATTTGGAAAAGGGGGTTGAGTATATAGTTGAGGAAATGTACAAAAGTAAGGCCGAATGCTTCCCTGCGAACGCCCTGGTGAAGGTCACAGGGAGAGGTCATGTTAAACTAAAAAATCTGGCTGTGGGTGATAAAGTGATGACACTTGACAATAACATGAAAGTCCTTGAAACTGAGATTTATATCTTTGGTCATGCTTTTGAGAAATGCAAAGCAACCTTCATCAACATTCAGACAAGGAATTGCAAACTGCGCGCAACCCCGGGACACCTTATTTACATTTATACTGAAGAAGGCAAATCAACAAAAGCTGCTAGAGAAATAACACCATGGGACAAGCTACTCACGGTCAATTGTAAGGGGCAATGTATTATAGAGGAAGTGAGAGAAATCTGGGAGTCTGAAGAGAAGGGTCTGTTTGCTCCCTTCACTCTGAGCGGCTCCCTGGTGGTGGATGGAGTGCTTGTCTCCTGCTACGTGGACGTCCTGCCCGACTCTGTGGCTCATCTTCTACTGGAGCCCGTCAGGATGATGTACAGGTGCTCCCCGTCCACTCTGGTTGCTGTCAGCATGAAGGGCCAGGACGGGATTCCAGGCTGGATGAGGTGGTGCTTGGACCAGTTGCTTTGAGTGTGGAAAGATTTGAAACATTCCGAAATGTCTGTATGATGTTTAGTATACCTTGCTTTGCTGGACAGGATTGTACCAATAATTCAGCATTTTATATCCCCATTTCACTGAGCTACGGACCCCTACGGTACTCGCGGACGTTCGTGGACGTTCGCGGACGTTCGCGGAATCGGCTCTTCGGAAGAGCTTCGGTATTTTCACGCTGAAAATAGGACATAATCCTACGGAAAAAGTTTCACATTGTTTCGGAATACTTTCGGAACGCTCAATGATCCTACGGAACACATACGGTTAAACTACGACACCACTACGGCTAGGAGGAGGAAAATCACAAGGAGAAACTGCGGAACACAAAGGAATGAGTTCGGATAATATCGGTAAATATTCGGATAATTTGCGGAGCACACTCGGAAGCTACGGAAAACTGCTGAGTACTTGCGTTTTACACGGAAAAACTGCGGATAAAGTGCGGACAACCTTCGGCAACCGAGTTTTGTGACGAGTTTTGTGACGGATCAATCACGTCATTACTGCGGCAAAATCGGCAAAGATCAAAGCATTTTCCCTTGAACCCGCCTATAATATCGCTGTTTTGCAGACGGAAGGATGGATTGTTCACGGATTAACTACGGAAGGGTACGGACTTTTTTGCTGCAACGTTTCCGGAAGATTTTGGGCTCACGGAAGCCCGCGGAAGCCTGCGGAAGATGACGAAAGACTGCAGATTAACTGCGCTAACTGACGGCAGCATACGGAAATAGAAGGAAGACTTGCGTGGCTTCACGGCATAACAACGGAATTGCCTCCGCAAATCTTCCGTTGACTCATTTTGCCCAGTGAAATAGGGGTATTATGCACATCAGTCGTAAACATACCAATGAACTTATTTTATGTTAACATCGGTTAGAAAGAGTGATAATGGGTTGATGCAGTTTCCATTATTATTACTTAATCTGATTTATTTACAGCAGCTAGAATATACAGATAGTGTGAATAATTATAAAAAACATACACATCAGAAAAAAATTGATGGAGACGATTTACTATCTTCATGGCTTACATAAACAGTTTTTTTCTGCAAAACTGAGACAAGGACTTTGATAGATTGTAATAATATCATGTATGATTCACACATTATTAGCTTGATTGTATATGTAAAGTGAAATCTGCCACTTGACATGTATTTTGGTGGTTGAATTTGTCAGAAATATAAATAGTATATACGTCAAATGTACATGTGACAGACACAATAAATATCATGAATCTAACGGATTCATTGAAAGCGCAGTCTGTTCCTGAATATGATGTCATCAACTGATACACCGGAAGTATATCTGTAAGGCATTATTGGAAAGGCTTTAAGTGATCCATTTGTCATTTTGGAAGATAATAAACATTACCCAATAACGCCCATCCTCGGATGTCCAGCAGGGACAAATTTACCTATGCTCAACCTCATATCGCCCCAGAACTTTTAATCAGGGAAATTTTCACTAAAATGGCCCTAACGGCTTCTATTTTTGAAAAAAAAAAAGAATTCTCAACGCAACACCAAAACGTTTTGTCACATGTTTCCTAGATGCTTGCAAACTACATCGACGTGGCAATCTTATTAACATACCTAGATCAAGTGCGGGTAATATCATCACAGATTTTCTTGATGAAAAGCCGAAGGGCTGTTGTGATGTTGGGCATCGGGAAATTTTTCATTTGGTAACATTGGATGAACAAAACCAGGATCACTAAAATTAACTGTATTGCACATAATGGCATTGTCTTGCTGTATTATTTTAACATCTCCCGTCATGTTTAGGAATGTGGATCAAGAAAATAAAAACAGACAAATAGTCATTCGAATGACGTCATCAGTAGCAATAAATAGCAAAGACATTCAGGACAATGATATTCTGTCGATTTCTGTTTGTAAAAGAATCTTACTCTTTGTGTTAAGTTTCCGACGTTTTTTAGAAGTTTGATACGAAAAAATTAAGCCAAAAGAACAATCTTCCACACTGATGTTACCTTATTTCCCTTGGGTAGTTACTAACGTTTAAACATGTTAATTCACGTGCGTATAGGTTAATGGTTGCTTTAAGAAACTTTGCATTTAATGCATGGCCTTTATACTCGCTTCGTCTCATATAAGTTATTTATGTTGTTTAGAGATTGTATTGTACTCAAGCTATAAAGAAACGTTCATTCAAAGTTTTATGTTTAATTAGGAATGCAAATCAAAGTCTCCCCGATGACAACACTTAGATTAAACAAGCGCTGCTCTAATATACATTTCATGGTCGAATAATGATAAAGCTGCAGAACTCTTCGCATGGATTTGCAACTCTGAATATTTGTTTGTAACATGGACAGCGTTTCAGGGATTTTATGAGTGCTTCGTGATTGTCGGATTCGTGTGAATACAATATTGATAGTAATGTAGTCAATGCATTATAGAATTTCCATATTTTGTTCAGCGAATTTGAAATAGTCATTGGATTGGTATCTTGTAATATTCTAAATATTTTACCCTTCCCATGTGTCGCTCTACGTGTATTCTCAATTTTGTA